>PVLA01003773.1:0-13388 GCA_004027455.1 Hydrochoerus hydrochaeris
GGCTACCATATTGTCTTGTCTTCAAAGTAACTATTCATATGATCACATATATTAAGATCAAACAAAACAGAATAAAACCATTTGAACCAATGAATGAAGACATAAGACATCAAAGCAGTATAATGGTGAACCATGATTTCCATAAAATCTTCTGTACTCTTACCATTTCTTACACTAGGGAGACTATATGGTATTTATACATGTGAATTTGATTTATTTCACTTATGAGTATAGATTCAAGATGTATCCATTTATTTATAAATATCTCATTGTGATCATTCTTTATAGCTGAGTAGTACTCCATTGTATAAAAGTACCACAATTTTTTTATCCATTCCTCAGTTGACAGGCACTTAGGTTGTTTCCAAGATCTGGCTATTACAAACTGTGCTGCTATAAACATGGGTGCACATATATCACTGTGGTAAGATGTTTTCAGATCTTCTGGGAATATGTCTAAGAGTGGAATAGCTGGGTCAAATGGGACCTCCAACCCCAGCTTTTTGAGGAATCTCCAGATTGACCTTCACAGTGGTTGCACCAGTCTACACTCCCACCAACAGTGCAGAAAGGTTCCATTTTCCCCACAGCCTCTCCAGCATTTGTTGTTGGTAGTTTTGTTGATCCTGGCCATTCTTTCTGGAGTGAGATGGTATCTCAGTGTGGTTTTAATTTGCATTTCTCTAATGACCAATGATGATGAACATTTTTCATGTATTTATTTGCCATTCATATTTCTTCATCTGAGAACTGTGTGTTCATCTAGGATGCCCATTTTTGGATTAGGTCTTTGAATTTTGGGGGTCTTATTTTTTAAAATTCTTTATAAGTTCTAGACAGAAGTACTTTGTCTGAGGGACAGTTCACTAAGATTTTTTTCCCAGTTTGTAGGTTTTCTTTTCACTCTACTGGAGATTTCTTTGGACTTGCAGAAACTCTTTAATAAGATGTGATCCCAGTTATTGATTCTGGCAAGTATTTCCCATGCAGTTTGGTTCTTGTTCATGAATTCTCTACCTATCCCTATGTCTTCAACATTTTTACCTACTTTGTCTCACAAGAGATTTAGTATTTCTGTTTTAATATTTAGATCTTTGATCCATTTGGATTTTAGTTTAGTACTAGGCATGGGTCTAATTTTAGTTTTCGGCATATGGATAGCCAATTTTTCCAGCACCATTTATTAGAGACTGTCGTTCTTCCAGTAAACATGCTTGGCCCCTTTATCAAAGATAAGGTGGTTGAGTCTGTTTGTAGTTGTATTTTCTAATCTATTCCATTTATCTTCAGGTCTGTTTTTATTCCAATACCATGTTGATTTTATTACAGTAGCTTTGTAGTATAACTTCAAGTCAGGGATTGTGATGCCTCCTGCCTTGGCTTTGCTGCTTAGAATTGCCTTTGTTATTCTAGGTCTCTTCTGGTTCCAGATGAATTTTAGGAATAATTTCTCTAGATCTATGAGGTATGTTAGTGGTATTTTCATTGGGATTGCATTGAATGTGTATAACAATTTTGGGAGAATGGCCATTTTTACAATATTTATTCTTCCTATCCATGAACAAGGGATGTCTTTCCATTTTCTGAGGTTCTCTTCAATTTCTTTTTTCAGGGTTTTATAATTTTCCCTGTGCAACTCTTTTACATCTTTTGTTAGATTAATTCCTAAGTATTTCATTTTTTTTGGGTACTAGTGTGAAGGGTGTGGCTTCTCTTATTTCTCTCTCGGTGATTTTGTTGTTAGTGTATAAGAATGCTATTGAGTTTTGAGTATTGACTTTGTACCCAGCTACTTTGCTGAATTTATTTATTATATCTAGGAGACTTTCAATGGAGGTTTGGGGGTCTTCTATGTAGAGTATCATGTCATCTGCAAATAATGATAATTTAACTTCTTCTTTTCCTATCTTTACTCCTTTTATTTCTCTTGTCTAATTGCTCTGGCTAGTATTTCCAGTACTATATTGAATAGGAGTGGTGATAATGGACATCCTTGTCTTGTGCCTGATTTTAAGGTAAAGGCTTTCAGTTTTTGGCCATTTTAATATGATGCTGGCTGTTGGTTGGTCATAGATGGCCTTTATCATATTGAGGTAAAGACCATCTATCTATTCTAATTCTCTGTAAGGTTCTTATCATGAATGGGTGTTGGATCTTATCAAAAGCTTTTTTTACATCTATAGAAATGATCATATGATTCTTGCTTTGGCTCTATTGATATGGTGGATTACATTTATTGATTTACATATTTTGAACCATCCCTGCATGCCTGGGATGAATCCCATTTGGTCATAGTGTATAATCTTCTTGATGATTTGCTGCATCCTGTTTGCCAATATTTTATTGAGAATTTTTGCATCTATGTTCATTAGGGAGATTTGCCTGTAGTTCTCTTTTTTAGTTGGGTCTTTCTCAGGTTTTAGTACTAGAGTGATGTTTGCTTCCAGAAATGATTTAGGGAGAATTGCTTTCCTTTCAATTTCACTGAGTTTGAGGAGTGTTGGCATTAAGCCTTCTTTGTATTTCTTGTAGAAATCCGCAGTGAATCCGTCTGGGCCTGGGCTCTTCTTTGTTGGTAGGGACTTGATTACATTTTCAATTTCATTAATAGAAATTTGGTTATTCAGCACTTCTGCATCTTCTTGATCCAGCTTTGGTGGTTCGTATGTTTCTAGCAATCTGTCCATTTCTTTTGTGTTATCGAACCTGTGAAGTGGTTTTTGAAATAGTTGTTGATGATCCTCTCTATTTCCACAGGGTTGGTAGTGATTTCTCCTTTTTCATTCTGTATTGCATGAATTTGAGTCTTTTCTTTCCTTTTTTAAATTAGGTTGGCTAGGGGCTTGTCAATTTTATTTATTCTTTCAAAGAACCAACTCTTTGATTCATTGATTCTTTGAATTGTTTTCTTAATCTCTATTGCATTAATATCTGATCTGATCTTTATAATTTCCTCCCTTCTTTTGCTGTTGGGCTTGGCTTGCTCTTCTTTTTCTAGATGTTTCAGGTGTAATATCAGGTTGCTTATTTGTGTTTGTTCTGTTTTCCTAATGTGGGAACTCAGTGCAATAAATTTTCCTCTGAGGACCGCTTTCATTGCATCCCACAGGTTCCGGTAAATTGTATTTGTATTTTTGTTTGCTTGTAGCTATTGTTTAATTGTTACATTAAACAATTGTAGCTATTGTTTAATTGTTAAATTTTTTCTTTAATTTCCTCTGTGACCCATGATTGGTTAAGAGTGTATTATTTAGTTTCCATGTGTTTGTGGGGGTTTTACAGTTACTTTTATCATTAATTTCCACTTTCATGGTGCTATGATCTGATAACATGCATGGGATAATTTCAATTCTTTTGCATTTACTTAAATATGTTCTGTGGTTAGTATATGGTCTATTTTAGAGAATGTCCCATGTACTGGTGAGAAGAATGTATATCCTGATGTTGTTGGATGGAACACTCTGTATGCATCTATCAAATCCATTTGTTCACAGGTGTGATTCAGTTCTGTCATTTCTTTGCTGATTTTCTGTCTAGTTGATCTATCCCTTTGTGTCAATGATGTGTTAAAGTCCCCTGTGTTATTGCCTATTTGATTTTTCATTTCTGTTAATACTTGCTTTGTATAGTTGGGTGCTCTGGAATTTGGTGCATATATATTTAAGATTGTTATCTCTTCCTCTTGCAGCTTTCCCCTAACTAGTATGTAGTGACCTTCTTTATCTCTTTGGACCATTCTTGGTTTGAAGTTCACATGGTCTGCAAACAGAATAGCTACCTCTGCCTTTTTTTGAGTTCCTGTTGCATGGAGTATTGTTTTCCATCCTTTGATTTTCAGTCTATGGGCTTCCTTTTGGGTTAGATGGGTTTCTTGTAGATAGCATACGGTTGGATGTTGTTTCTTGATCCATTCTGCCAGTCTGTTTTTTTTAATTGGTGAATAGAGGCCATTTACATTAATGGTTATAACTGTCATATATTGGTTTATTGTTGACATGTTATCTTTCTGATGTTGTATCTTAGCTTTCCATTCTGTTTAATTGTCTGTCTTGCTTAGTGGTTTTTTCCTATGTGTATCTAGAATTTCTTTCAGCATTCTTTGTATGTTTGGTTTGGTGATCATGAAGTTCTTCAGCTACTCTTTGTCATGGAAGTATCTTATTTCTCTATCTATTTTGAAAGACAGTTATGCAGGGTACATCAGTCTGGGTTGGAAGTCATTTTCTTTAGGGGTCTGACTTTATTGTTTGTGTTGAGAAGTCTGCTGTAATTCTGATATATTTTCCTTTATAGGTGACCTGTCTTTTCTCTCACAGCTTTTAATATTCTGTTCTTACGTTGGATTTCTGGGATGGTGATTATTATATGTCTGGGTGTAGTTTTGTTTTGGTTATGGCATTATTGGAGTCCTATATGCCTCACTAATCCATATGTCAGTTTCTGTATTCATGTTTGGGAAGTTTTCAGCTATTACTTCTGTAAATAGTCTCTTGATATCATTTGTGTTTTCTCCTTCTTTTTCTTTTATCCTTATCAGTCTTATATTGTTTTTCTTTGCATCATCTTGCAGCTGTTGAATTGTTATTTCCTGATTTCTTGTTATTGTTAGAAGATCTTTCCTTTTCTGTTCACTAGCTGCAATCTTGTCTTCGAGGTCTGAGATTCTATCTTCACTTTCATTGAGGTGGTTTTTGCAACTTTCATTAGAGTTTTTGATTTCCTGCATATCTCTTTGAATCTGCTTAATGCATTCTGTTTGTCTCTTAAACTGTTCATTCAGGGATTCTATCATTTTGCTTTGTTCCTCTAATTGTTTAGCTGTGTCTTTGTTGTATGCATTCAGTATTTCTTTCACTACTTTTATCATTTCTTCTTTTACCTGGGAGAATATTTCTGATTTGTGTTCCCTCGTAGCTTCCTGTACTTGCTTCTTTATTTCAATTGATATCATTCCATACATTTCAGGTGTATGTGTAGTATTTTCTTCTATGTACATGTCTCCTATTTCTTGGGATGGGCTGGAGGTTTGAGATTGCATTTTGGTCTTTTGTTTTGTCATTTTCCTGTATTTCTGTGTTTCCAGCAACTTTCTAAAGCTTTCCCTTGCGGTGCAGCACCGGCTTGGCTCCACCATCGGTGGATCTGACTCCCTTGGTTGAATAAAGGTCGCTGGGTGCAGTCCACTCAAGCCTGAAGAACCTCTGGAGCCTACTCCAATGACCCAAGCAGGCTGGGCAGGCACCCAGTCTCCAGGATCAATGGTCCCAAACTTTTCTGGACCTGCCCTGGCAAGCTGCTACTCGCCTCATGGCATGTGGCATGGTGCCGGTTTGGCTCCCCCTTCGGCAAGCCTGGCTCCCCTGGTTGAATGAAGGTCAGGAACCTCTGCAGCCCAGCCTAATGACCCAATGGGGCTGGGCAGGTACCCAGCCTCTGGGATCAATGGTCCCAAACCCTTCCAGGCTTGCCCTGGTGAGCTGCAAATCACCTCACTGTGTGGTGCTGGCTTGGCCCCCCCTTTGGTGGGCCTGGCTCCCCTGGTTGAATGAAGGTCACTGGGATAGTCCACTCAAGCCTGTGTAACCTCTGGAACCTAGTCCAAGGTGCACCAGGGCAGGTGTAGCATTTGCAAAATCTCCTTGCCCTCCTCTTGCACGGGATAAGGATGTTTACAAACAACCCTGGCTCCTTGCTGGGTCTCTTAGCTAAACTCAATTTGACACAATGTAGCAGCCATAACAATATGGACAGCAAAAGAGCTGAAAACAAGAGATATTATGGTAGCCATTTTCGATTTCCTATTATCTTATTTTAAAGTCCTATATCGTTTTTATTGTTGTTCTTATTGGCTTTATTCTGTTTTATTTTGTGGTTTTATTCTCTATAAAATAAAAAAATTAAAAAGAAATACAAGTACACTACTTTCATAAAGATGAGACGTGCTATGTAATTTATAATTAAAAATCCAAAACAAAATTACAGGTCCAAGTTCCTTTCTTCCTTCTTTTCTGCTACAAAGATATGATCATTATCAACTCTCAGTTCTTTCTTACATAATATTTTTAAACTTTGCCTTTTGCACTAAGTTATTTTCCCGATCCTTTTAAAAATATCTTCCTTTTGAGTCAGGATTTCACTAAATTGTCCAGTCTAGCCTCAGTTTTATGATCCTCCTACCATAGCTTCCCAAAGTGCTAAGATTATAGGAATATGTAATCATGTATCTCTACTTTTCCTTTTAATATGCCAAACACAATCTCACTCTAAACTTTCCTAAGTGTCTGTAAAGCTTTCCTTGATGTAATGAAATAATCAGTTCTATTTTTTTTTCTTTCATGGATGGCACCTTCTGTGACTGTTGAGTATTTGGTTCTCATTTGGGCTGGTTGTTGCCATCATTCTGAAAATTTTTCCTTCACCTTCATTTCAGTAATTCTTTTATCTTTTCCTTTCCTATGTTCAGGAGACATAATTAGCAAAGCATCAGGACCACTAAATCACGATGAAATATCACAGGCATATTAGAGATGTCTTTTGACTCTGAACAAAACAAACAACTCCTTAGACAAATTGTATTTCAAACTCCAACTGCAACGCCAAACTGTCTTGTCTGACAGTGACCTTTTTTTTTTCCTCTCACTTAAAATAAAGACCTGGCATATGGTGATCACGTAACAAATAGGTGATGGTGGTCTTGTTTACTATTTATTCAAAGATAGTACCACATAGTTTTTAATCTAGAGAAGATGACAAGTTAATACTATGAATTCAGATAATGATCAACACTCAAGAGAAGATAACATAGGTAAGAGATTAGCCCCTGATGCTTATATATAGCAAGCAATGCCTAAGAGGTTGGCACAGTAAGAAATTTAGTGTTGTCAACTGACACTAGGGAGAAACAAGACAATATGAGCAGAAGAGGCTCAAGAGTTCATTGCAGTCTAGAAAGGAAGTTAACACTGTAGTTCATAAGTGTAAAGATGAGTAGATTGAGGAAATAGGTTCTCATTTTTATCTAGCAATTCATCATTGACCAAGATTCCATATTAATGCAACTCTACCCTCCAAAATTAAATTACCCAAAGAAATCAATAAAAACATAGGTCAGGAGAAGGCATTCTACATGGATATTCACTTGTTTTTTTCATAAGTAGATGGAAAGAGGTTTTGTCTTAAAGAGATGAAATATATCACATACCTCCTTCAGGTGCCCAAATTAATATGGACCCAGGAAACCAGTACATCTGTCTTTCTCTCCTCAACAGTCAACTCCAGAACCACAAAGAAAGGTATTTGTAGAGGTAATCCCCAATACTTATATAGCACCTGGACCAGATTTCATTGATATGTGAAGTTTTGAATTTTAAACCTCAGATGTAGGAACAACTTTTAGCTTCAGAATTTCTGCAGGCCCAAGAACAAAGATAAGAGTTCTGGAAATTGCAGCAGGGGCCCTTAGTTTCCTCAACTCTCACTCTTTTCAAATGGAAAATCCAGTGTTATCTCTGGTATCTGGAATGGCCACATAGTTCTCCTATCTGAAACAAGAAACAATGTAAGGCACTCTTTAGCTGATGAGAGGAGTGTCCCTCAAGATAAAAACCACGCTCAACAAAACCTCCAGTTGTGCGGGGAGGAAGCTTATTCACCAAAGGAGGCTTAATCCACTTTATAATCTAAATTTTTATTATGTAATACATAAGTACATTTTTTGAACATTGTGTTACACTGAGTCTTCATCTCTCCCATCTTGTCCTCCAACCCACCTCAGGTGTCTGTGAATACTTCCAGGAGATACAATCTGCATGGTGGAGAGAAGAGTCTGGCTTTTCAAGAGCTTGAACTATATCACTATCTCATGATTTTGAGTTCCTTAGTAGAATAAAGCCAAGAGCATGGACCACTTACAGCTGAAAGGTTACTAGAGACAATGGAACACATTTGGAACCTTATCTGGCAGGTAGTAAACATATAAGGAACTTAAATTACTGTTTTAAAAAGACATGCCATGTTTAAACTTAACATCCTTTCTTAAGATCATTCCATCACATCTACCTATTGTAACACAAAATTGCTTCTTCTCATGCGAGGGTCAGTTTTCAGTCTCACACTTGATTCTCTCCAGGGCGAAAGTTCCCATTATTTTACATATTCTATGATTTGTCAAGACATAACTAAAATGCAACCTGTTCAGTCTTTTCTAATTTCTTATCTCCGTGTCTTTTAACTAAAGTACCATTGATAAAGTTTCTCAACATTCTGATCAGATAATCCAAAAAAAAATCAAAGCCTCAAATTCCTTCCTTATTCCCTATGAATTCTTCATGTCTTTATCTGCTGTGTATGTATTTTTTTATTTTTGATATGGGGAATCAAACTCTGGACTTCATGCTTACCAGCCATATGCTGTGCCCCTGAGTTATATCCCTGGCCTATCCCATAATTACTTTTCTTGGTTTATATCACATTTATACAATAAACTGTGGTGAAGCCACTTACCTCTCTTTCTTTGAGTGCTAAATAAATTATTTCATCTAGGTTGCTCTATCTCTCAGTTGAGGATTAAAGAGGCTGCTCCAGATTTGCATGAGTGGTAAAGTTTTCTGAGGGCCTCCCTCTAATTCTTTTTTTTTTTTTTTTTTTTTTTGGTACTGGGCATCAAACTCATGACCTTGCACTTGCCAGGCAGGTGCTTACACCATTGAGCTAAAGCTCCAGACTCTCTCTGATTCTTAACCCAGATGTGTATTAATTCAGCTATGCAGAATCTCATAGCTTTATGCCTGTAGTCCCAGCAGGTTAGGAGGTGAGGCAAAATGAGTCCAAGATATAGGAGTCCAGTCTGGCCAATTTAGCCACTTAATAAAACCCTGTCTCAAAACAAAAAAACAAACAAAAAAAACCCCAAAACACTGGAGATGCAGCCCAACATGAAGACCATAGTTTCAATCAAACCCTAGTACCACACAAACACACAGTCATAGCTTGACTTCTCTGCACGTTAAGAATACTTCTTCCAAGTTAAAGCTACAGAATAAAACTAGATTTTTCTATTTCGTTAATAAATTTGGGTGGTCAAAAGTACAATTTATCGATTGATTGATTGATTGGTATCTAGGGATTGCACGCAAGGGCATGCACATGTCAGACAAGCCCTCTGCTACTGAGCTGTACTTCCAGCCCCACACAGTGTTTTAATTGTGGCGACATTTTCCCAGTGTGAGGGGATAATCCCATCTGTTTCAGACCACGGAAGCCTTCTTGGATAGGGCCAGACTCCCTACATCTTACGGTGGCCAGGATGTTCCAGACTAACAGTTCCTTAATGATTAAATCTGATCATGCCAATAACCTAACCCTAACCTTCTAAAATTCCAAAAACGGGTTGGCAATTCTAGATTCAAAACGTGCATGCTCGCTTATCTGTAAGACGATGCATGTGAGGCTCCGCTATGTCTGTCTCCCAACCCATCATCTCTGCCCACAGCCCTGTCACCTTGTTTGACACTTAGAAATGAAAACTGCATGCCACACAAGATTAGACCCACTGAACATACCAGAATATCTATTTTTTGCATCTACTATATTTGTTATCTTGGTTGTATATTGCAGTCATCTAGTAAAATTAAAAAAAAAGTGATACCTGGTTTTTAACTTCAGAAACTGATATAATTGGTATAAATGTGCATATTGGACACTGGGATTTTTTGTTTGTTTGTTTTTTGGTATTGAACTCATGTCCTTGTGCATGCCAGGCAGGTGCTTACGCCACTGAGCTAAATCCCCAGGCCAGACACTGGGGTTTTAAAACATCTTTTCAGCTGACTTTAAACAATGGACTGAATTCACAATCCTGCCACTATGCATGGAATATCATCTTCCTATAAACTTCATTAGAGGTTTTATTGTGCTCCTCTCTCCCATTGTCTCCCCTTGAAAAATATGTGTTGAAGCCCTCACTACAGTGCCTCAGAATATGATCTTATTTGGAAATAAGTCACAGAGTTAAATGAAGACATTTGTGGATCTATTTAATTTTCTTTTTCTGATGTTGGGGTTGGAAGCCATGGCCTAATGAATTTTAGGCAACCACCTGACCACTGGGGCACCTCCAGCCCCAGTGTGTGGTCATGTTTTAGGGTGAACAACTAGTTTAGTATGACTGGTGCCTGTTTTAAAATAAAATGTCATGTAAGGAGACGGAGACAAAAGAAGACTACTAAATGATGGTGAAGGCAAAGATGGTAGTTTTAGATCAATAAGCCAAGGGATGCAAAGATTGCCAGCAAACAATCAGAGGCTAGGAGAAACACAAACATTCCTTAGAAGAAACCAATTGCAATTTTTAGCTTCCAGCATTATGAGAAAATGAATTCCTTTTGTTTTACTAAGGAGGCTGAGGCAGAGGGATTGCTATGAGCTCAAGGCCAGCCTGGGCTACACAGTGAATTCCAGACTACATATCAAGACCCTATCTCAAACAAATAAGGTTCTGTTGTTCAAACTTCTCCCTCTTTATCTCTCAAAATTGAATTATACTTGCAGGCCTTTAAAAATTGTATTTTGAGACAAGGTCTCATAAATTGCCCAAGATGGTCTGAAACTTGCTAACTTCGTGCCTCAGCCTCTAGAGCAGAAGGGATTATAGGCATGTACAACATACCTAATTTCTCGCTTTCTTTCAACATATATTATTATTTACATGCTGGAGACTGTTTAATATTAGCAGCTAAAAGGACAAACAAAAATAGACACTCATGTGACTTATATTCTAGTGAAGAAACCAATCAATAGTCACCTATAAAACTCCTGCTGTGTTTTATATAGGAGAAAGTTGCAACCAATGCAGTGGCATTCCAGGATTAGTTGTTTTTGAGAATGTCAAGTCAGGCTTCCTTGAAGGGTAATACTCAAGCTAAGATCCTAAGACTAGGCAAGAAAAAAGAGGGAGGGCAGTGACTCAGGTGCAGGGAAATGGATGAGCAAAACTTTTGTGGATGGAAGGGTTCACTAGGTGCCTACTGATTCTTAGGGTCAGCAGCTGAGTCAAAGTAACTGTCTCCTCCTCCTTCTCTTCTTTTTTTTTTTTTATTATTTTGAAGGTAGTAAAATACAACAGAACAAGACAGAACAAAGCCAATTAAGACAATGCAGTGAAATTTGTACAGAACTTCACAGCACGTTACTGGGATAACAGTAATAGGTACCATAGTATATCTCGTTATCTTCACAATAGTTGTCCTTTCAATCAGGTATAGCAAAACTAAACCAAATACAGAACATCATAAAACCTATCAAAACAGAGTACTGAATACAGCAATACAATTAATCAAAACAAAGCAAAACAGTGATAACAATATTTGCCTTCAAAGAGATGGTAGAAGGAAACCCCCCATATTTGCTATATTGTATACGGTCAACCTCCAAGAGATGCTCAGGCCTCTGGCTCCCATTTGCTAAAGGGTAGGGATGTCTGATTCTTAGCCCATGTGCCAGTAGCCTCACAGGTGCCTACCAGGGAGGCAAGTGGGTTGCTTTGTTGCCCAGCATCCTAAGTTCCACCATGGTGTGGATCTCTGGAGACACTGGCTGGCTGGTTCCCTCCTTGGGTTGCCCGCCACTCGCTCGAGCCACAGCTGCTTACCAGGGAGGCAAGTGGGTTGATGGTTGCCCAGCGCCCTAAGTTCCAGCATGGCGGGGTCTTGGGAGACGCTGGCTGGCTGGATCTCCCCCTGGATTGTCTGCCACTTGCTCGAGCCACGGCTGCTTACCAGGGAGGCAACTGGGTTGCTTTGTTCTCCCCTTCATTTTGATTCGTAAAAACATGAGTTTTGGCCACTCTGTTTTCCCTTATGCGCCTGCCCTCATGCTGCAAGGTGTACTTCTTTTCCTACTTTTACTTAGCCCAAACTTGCAGAGACTGCTTGTTTTTCTGCTTTTATTCTGTACCAGGCATGGAGGCGAACTCCTATAATCCCAGCATTTAGGTGGCTGAGACAGAAGGATAGCTGTAAGTTTGAGGCCATCCTGGGCTATTTAGTGAGTTCAAAGCTAGCTTGAAGTATATAGTGAGAACCTGTCTCAAAAAAAAAAAAAATAAAAACCCACCAAAAATTGCTGAAAAACAAAACAAACAAACAAAAACCTTTTGCTATCATTTGCGCTTGTCTTAACCAATTTTTTGCTCAGTATAAAAAAAACCTGGAAACCACGTCTAGAAGGAGACACCATTGCCCCAAAACCCAGTACCACATTTAGCGAGCCAGCCAGGCTTTCTTTCTTCAACCCAGCCAGTGAACCCCACTATCCCATGGAAGTCTGAGAGCACATATTCCTCATCCCAAAGCCCTGCTGATAAAACAAAGCTTATAATCAGACTTTTTGGAATAAGGCAAAACATTGACCTGACACTTTTATTGTGTTTTGAAGTAGAATTAGGGAAAGATATTTACAGTGCTTAGAGTTTGGGCTGGGAAGCTTTAAGGTAAGTCCTCTAAGGTGTGGAACTAGCTGTAATTGGATAGTATTCTGGAATATTAACTAATAAATCAAAAGAGAAAAGAAAAAAAATCCAGTGATTACCCAGGTCTATTACTATGAATGTGTAGTTATTAATTATAAGTTAAGGTCAGTGTGATATTAATTTTCCCATAAGCTTTTGGTAGATGGATATTACACTGGAAATTTCCACACTTTGGAGAAAAGATATAGATAATGGTATAACTGTGTTCTCTATGATAATTTGAGTTTTCAAAGTTCTCTACTTGCAATGTCTCCAGAGTGCCAAATGTTCCCACAAAATCAGCCTGGGTAAGAATCACTGGGTTAGTTTCTAGGAGGTTTCCTTCACTCAAAACTAGTTTTATTATCATGAGTTTTACAGCAATATAAATATTTAGTTTAAAGTACTTTTGCTGATAATTTTGAGTAGTTAGACATGGAGATATACAGGAGCTTTTATTAAAAAAAATTCTTTTGAGAAGATTTTTCTATGTAGCTTAGGTTGGCCTTGAATTTACAATCCTTCTTAATTAGTCTCCCAAGTGCTAAAAGTGTAGGTTTGTTCCACCATGCTTAGCTACACGTGGGATTTTCAAAAAAAAAAAAAAAATCTTATGATGCTTATTGCTAAACCCTCTAAACTGTCCCTGTGTACTGAAATATCACTATCTCTTTCTCAAGATACTAGGAAGGCATTCCTCAAAAATTGGAGAGCTACAGGGAAATGGATGCAACTTGAGACCATACTCATAAGTGAAACAAATCAGACTTGCATGTACAACACTGTATTGTCTCCTTAGTGTGAAAAGCTGAAAAAGAGGATCAAGAATGTACACTAGGGGCTGGGGGTTTAGCTCAGCAGCCTAAATGCCTGCTTGGCAAAC
>PVLA01003773.1:13488-200013 GCA_004027455.1 Hydrochoerus hydrochaeris
AAAGAAAAGAGAGAAAGAGTAAAAGAAAAAAAAAAGTGGGGATATAGCTCAGTGGTAAATCTCTGGATTCAATCCACAAAATCAAAACAAAATAAAACCCCATTTAGCTTCCAATGTGCACCAGAGAATAAATATAGAGAGAAAGGTAAATATCATACTTCTTTCCTTCAGCATAGAAATCGGTTTGTATTTTGGGGAATATAACTAAAATTGGACCACTGCCCTACTGAGTGTGCTTATCATAATAAGGAAGCCTACCCAATCCTATGAAATAGGATCCAGGACCTAGCTACTGTGTGTACTTGTTAGGAAAACATTGTGCCTGCCCTATCCCCTCCCCAGCTAGGTGCTGGGATCTTGCTTTTTGATATAACTAGATTTAATTCCTTACTTTAATTTCTTTAGATGCTTAACAGCTGTATGACTGACTTCAGGAAAATTAAACCAGCCTCTGATTATCAGTTTCACTTTTTTCTTTTTTTTAAATCGGTACCAGGGATCGAACTCATGACCGCTTGCTTGCAAGGCAGGCAACTTATGCCGCTGAGCTAAATCCCCAGCCCCCAGCTTCACTTTAGTAATAAGATTAACCAATATGTACAAATTGTTAAAAAATTGTAAGGACAGTATGATAAATCTTTTACATATAAGTCCCTCCATAAATATTCTTGGTTCTTAGCATTACATACTCCTCCTGAGTGAAGATGTAAGATAAGGCATTTTTTTAGTGGATTAACATATTAAACAAAGAACAAATAACAAAACATTATCACAATATAACATTTCAAAATATTCAAGTTCTAAGCTTTTTAAAAATGTAATTCTTCTTGTCAAAAAGAACAGTAGAAAAGAATACTTGAAAAAATAATTTTAAAAATTGACATTTTCCATAATACCTCCTTGTGACTCAGATAAAATATCCAGGAAAATTAAGTTATTCATTTTTAGGTTGAGTGATAGGTTAAATTCATAATAGGTTGTCTCCAACTCAACACAGGCACCTTGCGCTATGTTGACATTATTTTGCCTTCACTCCCGATTCTACTTAATTCTGTAAATGTTTTCAGAAGTAGTTCTAGAGTTTTAATCCTAGTTCTAAGGACCCCAGACTGTATTTGCTCTCTTTTTTCTAATCCTATGATGCATATGCATCGGTTGTTCTAATTAATTAAGGATCATTTGGTTATTATTATTCATAATTCAGTTTAAATGCAACCCAATCCAGGTGTTGAAAGCCACATGAATCCAAAGGCTCTGGGCATTTTACTGGGATTCAACTCATGGAAGTTTTTTTATCAGATGAAACTTTTATAGAAACTGTTCCACCATGTCCCACACTTAGCTTTCTGGTCTCTTGTGATCTTAGATCTTCCATAAAGAAGAACAAAAGTTAACAATGACATTTTAGGAGGGAGCACGAGGGAGACAGACAGTAAGAGAGTCTGAATTCATGTCTCCATTTGGAATACAAAGTGAAAATAGAGGCCTAAGAGCTCCTTGGAAGCTGAGATGAGAGAAATTATAAATGAGGGATCTCTCTGTCACATTGTAGAATGATATGTGACCATAATCGTAGTCCAAGAAAACTCCAACTTTTCGCATTTCCTTTTGTAAGCAGACCTTTTTGAAAGGGGGAAAGACCCAGAAGGTATAATCAGTCCCCATCATGGATCCTATGAGTAGGAATTTATCTGGAGAAGCTCTGAGCTTGTTGTTCTTGTTGTCTGCGGAGTCTCTGGACACACCCAACTGCCACTGTGCTGCCCGGTCCACAGCTACCTCCCAATAGTGCCTTCCTGAGCAGAAACTTTCCATGCCCATCACAGAAGCGCTGAAGTCAAAGCTCCTGGGGTTTCCAGGCACCTCCTGCTGGACACTTCCAAACCTCACAGTTCTCAGGTCTTCAGAAAGGACCAGCCAACCATGAGCTGTTTCGGGATCCAAAGTTATATTTCCTGCAGACAGAGAGAAATTTAAATCACGTAGACATGCAGCAAAGCCAATGCCAAAGAGATGAACTTTTTATATGTAGAAGCCTCCTAAGGATCAGGAACAAGACTCAGGCAGACATGGGGAATCTAGGAGGATCCAGCCAAAGGAGCTTTATGTGTTTCTATAAGTGAACAGCATGGAAAAAAGAAGTCAGTAAGATGATGGAAAGGGATACAATCAAAGAAGAATTTGTGGGAGAAGAATACAGAACAAAGAATAGCAGACTAGGGAGAGCTTTCGAAGAACCCTTATCCCAGAGGCTATAAATTGTCCTGGTACCCAGCCCCACCCAGGTACTTCCTGGGGTCTATCTCTAGTCCCCTACAGACTTTTTTCCAAACCTGGAACAGACAGAAATATTGGTGTCGACTAAAAGAAGAGTTGATTCACAGCTGTTTCCTGTGACTTAATCACTCTACTCATCTCAAACAACTCTGGTGTGATATAAATTCCTAAAACTGCTGACAGCAAGTACTTGATATTAAGTAAATCGAAGGAGAAATATTAGCAGAGGCTAGAAAACTTATGAGAATTCTTCAAAAAATCAGAGCTCATGAAGTAAGCTCACTGTGATTCCTTACCTTGAAGGAAACTGCTACCTGCCCTTTTCCTATCTTAGACTGCTCCTTCTATCTCTGCTAAATCCTCAAATGTGTGACTTTTTTCAGAGCTTAGTCCTGGAGACTTCTTTCCTTTTACTATTTTCATTTCCTTCTGCAGGTGAACTCAGTTTTAAATATCTGCTATATGTTCATGACTCACTCCTCAAGCAAACTCCCAGTTATTAGTTGGGTGTAACATGGGAATGTCAAACATAATATATCAAAAATGGAACCCAAACCCCATTCCTGTCCACTTTCCACTTCTTGGCTAATAGTACCCGTGTTGTTCTAACTGATTAAGCTGTAACTCTGGAGTAATCCTATATTTCTTACTTCCTCTAACATCTAATCCAGCAGCAAGTTCTGTACTTTTATTACTTAACTTCAGTAAGTTAAATTAACTTAAATCCTTGAACTGGCAGCCCAATTCACATTACTAGAGCAGTCCCAAAAGCCACTGGCCTTGAACTTTAAAGTGCAAGTCAGCCCAGACTCTAAGTATTTCCAAGAGACTAACACAAACCATGAAAATTTTCTCTGGAAAAATATATGGCTTTATTCCTGGCAACAAAGCATTTCTAAAAATAATATCTGAGGAACAAAGACCAACTTAGAATCGAAAGTCAAAGGACACACACTCACAAAATACAAAACTATGATTGACCAAGACTGGTAGAAATCAATCTGTAAGGAACTTTAAATACTGGAATTACTGGGATCAGACTTTAAAATAACTTTGCCTGCTATGCTTGAAGAAAAAAAGATATTAAAAAAATCTATATAGGATAAAGGGGCAGGGAGTATAGCTCCATGGTGGAGGGCATGCTTAGTAAAAACATGCATACAGATTATAAAAACTTTTGCAAGCCTAAACACACTTAACAAAGAACTAAATAGATCACCCAGACATTAAAAGTAAAATGAATTAATTTCAATGTGCTAGTAGGTAATCGATTACAGAGCAAGTAGGTATAGACTGTCACTCATGAATCTAAAAGTAAAAATTCTTAACAAAATGTTAGCACATTAAACACACCAATGTATAACATCACTACCAAGTGTTCCCAAGAATATAACACTATTTGTGTCTGAAAATCAATCAACACAATCTACCTCATTAACAGTTTCAAATGAAGAAAATATTAAGGGATACAGGAAAGGCGCTTGGTAAATTTCAATAATCATCCATGATGAAAATTTTCATCGAATTAAGAATAAAGAATTCTTTAGTTGAACAGCAACTATTAAAAGCATAAATAACATCAAATTTTAGGGTGAAAGCTTATTAGTAATGCTTGTTTTTGCTGTATGATCAAGATAAAGGCAAGCAGCCAGGGATGTAGCTCAGTGGCAAAAGCACCTGCCTTGCAATTGCAGGGTTGTGAGTTCAATCCCTGGTACCAAAACAAAAAACAAAAACAAACAAACAAAAAGATTAAGGCAAGTATTCATTCTCACTAATTCTGTCCAACCTATCGCAAGTCTGAAACAAGTACAGCAAGGTATTGGAAAGGAAAAAACAAAATTGTTCATATTTATTTGTATGAGGTGTGATGAAAACTATGGTGAAATTTAAATTAAAAAAACTTACTAGAGCAAAACTCATTGCCATTAATTCCCTTCAAAATAGCGTCATTTTGAACACACATATCATTTTTGTCACTTCCTTTTGTTTTCTGCTTTTTTGAGACAGGGCTTTGCTATTTAGTCCAGGCTGTCCTTGAACCTGTGGTGATCCTCCTGCCTCAGCCTCCACTGTGCAGTATGGTGTGTGCACCATACTGGGCTTTTGCTATTTTCTGAAGCAGTTCTGGAAGTTTTATTTACTGTGTCTTTAGCTGTGCTGTTGTGGCTGCACTGATGTTCTGAACTGATTCAAAAGATTTATCTTTCATGATCATTTTGGCTTTGGGGAAGAGCCAGAAGTAACACTGTGTCACATTCGTTGAATAAGTTGGATGAGGAAACACGGTGATGCTTTTAGGAGCCTGTCTTTCCATGGAATGGCATTTGGCAGGAGCGTTTGTGATGCTTTTGATCATACCTCTTAAAGACACTCATGAAAGAGGACTTGCAGAACTGCTACCGGAGTGGCAAGAATGATGGGAGATGGGTGTTTGAAGTTTGAAGGAGGAGGAATTGATGGCAATTTGTCTTTTAGTTTATATTTTTTCTTTTTTTGAGACAGGGTCCTGCTATGTAGTTAAGGCTTACCTAGAACTCATTATGCAGCACAGGGGGCCTCAAACTTGTGGAAATCCTCTTACCTCAGTCTCCAGAGAGCTGGACTTATAGATGTCTGTCACCACACCTGGCTGTAATAATGTTGTTTATTTAAACACACACCACGATTTTGACCAATATTTTATAAAATATATGGCTGTCCTAGAAGAAAGTACTCTGGAAATCTTTGTACATTTAAAAAATTCATCAGAAGCCAGGATGGAAGCTAAGTCCCTGCCTGTGAACCAACCAGCTCTGAGAATGGCTCCCTCCTCACCACGAGCAACCAACTGATTCAGTGGAACTGCATTGTTTGATTAGCTTTGCAAGCCTAAAGCTGAGCAACTATTTAGAGGACAATAATATGTAATTGTAGATTTCCTACTGTCTTATCACTGTTTTGATTAGTCTTATTGTTTTGTTTTATCCCCTTAAAATTAAATTTTAAAAAATTCACTGGATCTAATGAACAAGTTTACCATAATTATAAGATACACATGGCAATATAATTTCAATTACTATAAAACAGTAATAAACTAGAAATGGATAAAATTTGAATTCCAAATTGGTACTTAAAATACTATTTATAATAGGACTAAAAATGTAAAATACATAGGAATCAATCTAAAAAAATACATATAAGTCTTACATGTTAATACTGCTTATATTGTCACAACGTATTCTGCTCTACTTCACCCACAGTTTAAACATAATACTATTCCATTCCAGTCGGATTATTTTGAAGTCAACAGGGTGACTGTTAAATTTATGTGGAAAAGCAAAGACTCTGGAGTAAACTGTTTAGAAAAAGAGTTCATTTGAGTGGAGTGTGATGTCCATGCCAAAAAGTCTAGCACTTGAGAGGCTGAGGCAGAAGCACCACAGGTTCAAGCCTGGGCTACATAGCAAGGTCCAGGCCAATCTGGACAATAGCAAGATGCTGTTTTAAAAAAACTACATAATTTATTAATTAGGAGAACTCACAGTGCCTGCTTCCAGGACTTCCTATAGAGTTATTCGTCAAGTCAGTATGTATTGGCAAAAAGACACAATGATCAACAGACCTATTAGAATCCACAATAGGCCTGGTGACATATACCTTTCCAACAGAAATGCCAAATAGAGAGTTTTCAACAAATGAAACTGAAATATCATCTATAGTTGGCACAGAAATAGTTAAGTATCCATGCACAAAATCATAACAAAAAAGAGAGTATGTATACTATTTCTCGAAATATATGCAAATTTTATTCCAATAGATCATAGATCTAAATGTAAAATACAAAACTAAAATTTCTGGAAAAAAATCCTTGTTGGAGTAGGCAAAGATTTACTTACTAAGCCACAGAAAACCCAAAACTATAAAAGAAAAAATGTGATAAATTGAACTTTATTAAAATTTCTATTCCTCAAAAGACACTGTTGGAAAAATATGAATCTATGGGAAAATATTTGCAAAACATTATCTGAAAAACTGATAAACAGAATATATGAAAAAATCTCAGAATGCTATAAGAAAACATGAAACTCAATTTTAGAAATAGAGTAAACAGAGAAATAGAGTAAAGGTTTAGATATATATGACACCAAAATAGACGTAGAGAGGGTAAATAAACACATGAAAATATATCCAATCATCAGTCATGCTAGAAATACAAATTAAAATAAAAATGACATACCACTATCCATCTATAGGTTAGGTCTAATAAAACAAATTGATTGCTGGTGAGGCTGCAGAGTAACTGAATTGCTCATGTATTACTGATGGATATAAAAAGCGACAAAGGTAGTTTGAGAAAAAAGTTTGGCAATCCCACTCCTAGAAAGTCAGCCGAGAATGACCAATCACGGTTACACAAATATCTGTATATAAAAATTAACAGCACACACCTGGACACAACCCAAATGTCCATGGAACTGCAAAATAAATAAATTATGGCATGTTTATAAAATGGAATACTATCGGCAGTAAAAAGGGACAAGCTGACCTCAAACTCAGAGTGACTCCCTCCTTCAGCCGCCAGAGTGCTGGGACCACAAGATACACCACAGGCCCAGCAATAACTCAACTGTATCAGTACTCAAAGAGGTAAGATGTAAGGCAACTTACTTTGGTATGCAGTTAGCATTTTGCTCATTCTTTTTATCGGACATAAACTCAGGTCTGTGATACGAGCAGGCACAAGGGACTGAAGAAGTAGTGACTCGCTTCTATTAAAAAAAGGAAAAAGCACAATCTCAGCTGTCTGCACAGGGCCCACGCCCCTGCATGGAGAGGACAGTCTCACACTCTGCCAGGAGACAGAACTTCCCCATCCCTCCCGACCTTGCTCGCTTCTGTGTGCTCAACACGTCAGACTCCAGCTTCTCACCCAATTGTGTCCAAAATGAAAACTTACCTTTCCAAGCAGCACCTTGCATTCTAGGAAGGAAAAAAAAAGACACATGGTTACTTCTGGGTATTTAAGTCACATATTTTATAAGCTGTGCACATGTAAATAGCCTCTTTTGCCGTGAACTTGATTTCCATGTAACTTCTTTAGTATCACAAAACCAATTCTGTGAAATCAAATTTTAACATGAAGTTAAAAAAAAGCCAGAAAAAGGCTTAAAATATTTCTGCTGTATTCGTAAGGGCACATTGCTTGAAACAAGGCTCATTTATTTGTTTTCTGTACTGAGAGTGGTAAGACTTGAGTAAATGAAGGGGCGCCTGGCTCAGGAGGGAGCCGGAGCCAGGTCAGGAACGCCCTGCCTCACTAAACCTGGCCTAGAACTGAACGCTGCCTTTTAGGTTTGCCCATAAAGACTTTTCAATAATTATTTTCTTTATTTAAGAAATTAACTTTACTTATTTTTTAACTTTTACTATTATGACCCTTTATTTCTATTTAATTTTTAAAAATGTACTATTTTTTAAAATGTACTATTCACCATATTTTATAATAAACTTACTGAGCAACTGTTTATAGGAATTTGCATTAAGTAAAAGCATGCTATGTCCTCATCCCCTTCATTCACTGGATCTGGCACGGTGTGACTTCCGACCCTTCCTCACAATCAAAACGATCATGAAACGCGAACATTTTAAACTGATCAGGACAGGGAGGCACCCTTAATAGCACAACTACAGGTGCAAGAAAAGACTTCCAGAAGTGCTGCAGGAAGTGACAAGAACAATGGTACGTGTGTCTTAAACAAGGAGGACTAAGTGGTTTTTACCACTTAGTGGTAAAAAAATTTTACTTACTGTAAGAAAATTTTTAAAAAATTTAGATTCCCTATATTTTGATAACACCTTATTTAGGCCAATATTACTAATGAATCAAGATGGATAAATCTTCAATAAAATACCAGCAAATTCAATTCAATAGAATATTAAAAGGATCACATGCTGTGATGCAGTAAACATTCCAGGGATTGCAAAGATATTTAGTACATGCAAATCAAATGGTGTCACACACCACCTTAACAGAAAAAAGGATAAAAATCATATGATCTAGTCAACAGATACAGAAAAAGCATCTGACAAAGATTCAGCATATTTTCATGATAAAAATTCTCATGAACTTACACATTGAACGCAATGTTCTCAATATCAAGTATGAAAAGCCCAGTTAATATTATTACTTCATTGGAAAACACTAAAACTTTTTATTTGTAATCAAGAATAAAGCAAGGAGATCCACTCTCCCCATTTTTATTAACCACAATACTGGAAATCTTAGCCTATGTAATTAAGATAAATAAAATTATGTAAATAAAACCAAAAACTCATGCAAATCAAAAAGTAAAATAATGTCTTTGTAGATGACACAAATATATCTATCTATCTATCTATCTATCTATCTATCTATCTATACACATATATATCCCCAAAGACCTCACAAAAAAGTTAAAACTAACAAATGGGACTGACTCAAGAGCATTTAGCACAACTTTTGACCAAATATAGACTGTACCTAAATATACTCTGATTAGCAATAAAGCAATGTGAGTTATATCAAAAAAACAAATGGAAGCCCCTGATGTGCAAGACACAATCTGAAAATGCAAGAGACCAGCTGAAGATTTGAACTCACAGAAGAAAGAAAATAAGAAAATCTGGATAAAATGAGAGAAAGACATAACTACCTACGAGAAATATACAACCCAGTCTGAAGTAGTGAGTTGAAATCTTTTCTCCCTTCTTAAAAAATTACTGACAACACCCAGGAGATAGCTTAGCAGCATAAGTGCTTGCCTGGCAAGTGCAAAGTCCTAAATTCTATCCTTAGTACAAAACAAAAACAAAAACTAACAAATACTTCTGTGAACATTACTTATATTCAATTTGCCTTTTGCTCTGTGACTCCAATACTAAGCTTAGTAAGACTTTATGCTAATTCCTCAGTATGTTTCAATGGAAGAATTTTTTCATTGACCTGTTTTCCAATTAACTACAACTGCTAGGAATGGTGGCACTCACGTGTAATTGCAGCACTCGAGGCACTGAGGGAGGAGGACCACTGAGAGTTCCAGGCCCGCCCAGGATACAAAGTGAGTTCAAGGCCAGCCTGAGCTACATAGAGAAAAGGCAAAAGAAGCCCAAACAAACCCAAAAAACAAAAGCAAACAACAACCAAAATAACCCCACACCAATTAACTTTGTAATTAAGTAATGCTGTAATCTGATCTGTACAGTATTCAGTTCAATCTACCTAAGATTCTTATTATGTACAGTAAGTTTTGGTTCTACAAGTCCATTTGATAAAATTACAAAGGACAGTCAACATTTTTTCTTATATTTTGTTCATTTTAAAATTTATTAATGTTAATAATAATTTTCTTATGTACTGTTATTCTACTGCCTCAATCATCTTGCTACTAGTTTCTCAGTTTTCTTCTTTTTTATTCTCTAATGAAAAGTTCATTTTTTCCTCTTTAAGATGTACAGAAATATTTTGTTGTATACAGGTGAGTGTGTATAAAATAACCCTAGGATCTCCAGAGATACCTAATGGAGATTTTTCCTTTTCCTCTGTTAGAAAGATAAGCAAAAGAGCTGATTACCTAAATCAATAATGGATTGACCTAAATCAGAGATAAGTTTTATTAACTTTAGACTACTTTACTTGTATTGTTTAGGGGTAGGATGGGTTCCCACTATAACCTTGAGTGTGTGACAACATTCTCAGGTCTGAAAGGTCAAAGCAGCTAATCTCTTATTACCTGGAGATTCATAGCTTGATTTCTCCTGCCATAAACTACATACAAATTCAAAACCAGGTTTGACGGAGAAACAGTACCTGTGCATAGACAAACCCACTTTTACTTTGTCTTTTAGTTAAAATATAATCATGATTTTTAAAAACTTAACATAGAAATTTTAGACTAACTCACCAGTACCCCACAAAACCTTCAAACTCAGTGAAGGTGCTGAAAAAAGGAAGCAGCAATCTACATAAGACTACACCTTCGCATGAACTAAAGAGACCAGAAAGTGAGGCCGCAGCACCCCTTCGGATAGCGAAGATGAGCGGCGCTGCGATTGGACGGTATGTAGAATGGTCCCCTCAACCGCAGTATCCATCCCCACAAGCCGCCTATCACACCAAGTGCAGAAAATCTCACTGTTCTCACAATCTCTCCACTACAAAGCGTGAGCAGAGGTGTACGCTTGGTACCCCCCCTCCCAACACCCCAAGTCTTTTGCAGGAGATTGGCTTTTGCATCAGCCCACATGGAGTATTATCCAGTGAGGCTAAAAGTGACAAATTGGCGGGGGACAGGGACATAGTACCAGTGCAGAGAGCTTGGCAGCAGCTTTGCATCCCTGCCAGAAGGACACAGCACTAGCCAGGGTTTTTAGGCGTGTGCTGCTGTGGAAGCATGGTCCACAGGCCTTCTAGAATCAAAGACTTTCCAACACAGCGCTGGTCCTCTCTGCAACTCCCAGGAGCTCCTCCAGGCGGAGCACTACAAAATGAACAGTCAATCTGAGCTTCTGCACCCTCTAATGCTAAAAGAAGAGTACAAGCAAAGGCTCTAGATTCTTAAACAAGTCACTGAAAAACAGAACGTAGACTAAGGAACCCAAAGTGTGAAGAGGAATAAATAAAATGATGTCAATGCACACAGAGACCAGGACTCTCTGAATACAGTCTCAGTTGTAACAAGTTTATACAAAATAAGAATAATCAAGGTAATGAAATACAGTCTCAGTTGTTACAAGTTTACACAAAGTAAGAATAATCAAGGAAATAAAAAGATATCCCCTATTCCTAGATGGGCAGAACAAATCTTGTCAAAATGGTCAACTTCCAAAACTGGTGGATAGATTTAATGCAGTCCCAGTAAAATGACCAACAGCATTTATCACAGAACTAGCTAGAGAAAACAACCCTAAAATTCAAATGGAACAAGAAGAAATTCAGAATACCAAAAGCAACGCTGGGCAACATGAGCAAAGCAGGAGGTATCACAATCCTGATTTCAAGTCATATTGCAAAACCAGAGATAAAACAGCATGATACTGACTCAAAACCAGATATACATCAATGAAACAGAATAGAGGATACAGATACAATACCGGATGGCTCTATCTAGCCATCTGATCTTGGACACAGGGGCCAAAAACTTATGCTGAGGAAAGATAGCCTCTTTAACAAATGATACTGTGAAAACTGGCTATACACATGCAGAAGATTGTACCTAGCTCAGTATTTCTCCCCATGTACTAAACTGAAATCAAAATGGATCAAAGATCTAAATGTTAGGGCCAGGGATTTAGCTCAGTGGCGTAAGCAGCTGCTTGGCAAGCACAAGGTCATGAGTTCAATTCCCAGTACAAAAAAAAAAAAGATCTAAATGCTGAAACAGAAACACTATTTGCCAGCTGGCACTGGTCCAGCCCTTGAAGACTCTCTGAATACAGTCTCAGTTGTACAAGAAAAGTATCAAGAATCAACAAATGGGATCATACCAAATTTAAAAATTTCTGCATAGCAAAGGAAACAACTAACAAGGAAGAGACAATCTATAGAAATGGGAAATCTTTTGCCAGCTATTCCATATCTAGAACATGTCAGTAATTAAGAAAAAAATTGACAAAATAAATGCTGGCAAACACCTGGAAAAATAGAACCTTAAATAAAAAAAATAGGTAGTTGAAATGAATAGAAATTTCCCAGAAGTACAAATGGCAAATACATACATAAAGACATTCAACATCTTTGACATTCAAGAATTAGAAATTAAAACAAAACTGAGATTGCATCTTACTCCATAAAGAACTGCTATCATCAAGAAATCAAAAAATAATAAACACTAGCACAGCTGTAGGGTAAAAGACCCTATCTACATTATTGATGCAAATGCAAGCTAGTAACCAGTATGAAAATCATTATGGATATATTCCTCAACAAACTAAAACTAGAAATTCTATTTGGTCCAGCCATTTCCTTTCTAAGAGTCTTCTTGAAGGAATTAAAGACATTATATTACAGTCACATTTTCATACTCCTGAATAGAGCATCACAAGTCAGAATAGCTATATCTTAGGGCAGCAACAGATGAATGAATAAAGAAAATGTATTTATAGACAATGCAGTGCTACTCTGCCATAAAGAAGGATAAATTTGAGTCATTTGTAGGAAAACAGACATATCTTGAGACCAAGTGAAATAAATCACACATGTAAGCTTAAATATTGCATGGTTTCTCTTATAAAAAAAACAAAATTATAAACAGTGGTGGAAAAAAGATAACAGGAAATGTGGTAATAGGTCTTTTGATAGAGGAAGGATCAAGAGATGGAGAAAACCAGGGAAGGGGAAGAGAGAGAGGGAAGGATTAAAAAAAGCATTATGATGTGCTATCTCCACACACCTCCTGCCCGGCAGGAATGTAATCATTCTGCACTACAAATGTACCAAAAAAAAAAGCAAACATTTATATTTAAGTTTGTTATTGTAAACCTTTATTTTTAATTAAAATTTTAAAAGTTTTAAATTTCTCTATATATGAGTGTATATATACATATACACATATCAACAAAGACTTTTCAAGTGAGTGTAGTCATATGGCAAATGTGGAACTGGTAGAATCTTTAAAGTATTTTATATTTTGGGAAATACAATGTGTATAAGAGAAAAGAACTTTAAATATATAATTCTTAGTGGGTATAGCCTGTTATAACAAAATACCTGACTGGGGAGCCTATATGCCATGACGATACATTTCTTTCAGTCTGCAGACTGGGAATTTCAAGATGAAGACACTGGTAGATGTGCTGCTATCTGGCAGAACCCATCACTAGCTTTTATCTCACTCAAAACTTGCATGGTAAGGTGCAGAGAGCCTCTCTCAGGCCCTGATCTTGAAGACACTATTTTAGTAGTTGTAGAGCTGTTGCATTTCTTTTTATGGCTGTAGAAATTCCATTGTAAAGATGTATCATACTTTAACTGATTATTCATCCTACCAAAGCACTTCTCAATTCAAATTACTCTTTTTTTTTTTTTTGACACCAGGAATTGAACTCATGACCTTGTGCTTGCCAGGCTGACACTTAAGCCACTGAGCTAAACCCCAGGTCTTCAAATTACTCTTAATAATTTTAAAGTGAGAGTTTTTAATAGACAAGCAGTCATCTACTTGACCATGATTTTATAACGATTAATACTGTTTTTTAAATTTAAGAGTTTTTAATAGATATATTAAAACAAACATTCTGTATACGGTATAATGGTATTTTAATACATTTATAGAATGTGTAATATTTAAATCAAGATAAATGAACATATTTCCATAAGAATTTATTGTCTCTTCTCAGCTAGATATGATAGCAAATGCCTATAATCCCAGCTGCTCGGGAAGATGAGAAAAGAGAATCAAAAATTCAAGTTTGTCTCTGTCTCAAAATAAAGAAATTAAACAAAACTAATTTTCTTATGGTAGCAACATTCAAAATCCTTTCTTGTATTCTTTTGAAATACAGTGTATAGTATATTATCGTTTTCTATACTCAACCCTGCTATGCTATTGCACACCAGAACTTCTTAGCCTTATCTATCTATAACTTAGTATTCATTCATCAGCCTCCCCCCTTGCCCCCTTTGTTTTCGACAGCTTTTGGAAATCACCTCCACTCTCACCTGCTGAGACCAACACTTTTAGATCATCTACATTTGAATGAGATATGTGGTCCTTGTCCTCCTGTTCCTCCCTTGGGTTACTTAATGTAATGACCCCCTAATTCTATCTGGATTGTCCCAAATGACAGGATTTCACTTATTCATAACCGAATAGTATCCCATCAATAATATGAAACACGTACGGATGAACGCTTGTTCTGTTTCTCAGCTATTATGAATGGTGCCTCAGTAAACAGGGAAGTATAGATGTCTCTTTGATATGCTGATTATACTTCTCTCTGTGAATACACCCAGCATTGGCATGCTGGACCACAAGATAGCTGTGTTTTTACTTTTCTGAGGAAACACTGTATTGTTTTCATACCAACAGTGTGCAGAATGCTTCTGACAGCCAAACAACGGAGGTCACTGGACACTAAGTGAGCCCTGATGAGAACCGTCCACTCCCCATTTCTCACACCCTGTATCCACAGAGTCTCACCTGGAGCAAGGCTGCAGTGGGGCTTCCACACTTCTCCTCCAGTTGGGCGATGAGCTCTCGGAGGCTGCTGAGCTGTTCAGAAACCCTCGCTTCACTCTCCTTCAGTTTATTCATGTTCTCTCTCCCCAAAGAGTCGAGTCTCTGCAGAAGAACCTTTGTTACTATTGAACAACTGGCACCTTTTCTTTGGTAATCAGCCATGTCTTTAAAGCCTGTCTCCTGCCAGGTGTGGTGGAGCAAGCCTATAATCCCAGCACTGGGGATGCTGAGGCAGGAGCACTGTCTCAAAATCAAGACCAGCCCGCATAATATAGCAAGATATTGTATCAAAGCACCAAAACAGAAACAAAACAAAACCAAAGCACACCAAACAAACAAAAATCCAGGTTTCCTGTTTGCAACCCAAGAAACAGACATAATTAGGTGAGGCCATGATGTTCTTCAGTATGTCTAGTGAAGTCACCTTTCAAAAGATGACTCTTTGGTACCTGAGATGTTTAAAGTAAGGTGTGTCCATGTAGCCTGTTTACTCTGATTAAGAATGTGCCCCCGAAACATGTCACACACTTTTTGCCATGTACTTTGTTCAGAAAGTTTATTATTTCCTTCATTAAAATAAAATCAATTAACATTACTATAATTCAGATTAAAATATATCAATATATTTTTAAAAATTAAATAATTAAGCCACTGAGACCAGTTTCCTTATTTTGTTTGCTTTTTTGTTTTGTTTTGTTTTGCAGTACTAAAGATTGAATCTAGGACGTTTGCACTGAGCTACAATACCCACCCCTTTTTTCTATTCTTTGGGGATAGAACTCACGACTGCGTGCTTGTAAGGCAGGCGCTTATGCTGCTGAAATCTCCAGCCCCTCTTTTCTTTATTTTTGACAAAAGAGCTAAGTCACTAAGTTTCCCAGGCGAGGCTTGGACTTGCTGACCTCTGGTCTCAGTTTCTCAGAGTTCTGGGATTACAGATGTATGTCGCCATGCCCATCTACTTTTTTATTCTCCTAAAGGTACTTGACAGATCTAAGTCGACAGATATAAGTTGTATCTAATCTTTTTATTTTAAAGAGAGTAAAACCAACAGAAACAATGATACAGAATTTTAAAAAAAAAGTAATAGGAAATTAACAATGGCTAACATACTATGTATTGTTATCTTCAAAAGAGATGCTCAGATTGCAAAATATAGGCCTGCATAATTAATCAAACAATATAAGCACAAACTTTTTTCAGTGAAACTAAAAGAAATCAGTAGTATAACTATCTTCTACACCCACACACAAAATATTCTTTCCTTTCTTTCTTTTCTTCTTGCATTCATCCCAGTTTTTCTTTCCTTTTTGAGCAGTTTCTTTTCTTTCACATATCTATTTTTGGACCTTATTTATTTTTCCAGTTTCTAATCTTTTACTATCAACAAATGTTACAGAAACAATAACAATGCCTGCTAGTTGACTGTCTAAATGTATAGGACATGATTTAGGGAGTTTTCTGTACATTAAGTCACTCAAAACTAAAAGTTATAAAGAAGGTATCACTGTTATCTCAATTTTATGACTCAACAAACTGTGTCAGAGATTAAGTAACAGGTCCAAAGCCACTCGGGAAATACTAAAAGGCAGAATTCATATAAGAACCTCATCAATTTGGGCTCAAAGGTTAATTGTGAACTCTGGCATTACACAGAAACTCAGTTTTACAGTGCTGCCTTGTCCATGTGTATTTTCATAAGGATGTAAATGTATTTGCAGTATAATATAGTAATATAAGTATACAAATAAACTTATAAATGTCTTTATGTGTGCGTGGGTATAAATTTATAGCAACAGAACTGTTAGGTGAGCATATATACACATTTAATAAATCTGTGGTTGTCACTGGATATCTTACTCTGGAACTGCATAATGTTAAGCTCTTCTTCCTCTAATTTTCCAAATATTACAAAGGTGCTGTGTTCAATATCCCACCTGTAGCATTTCCTGGGAATTTTCCTCTAGCTCGTCTGCAGCAAGTCTCATCAGGTAATTCTGATTAACTTTTGTCAAGTTCAAGTCCAGTTTGCATCCTTGAGGGCTCAGAAAGTTCATCTCATTCTCTTCTCTCAACAGCTGGAACCTCATTCTATATTCAGACTCAATTATCTCTTTAAAATTCTGCTCTTCTTCCTTTCTCAAATAGAAACATACTAGATTTTAGGCTAAATATAACAGATAGACCACAATTACATATCCTATTTCATCTCTAACCACAGAGTAAGACACAGGAATTGAAACTACAAGGGGGGAAAAAAAGGCATAAATCCAAAAGACAAAGAAAATCTGAGTTGTGGTTTGCCAAGACCTCTACACAGTCCTGAAATTATAGTGACAACCTGAGATCTGCTGACATTTTTGATGGCGGATGTAGGAAAAATGGATTCAGGATGGAAGACACCACAGCTTTCAGACTAAGTATCTAGAAGAAAGGAGTTACCAAACTACAGGAAGGGAAACAATGGAAAGTCTAGATTCCAGAGGTAGGCAGTATATCAATAACTCAGCTTTGTGATAAATTTGATTAGTTAATTAGCCATCCAAGGAGAAGGCCAAGTAGGAACTGGACTGCAAGTTTTCTATCTGGAAATCTAGGCAAGAGATATAAATTAGGGAATAATCTGAGGCATGCTATTTAATCCTATGAGACTCAATGGAATAAAATTTTAAAAATCTGACCATTGCTCACCATCTCAGCCACTACCATTCACCATTACTTGGTCCTGATTAGTACGAGTTTCTCTTCAGGTCTCCCCACCTCTGCTTTTATCCCCCTAAAATGTACCCTCACTTTGGCAGTCAAGAGTGTTTCCATGCAAGTTAAATCCTGTTGCTTTTTGGTTCAATACCTTCTAGTGATTTCCTTATTTGCTTTAAAGCTAACTGTCCGATATTATTAGGCCTTGTGCCTTCTGACCTCATCATCTGCAGCCTGCACTTCCTTCTCGCAGCCTCTGCCAGTACAGCAGTTATCTGTGACTCTACTTCTGCTGATTTCCTCTGCCTAGAAGACTCCGACATGGTCTAATCCTTCACCTCCCTCTAGGAATTCCGTGTAAAATATTACACATGTAGCTTACTGTGGTTATGTCCACATGTAAGTTTCACAAAGACAAACTGCTTTTCAATGCCGAAATACACACTCACAGGTAAAGAGTAGGACTTCAGTATTTGTTAAATATATGGTGTTTAAAAAATGGAAATCAATTGAGAAATTGTTACAAATCTAGGTAATTGTTCTTATCTCCAAATGGACATGTGCATTCTCTAAAAATTAAGAGAATCTGGAGTGTATTTAATAGAACGAGATTAAGCATGCAGACAGAGTCTGAAATTAGAAAGAAGTGCACAACAGATGGAGAGCCTTCATTTGGATAGCAGTTCTTAAATTGTCCCCTAGAGTTTCACAATTTACATGGCCACTGAAAACACCTGAGATACTCACTTTCCTATGTTACTCTTCTTTTTTTCTTTTGATACCAGGAATTGAACTTATGACCTCATGTTTGCCACGTAGGCGCTGTGCCGCTGAACTATATCCTCAGTCCCTCCTATGTCACTCTTACAAACAGTGGTATCAGATATTTTGGATCATTGCTCATAAGATTTGCAAAATACCACATCAATATTTAATATAATTTCTGCTTGGTCTTACCATGAGCAAAATTCAAAATCTTTATGTTCAAAACATGTCTATAGAAATAAAAATAAACGAAACAAAACCATAAAGAATGAAAAAGACATTAAAAAATTTAAAAAGGGGATATTTGTGCATTTTTATTCCAAATTTAAATCTTTATCATTTTTTCTACTGAATTTCCAGTTTGTTTTTATTTTTATTTATTTAGTTTTTTCAGATCTTTTGAGGCAGGGTCTCATTTGGTAGTTCAGGCTGGCCATGAACTCACTATGTAGCCAAGGCTGGCCTCAAACTCACGGTGATCCTCCTGCTTCAGCCTCCTGGGAGCTGGGATTACAGGCACGAGTCACCACACCATGTATGCTAACAGACTTTTAAGAGCTCTTTAGTATATTAGCATGGGTTTCAAGTATTGTTTTATGCTTTGTTATTTTCTGGTTTTGCCTTTTAACTTTGTTTAAGAGATTCTATTTCTTATCCATTGCCCCTAAGAATCAAGATCAGCACTGACCCGAACCATCATCATTCTCTCTTGCTCATCAGCCAATATACTTTCAGTGACTTCAACTTTTTCCCTCAGTGACTTCAATATTTCTTGGAATAACTCCTGTAGAGAAATATATGATAGAATAAGTTAGAATAACGGATCTTTATCTCTAGACAACTATAGGGTTAGAGTGATGACTGTATGTTTTCTTAATTTTGACTAAATACAGTATTTCTCTGTTATTTCTTAAGAGGCATTAAGTAATGGAATGGTTTTGGAGGATCAGAATATCTACCCAACCCACCAAGAAGGAGTTGGCCCCAGTGCTTTGAGACTGTGTGAAACCTACCCTGTATTTATCAGCAGCCGCCTCTACACCAAGGACCACGTGATGCTTGTGTTCCTGGGACAGGAGGCACTCGCTGCACAGGGTGACCTGGTCATCATCACAGAACAGCTCCAGCGGTTCCAGGTGTGTTGCACAGTAGGCATCTTCCATTGCGCGGAGCGGTAACCGGAACCTGTGCCTTTTAGACATCCTGGCTGGGGTCAGTAGCTGAAGAGTGGGCTGCTTGTACCAGGAATGGAACACCTGCCTGTACTCTGGACAGGGAAAGACGGACAGGCTTTCTCTTTGTTCTGGAGCAGGTACACTTGGTAACCTCAGGGTCTACAGTAGTGAAACGCCAGAGACGCAAGGGTAGTCCGTGCAGACAGAGCAGGTCAGCGTAGTGCAGACTCCTCAAATGCAACAAAGCTTTGGCAGTCACTTGTTTGAGGAAAAAGATAGTAAAGATGTTAATATTCCCAATTGAAGGATTCTCTCTTTTGACGATCTTAAGTAATAGGCTGAAAAACTATCACAAACAGCAGAGCACAGCATCTCTCTGTAAGTCACTTAAGAAAAAATATAAAATGTTCAGTGGAAATATAAGTGTAACAGCCCCTGAAGGAACACTGGAACTAGGGGAGGCAAAGCCAAGCATTCATGTTACAAACTGCACATATTCAAGGCAGCATTCACTCTCCCAGTACTCAGCAAGATCAAACAGTGAAGGACACTTTGAGAACTTCTTAGCTAGCGGGCATCTGCATGCCAAACATAGGGAGACAGCTGTTTTCAAGGAGGCATATGTACACATGGGCCTGAGAGTTGGATAGCTTCTCACATTCTGCGCCCAAGGTGCTTAGCTTGCAAGACTCTAGAACTGATCATGGAAGGAATCATAAAACAAGACAAAAGCAGTTTTGTAAAATAGGTAGACTGTACTTTCTCCTGCTTTGTTTTCCAGGAATCCACACATGACCTATGATTTCCTGCATCCCTATATCTATAACTAACTGTATGATTTACCATTGATCAATACTGCTATCTTTTCTCTAGAAATATTATTTCAACAGTATACTCTTCCTGAATTTTGGAAACTCTTTCTTTATTGTAGGTTCACTCCCCATTCACTTTAGTTTCCTGGTCTAACTGAGCTATTGTTAGGTGACATCATGACACCAAGTACTAAGTTGTCAAAATGCTGTCCTCTTTTCACAGGTGTCCCCACTCTACCTTGCTAACCATCTTCTCTAACAGGATGAACCTCAAGGCTCCAAACTTTCTTTTGTAATTCTCCCCTGCTCTGGCTCCCACCCAAACTCTTTTTCTCTGACATCAGTAAGACTTCCTGTCTCCCCTCTCTCCCCTGTTTTTTCACTTCACCTTTAAGGCATTGAGGCTCCTTCATAGCCGAGCACAATGGTGCATGTCAATCACCCCATCATACTGGGAGGCTGAGGTGGGAAGATCCCCAAGATTATAAGGCAAGCCTGGACTACACTGTGACACCCTATCTCAGAAAAAAAAAAGACAAAAAACATTTATAATGCTCAAGAAGATTAATTTGGTACATATGATTTTTTTAGGTTTCTCCTAAAATAGTTTTTCAAAACGTGGTCTTGATTTGATTTACTCTTTCTCTGGGTTTACATTTGCACAGATGATAGATAAAACTGCCGGAGTTTGCTATTAAGAGGTACCAAACAGTACTAGTAGTCACTCATTATATTTCTAAAAATGTCTCTACATACTTACATACTCCTAGTTTTAAAAAAGGTAACATTTTAAGAATATCCTTATGTCTTTATGAAAACTGAAATATTAAATTCTGAGGTATTTGATTTAGTTAACGTTTAAGTTTATGATTAGCATTATTATTAATAAATATTTATTTAAAATGGAAAATTCACATAAAAACATTCTATCTATGGAAACGTTCTATCTACATCTGTCTCAAGAAAATACACTGTTGCAATTGCCAAGATGTCAGTGATTGCCTAGTTACTATCTGTAAACAACACTCTTACTTTTAAAAGACTGAGCAGAACCACAGTTATTTCGAATTTGGTAATTTGTAAGGTGTTTTCTCACAAAGGTACCATGTCATTTCATGGGGAAAAAAAAAACTCAACTAACAATTGAGCGGATTAGTTGTTAATGATTAAATAGGAACTTTTAAATAAAACTGTTTTGGAAAACTTGTATTCACCATTGCCAACAAGAGAGCTTTTCACAACTTAATCTTATCTAATAGATTAGTGTTGATGTTAACGAATGTGATATCTGGTAGTGCATAGTCAACTATGTCAAGATTTGGAGGACCTGCAAACTCAGTCCATGTTTTCAAATGACCAATGCGTGCTGTTACAAAATTCTAGAAGGGGAGAAGAATGATCCAAATTATAAGACGGACTGATAGATTCAACATATAGTGTGCAAAATAATTAACTGATAGGATTATAGAAAAATAAATTTATCTGAAAGTGCTATTAGAATGTTTCTCCCCCTTTCCAAATACATTTCTTTGTATAAGGTAAGATTTCAGTCAAATGACAATCAGGATAGCATAATGCAATGCACAGAATGTGGAACCAGGTATCAGAAGCAGCTGTTCTGATAAGCCATAAATTGAAAAGATTTGCAAAATAATGAAACTGTGCCAATCCTCTCAATAATCTAGATTTAGACAACATCATTGCATGAAATAGTTTTTAATGAATTAATAATTTAAAAGGCACTTTGCCCTGAGATGGTGGTACACGCCAATAGTCCCAGCACTTTAGAAGGCTGACATAGGAGAACATCAAGTTTGAGCCCTGCTTGGACAACTTAGCAATACTGTATCCCAAAAAACAAGACAAAACAAAACAAAACAAAAAATTTATTGAGATGTTCCTCAACAATTTGTGTGCAAAGAATTTCGAAGGTTGATAATTTTGGCTTTTCTATAAATGGCATACAGTATTCTTTAGAAATACAATTGCTGATAAATGCATCTACAGCTTTTATAAATTTTTGTCATTCATTAAAAAAAAGGAGGAAAGGTTTATTTTAGCTCAAAGTTTATAGAGGTTTCAGTCCACAGTTAGCCATCTTATATTTTGTCATTTTCTTAACCTAAAGGTTATACAGACTTGTTTTTCAAGCAATGTATAAGAAAGCTGTTAAAATTTAGGATTATTGCCCACTGGGTTGCTAGGAGTGTAATCTTCATATACTGTCATTCTTCTTTCTGTGAATTCTATGTTGACATTCTTTACCAATTTTCTTCTATCCAGTTTTTGCTCTCCGCTCCTTTTCAAGGCAGGGTCTTGCTGTGTGTTCAGAGTGACCTTGTGCTCACTGCGGAGCCCAGGCTGGCCCTGAACCTGCAGTGACCTTCTTGCCTCAGCCTCAAGTGGGGCCTCAGCCTGGTGAGTGGCTATGGTACACTCAGCTGGGGCAGGTTTTTATGTATTTTACAGATATGTATTTATATATAGCAGGAGGTCTTTTCTTGTGAATTACAAACATTTTTTTACACTTTCTTGCCTTTGACTATAATCTCATCCTCCTATACGCTTAGGTCTTCAGCTAAATGTGCCCCGGAGGCCTCCACCAATATAGGATGAAGCTCACCAATTCCAGCCTCCTAAGCTCCCAGCAGCAGTTCCCAGAGCTGACCCAGTCCTTCCTCCTGCAACATTTTTACTTCCCAGTCCATCCAGGCCTTAAATCCCATGCCCCTCTTACTTGACCTCTCTGGTTCTCAACTTTCTTCTTCTTTTTTATTTTTGCTTCAATTCCCTTGAACATCCAGATTCTGAAATATTGCCAACATCCAGTGTCCTATCCGTGTCCCCACGGTCTTGCCCTAGAGAATCTCATTCCATATCCTAAATACATTTCCTAGAGCAGACCTGCTGTTTTCTTTGCATTTGAATCTCCCAATAAGCGCTCAAAATTAGCATACTTAACACTGCTTTGAAACCAAAGTCCAACCACAATTTCGCCAGCTGAATACTGTTTTCCATTTGAGTTCTGTTCTGCTTCCTCCTATTCCAACTCCTCTCAGTTAAAGGCCAGAACAGTGTTTTAAAACCCACTCTGGGCTTCTAGTCACCACTTGCCACTGCATCTAGGATTGGACACAAAGGGTTTACCTGGTCTGCAGCCATCTGCGCCCTCCACCCCGACCTTCACAGAATCTCATTTACAGCTTCCCTCAAAGAATGTCAATTCCAGCTCCACCAAATTCATCCAAAGGCTTGGCTGCCCTGTTTCCACAGCCTGCAATCCTCTGCTCTCATATTTCTGCAATTCGGGCTTCAGTTTTTTTCTTTCCTTCAGTTCTCAGCTCAACCGTCCCTTCCACAGAGGCCACAACTGGATACTTTCTGTTACTTACACTCTTATCTTTCTGTATGCAACTGACTTTATCATCAGTGAAAAATTTCACATGTGAGTCACTCTTCACAAGGAATTAAGCATCTTCTATGCACTGAGTGTACAACTGATATACTAGATGCTCAATAAATATTTTAAAAGTCATTCATGGCAAAATATTTCATATCAACTAGTGAAATGTTAAGGTGAAATCAGTAAAGGTCAGAACAAGGATTAAATAGTTTTACCAAAATCAAGAGAAAGGAAAACTGGAGAATAATATGGCTCCACAGCATGTTGTCTAGGTATTCAATTCAGACCTACACTTAACTTGTTTTTCTTAACTTTTTCTTTGTCTTGGATTTCTCACATATTCTTATATGCTATTATGTGTCTATAACAAAGTTTCTATGGATACTAGGATTAAATTTAGGAATTTAATGAAAACTACAATAAAGAAAATGACCTACAAAGGAAAAGGTACCTGCTTTCTCTGTAATTCTAGAAACTTCCTTCAGGTCAAAGAAAACATAAAAACAATGGAGACTAAAGTGTTTTAATCAGTTCAGTTGCTCCTCTGGCCCTGGCTCACCTTCAAAGTATGCTCAACAGTCAGTATAAGACAGTGGTATTTGGATTCACCTGTGTTTATTAAAACAGATTTTTTGGCCTCATTTCCAGGATCTCTGACTCAGATTTCAAGGTGGGGTCTATTAGTTTACATTTCTAAGGAACTCCTACAAACTGGTGTATAACTTTGACCTTGATCCCCAACCTCAGTTCTTGGGGTGAATATTTTGTCCTTGGTTATATCCAGAAAGTCTTGTACAATGCCCAAGGCACCACGGCCCCTTAATATGTTTTTTTTTTTCTTCACAAAGGCACCTCCTGTACATATTGTCAGTTTCACAGGAAGACAGCCTTCCAGCCAAACCCCTGGAATCTCATTATGCTTTCTCCTTAGCCACATTATTTTTATCTTAAGCTGTTAAATATTTTTACTGGAAATAATGCCTGATTTCATTGTTAGTTTCCAGACTGTTTGCTGAAGGAAATGATCACTGCATTATTTGCAGACAAAAAAATCAAGACTAGGGATAATTACCTGCCTAAAGAATTTGTCACAGATGGAAGGTCAGGAAACAGTCCTAGATCGTTCATATTTGGTCTCAGGAAGAAGGAAATCTTCAGTCTCTTAAATTTTACGGTTCTCTCCCCTCCCTAAGAATCTTATTACATCAATCAATACTCTGCTAGTCAACCTCAGTGTTTTTTCTTTAAACTGCTAGTAAAATAAAATAACAGCTAAATTCTCACACTTGGCTAACTAATCTTCCCAAGAAGCCTGTAGAACCTCTTGATAACATTTTTTTTCTTTGACACAGGGTCTTGCTATATACTTCAGGCTGGGCTTGAACTCATGTAGCTCAGACTGGTCTTAGGGTGACCCTCTTGCTTCAGCATCCCCTCCTGAATGCTGGGTTACAGGAGTGTACCTTCACATATCACTAACATAGTCTTTTTCTTATCTCAAAGGTGATTCCTCACTTATTCCCTCTTCCAAGATGGAATTTCCCAGTCCTTCTCAGACCATGTTACAGCATGGCGAAAGATGGTTACTGTGGGAAATAAAGACTTTTTATGACCTTTGCATATTTTCCATTTAGTAATATATATATACATATATATATATATATATATATAAATGAAGCATAAATATATATGTATATATACACACATATACGATTGATACTGAGGTACATACTCAGCATTGACTTATTTATTTAGTCTTTTTGAGACAAGGTCTTGCTATGCAGTTCAGTCTGGACTTGGCCTCACTTTGTAGCCCAGGCTGCTCTCGAACCCTAAAACTTTAGACAACTACTCTCTATTATTACATATAACGTGAGGAAGAAATTTACACTCTCATAGTCTATTTTGATAATGAAACTACAGTAACAAGATACAAGATCTACTTATTGCTCACTGTAATTAAAGAATATGTACCTTACAGCTTCCTGAGAAAAAAGGAACCAAAAAAAAAAAAAAGGAAAAGAAAGAAAGAAACAAAGGATCAAAAAGCCTGTCTTATGCCCTAAAGGCCACTGATCACTATACCATCTTTCAGGACTTGAAGTACAATTGTTAAAAGACAACTGGCATTGAATGTCATAAGGTATTATTCAAATTACTACTATACTGGCTTTGAGAGGGAAAAAAACAGCTCTAAAAAAACAGACTCAACAAGGTATTATGCCAGCAATGTTCATTCAAATGGAAAATGTTATGTGCGAAAATATTTTTACAGAAGCAGGGTGTTAGTCTTGCAGAAGTTAACATAGCTGAGGTGATTTATAAAGTGTACAACTGCTTCAAACATAATCTTATACTTTCACAGTCCTAGGTGAAGGGAACAAGCAAGGGTAGGCGAGAAGCAAAAAAACCTGAAACATCAGTTTTATGTATCTTCTCCCAGATTCCAGTGAGGGAATCTACCTTCAAGAGTAGTCTTAATATCATAGGCAAAAGCTTTTCCTTAACATCCCAATACTATTACTCAATTTGACACGGTCTGCAACTATTCAGTTTAGACAGCATTAATTTGTCAGCAGCATTCATTTAATTCTGGAGTGATAACTGACTTTTTTGCACTCTTACTAAAAGAGTTAAAATGAATGTTAGAAAAAGGGACTGTTTGCCAAAGTTAAAGCAACATAGAAGCCAGGCTTGGTGATACATGCCTGTTGTTCCAGCATTTGACAGGAGGATCACTGTAAGGTCGAAGCCAGTCTGGGCTACATAGTGAGACTCTGCTAAAACAAAACAAAACAAAACAACAACAACAAAAAAGCTGCATAGATGGAAAATATCAGAATACCATGACTTATAGGTGTTTACATTTAACCAACTATTCAGTACATATAAACTGCTGTCTGCCCTTATCACGAAAATGGAAACGAAAAACTGAAATTACAGAAAAGTAGTAAAGATCACGTGGCAGAATCAGTAGGTTATCTGCCCCCCCAACCCATGGGACGAAGGATCGAACCCGAGGGCACTCTACCACTGAGCCACATCCCCAGACCTTTTACTTTTTTATACTGTGACAGGACCTCGCTGAATTGCCATGGCTGGTTTCAAACTTGCAGTCTTCTTGACTCAGTCTTTCAAATAGGTTTATATGGTACTTTTAGAAAAACCTCTAATGAAGACAAATATTTTGAAGATAAGTATTTCAGTAAACATTTTAAGACTAAACTCATAAAAATAAAATCCTGTTGTCACAGCTAGCTAACTGCAAGGCTGTTTTCTAAGAGCTGATGCTTTGACACATATGCCTGCTGATGTTTGGGATGCTCCTTCAGGCTTTTAAACTTGAAATTAAGTCTGTTATTGTTTTTTCCCAATATTTTTAAACGATCTGCCTCAGCCTCCCAAAAGCAGGAGGTGGTGGGGGGGAATATTTGGCATAAACATTGATTGTATCTGTTAATCACAGTTTGGTGCTGTATGTGTATAGAGAATCTCCTTCACATTATTAAATCTTCATGTTTGTGCTATCTCCACCAGTAGATATGCTAACTTCAGTGCCCTTCCTTGGTCTTTGCTGAGGGAAATCTAGCTGGGCAGAGTGCAGCATTCTGGTAGTCCTAAAACTCTGGGAGACAGAAGCAAGAGAATCATAATAAATTCAAGCCCATCCTGGGCGATTTGGCAATCTAGTGAAACCCTGTCTCAAAACAAAACAAACAGGCCGGGGGTTTAGTTCAGTGGCACAAGTGCTTGCTTGGCAAACGCGAGGTCATGAGTTCAATCCCCGGTACAAAAATAAGAAAAAAAAAAAACAAAAAAAACCAAAAAACAAATAAACAACTCATTTCAAAAACAAATAATATTTAATATTAAAAAAATAACTGTTATAAGAATTTACTGACTGTTCAAAACAACAAAAAAAAGAATTTACTGCTAACTTTACTATAATTTCTTAATAGGCAGAAAGCAGAGACTGGTTAAACTTTTTTTGTTTTAATTTTTTTCTTTTCTTTTTCTCTTTGAAATAAAATGGATTTGACCAAAATCATTTTCAGTGGTTAAATTTTGAAAGAAAGTAAATAGTATTGTTTCTGCTAACTTACTCCTTACTCTGAAGCTATTTCAATGTACTTGGATTCTAACTATTACTATCACAGAGGCAGCAGCCACTGTCCACATTTTACCTACCATTCTATCATTTTATCTAAAGCCTCCTGTCTTAGCCCATTGTCTGCCCTTACCTGAGAATATCACAGACCTGGAAGATGATAAATACTTGGCTTGTGGTTCTCAAGGCCAGAAGTCTGAGCACCATCCAGCACCAGGTAAGAGACTGTACTACGCCCCCAAGGGCCTTAATCCACTCACAAGACCGAGTCCCACTGGCCCATGTAACACTATTACATGGGCAGTTAAATTTCCAAATTGTTTTGGAGTCAACGTGCAAACCAGAGCATGCCCTAACTTCTGATCCAGATTTGTTCTGAAGAGGTTTAAAGAGAAGTTAAGTTCTCTGTCTTAAAGGCATGTGACCTGGGTAGATGTGAATACACAGAATCCCCAGGTACTGTATATTGTGGGAACTAGGAAAGCAGCTAAGCGGCAGAGTCCTAATAGCAAAGCTGATGTGTAACTGTCTCCGGTAGCATCATACAATAAAATAGCTCTTAAATACCAAGAAAAACCCCTTGTTTGTAACAAAGTTTGTTTGTGGGACTGAGACTAAAGAACTGACATTCATGAAAATATATGGTGTCCCTAACAAATGCTTCAACAAACACAAATCCTCATCAGAAAAGGAAATATTCTTTCTACCCAAGGGTGCCTTACAGATTCCTATTCTTACCCCTTCTTCACCCGTAGTCACTTCTTAGTGTTTTCCAAAGATAAAGGCCAAGTTCCCATGAAAGTATGACAATCACATCCATCAAGATAGTGTGCCACTATGAGTGTGGTGGCACATGCCAGTAATATCAGCTCTCAGGAGGATGAGGCAGGAGGATGGTCATCAGTTCAAGGCCAGCCTGGACTACACTGCAAAACCTTGTCTCAAAAAAACCCCTCAAAACCCAAGATTGTCCACCATGTCCCACTTGACATTTTTATTAACCATACTCTTAAAACCACATGACACAGTGAGGTAAAGATAGTATTTTCCCTTTAAGGGTTTATACCAACTATGAAGAAAAAAGAAATCATCCTAGCTTCCATGTAAGCAATGAACAGACATATCACTGTGTTCTGTTGAACAGAATCTAGTGCAAATTTTGCACTGCTTCAAAGTGGTGTGTCAAGGACAGAGATGCACACACCTTTAACCCCTGAGCCCAGCTCTGTTGTGGAAGAACACAGTGGTAGGAGTGCCAGCAGCTTTCATGGGTAACAAGTATCCTACAGAATAGAAGCTGTACACATCAGAGAAACAAAAGAGTCTCAATCCAGGGGCCAATCACATATCAAATAAGTAAAATTAACTTCCACCCCATTTACACCACCATAAATTTGCTTTTCATTCTCACTCATAGACAAGGCTAATCACAGTTCCAACCTTAAAGTCTGGAAAACCTACTATACACAGCTTGACATAGGGTTTATCATGATTATGCTGGAAGCAATAGTATTAGTGCTGTTATGAAAAACTCAGATTATATCTCTGCTTTCTAGACTATTTGGCTTTCAAGACAAATGATTGCAATATGTGGCCTATAAATCAAAACCATTTGCCAAAAACTAGCTAGCTCCTAGAAAGAGAAAACAATGTTTATATCTAGATTTTTTTCCCCTTCTTTTAATAATAGGGTTTCACTATGCAGTTTCAGGCTTGTTTTGAACTCACTTTGTAGCCCAGGCTGGCCTCAAACTCACAATGATCCTCCTGCCTCAGCCTCCCAGAATGCTGGGATTATAGGTGATTGCCAAGATTATAGGTGTGTGCCACCACGCCCAGCTGTACTAGGAACACAAAGCATCTTGTTGGTCAAGTAAAAGTAAGCCTTGTTTGTTTCTCTTAATGGCCTTAAACTCAGAGAGGTAGAAAACTGACAGAATCAGTGAAACCATATCTGCACTCTTGTAAAACAGTGCTATTGCAGCACTGCCAAGCTTTGTCTGAAAATCCACTGGTCCTTTCTAATGATCCTTGCTGAGTACTCAAGTCTTCATAAAACAAATTTGGGGAAAAAAAAGTGAATCTTAGGATGGTGCCTGTGAACACAGTTAACTCTCTGCTCAGGAATCTCCCTCATGAGGAATAATCCCCTTTTCTCTATCCCTTTCCTTCACCTGACATTTCTAATTAGCAAGGGAGATAAGTACAGGGAGATATGGAGTGGACATTGTGGTAGGTAAAATTCTGAGAAGACCCCCAAGATTCTTACACCTCAGTGCACACATGTTTGCATTTTTCAAACTTTTGCAACCATTCTTCACATGTGAGGGATTTGGCAGAAGTTCCCACACCAGTTGACCTTAAAGAGATTATCCTAGACAGGCCTGACCTACTCAGGTGAACTCCTAGAAAGGTTTGGCCTTCTGGTACTGAGAAAGATTCAAGGGAAGGAGTGGAGATTTGAGACACAGAACGGGGCATAAGGGACGTGTCTGGAAGTGACCTCTCTTTGCTAAGTGTCCCCCTCCCTGACAGCAGGCCAACAGGGTCGATGCCAGTTCTGTAACCTCCAGAACTGAGTTCCACCAGCAGTCTAAATGAACATGAGAGGACCCCAAACTGCAGAGAACACGTTCTGGACAACATCTTTATTTCAGCCTTCTGAGACCCGGCAGAGGATCCAGCCATGGTGTGAGGAAACGCAGACCTGAGAGCTCAAAATTGTGTGTCATTTTAAAACCCTTGTTTTGTGGTAATTTGTTACAAAGCAATAGAAAACTTAATAGAGGACACTTCGGTGAACCTCTGCCGGGTACCGGAAGGGAGAAAGAAATAGGGTTAGAGAGGGATTCTCTAAGCAGCTTCGGAATCTTATATTGGATACAGAAAACAGATCAACAATTCTGTTCTAACACCAGATTATTTTATTAAAGCCGAATGATAGCCTCAAGACAAACCTAGAATGGCTTTGACAGGGAATTTCACCTAAAGAGGCAATAAACTCAGTTGGAATTTTTCTTTGCCTGACAAAGAATAAAACCTACCTTTCCCCTAGGAGGATGCAACCCTTTCTTGCACCAAAAGAGCAGGAGAGGTCACAAGGTCACCCGCCTCACCCTCCGGGATACCCGCCCCCAAGGGGAAGGAAACGTTACACTGCCTTTCGTGGTTCCCTGACTGCAGCCTGCACGAGCACATCAGCACAGGGGCCCTCCCAATTTAACCTCGATTTCATCAGATCGGGCAGGGGCCCCAGGGCCAGGACCAGGGCCAGCCGGCTCTGCAGAGGACGAGTGACAGTGGGAAGTGACTCACGGCTTAGGGAGGGCGAGGGTCTTCCAAAGGGCGCTCCACAAGCCTGGGACTCCACGACGCTGAAACTGTAGCCCAGTCCAAATGCAAAGGACACAGAATCAGGGAAGCCGGCTGTGTGACTTCAGCGGAGAAAGCTTGCGATCCAGGGGGCGCACTGCGGTGAGGCAGGCCACGCGGCAAGTGAGGGCGCAGATTCTAGGAAGCCAGGCAAAGCCCACCCTACTCAGAACGAACCAATCCTTTCCCTCAGTGTCTCCGTACCACCCGCTGATTGGACGGCAGCTGCCCACAGGGCGGTGCTTTCCAGGCAGCCACTGTCACTGACACGCCCAGCATCGTGGCACCTGGTCCCAAGCTCCTCCAGCCAGAGGAAGGGACATCCTGCATCAGCCTTCTTGCCTGTGTTGGTGGGAGTTAGTGACATTGTCTGTTCTCTTATAACAGGTAATAACGTATTCATATTATCATAGGCCAGTGGTTTAAAAATTCTTTCAAGGGAGTCTCGCAGAGAGCGACTACATAGAGATAGAAGGTTGAAACCTCATCTAGGCCTTTGTGGTTTTTTGTGCATTTGTCTTTGTTTTAGACAAGTCTCACTATCTGGTTCAGGCTGGCCTTGAAATCACCTTGGGGCTCAGGCCGGCTGAAACTCATGGTGATCCTCCTGCTTCAGTCTCCTCCGTGCTAGAGTTACAGGTGTGGCGCAGCCATCTTGCCCCTTATCGATCAGCTAGTGAGTAGATTCCTGTCTCTGCAGGCACGGAAAGCTTAGAATGCCTTAGTGGGGGTGGGAAAATATTCGTGGTCCCCAGCTATTTCGAGAATGTGTTTCTGGCCTATTGGCTGAAGAGATTCAGAGTACCTTTTCCATAGAAGAGCTCAGAATGTCTCCAGAGCTGCGAGTCCCAAGTCACGTCAAAGTTTATTTCTTCTAGATGTTGTGGTCAGTGGTCTGAAAACCATTGACACAGGAATTACTTGCCCCGGATGTGATGATGCACGCATGTAACCTCAGCACTGGGGTGGGGTGGGGCTGAGGTAGGAGGGTTATGCAAACTCAAGGCCAGCCTGAACCAGCCAGAATCTGCCTCAAAAAAATTTTTTTTTTGGTCTAATGCAAAACAGTTTTCTTTTCTTTTTCTAAATCTAGGGATTGAACTCCTGGGGCTTTCATACTGAACTCCATTCCTAGGCTATTATTAGTAGTATTCTCATCCTCATTGAACAGGTTTCCACTAAGTCTCTAAATTATCCAGGCTAGGATTTCTAATTTGTGATGGTCTTGCATCAGTCTCCCAGATTTCTGGGATTATAGACATGGGCCACCACATCTGACTGAGACCAACTATTAAAAAATGAGAGAATTTTAAAAAACTGAAACTCTAGCGAGCCTGGGGGAGGGGTAGTGCATGCCTAGCATTGCAATCCCAGCATTCTGAAGCCTGAGGCAGAAGGATTTAAGCGAATTCAAGGCCAACCTAAATTACAGGTGTGTTGAAGGCCAGCCTGAACTGCATAGCAAGACTCTGTCTCAAAAAAACCCTAAATTAATTAATTAATTGCAACTCCAACTAAAGCCATGAAGGAAAAGTAATAAAGGACTATGAGGGCTATATAATAGGTGGAAGAATTTATTCCAGGAAACCAGGAAATACTTCTCCTTGGAAGCCAAGAAAGTGAAAGTTTGGGGGCAATTCCTTGTAAGTACTGGGAAGCAAAAATGCCTTAACCCTCTGCTGTATCTTCCATTAATGCCCTAGAGGGGTTTCTAGGATTAATCATTGTTAGGCAAACAGGACCCTTAAAGCTTACTTTCTTCTTTAAAATAATTGGTGGTTTGAAGAGAAAGTGATTACAAGTACAGAAAAAAATACATTATTTCTTCCAGTTGTCAAGAAGTACTTTGTCTTTTCTTTTTGTTTTTCCCCCAAAGCTTTAAGTTTTTTAAGAGGGTGGTGTTTCACACGATCTTTCTCTTGACACCATGATGGGCCTTCCTGTAAAATAATAAGTGAATTTATATATTGCATAAGATGTATGTGGGTGGGATAGGGTGCACAAAGGCAATATTTTTAGGTGTTTTGAAAGTTTTAAAATTTCATTTACTTACTTATTTGAGGGTGAGGATTGAACCCAGCCAGAGTCTCATGCATTCTAGGCAAATCCTCTACTACTGAGCCACCTACTCAAATCTTTACTTTTCTCTTGTGGAAACAGGGTCTTCTTGAATTGTGTTGGCCGATCCCCAGTTCCTGCCTTAGTCTCTGGAACAGCTGGGATTTAGGCATGGACCACCAAGCTTAGCAGAAGTTTTGTATTTATAAAATCAAGCTCAAAAATAACTTCCTTTAAACTTTTGGTTCATGTGTTTCTGTTACATTTCTAGTAAGTTTTACCACTCAAAAGCCCCTTTGGTTGGTCTCAAGTACAAAGGTTAGGACCATTTCATGTAGTTACTGTTAGAATATTCTGGTGCAATAGAGAAGCAAAAGTACAAAATGAACAGGTTTATTGAGTTGAGGACTTGGAAAGGAGCACGCGGTTCATGGAGGCTGGGTCATCTCCTTCAACCAGATACAGAGAGGCAGAGGATTATATGACCTCTGATTGAAGTGGCACATGGGGCGGGTATTGATGACATGTGAGGAACCAATTGGAATTCTCTGTGCATGTAAACAGGAAGGGGAGTTGCAGTTAGGACTGAAGAAGAAGCAGGAAGTGCTGAGCATTTCCTCTTTGGCCTTCTGCCACGTTAGACCACCGCCATAATTGTACAGCAATTTATACTAGGGCAAGAAGCTCTCAGTTATCTATAGAACATTATAAGTATATTTAAATGCTCAAACAATCTGACCTCAGTTTCCCTAACTATGAAATTTGTCCAAGTCAAGTCAAGCCTATGAAAACAGAAAACCTGAAATTCCTTTTTTTTTTATTCATTTATGTATTTATTTAAATTGTGTATTTTTTATCAGTATGTGTTTGAAATACATAAAGGATTATGTTTATCACAGATGATCTGTACATGTACATAATACATCCTAATTCCTTGTTATCCCTTTCCACTCCTGGCCCTCCCTGCTCTCTGTAAGTCTTACTCTCCTTCCTTTTGAAAATGTTTTATTTACATTTTTTCTTCAATTCTCTTTTTAAATCCTTTCCCCTTCCTTTCTACTCTTTCTTGTTCCCCTGCCTTCTTGAAAAAGATCTCCCTACTTCGTATTATCTACCCTTTACCTTGCTCTTTATTTATATTTTGTGTCTCTTGTATAAAAACACCCATGAGATATTTAAATTTGTGTGTCTGATTCATTTCATTTAGCATTATGGTCTCAAGGTACATGCATTTACCTACAAGTACCTCAACTTTATCCTTCTTTATGGCAGAGTAGTACTCTATTGTGTATAAATGCCATGTTTTAGTTATCTGTTCATCTCTTGGTGGACATATAGGCTCTTCTCAAGATTTAGCTATTGTGAATTGTGATGATATAAATATGGGTATGCATGTTTCACTGGAATATGTTGTCTTTAACATTTTTTGGAAGACACCTAGAAGGGGAAGAGCTGGGTCCAGTGGAATTATAGTTTTAGTTTTCTGAGGAATCTCTACAATGATTTCCATAGTGATTGTACTATGTTACATTCCCATCATTAATGTAGAAGTGTTCCTTTTTTATTAATTAAGTTTTTTGGTACTTTTTAGATACACATAATGATCACATGCATCAGTGAAGTGTGTACTTGTTCATGATATAACTTGATTCCTTTTCCCCCCATTTCCCACTGTCCATTCAACCCATCTTCCCTTCCTTATTCACAAAAGGTTTGTTTCCCTGTTTTCCTTTTTTTTCTCTCATTTTATTCTTTTCCCTTCCTTCCTTTGTCCTTTCCCTCCCTAGTTCCCCATCCCATTTGAATGACTATTATACATTTTGGTCCTTATTTACAATTTTGGTTCTCAGAGAAACAACTTGATGTGTGTGTCTAGTTTATTTCATTTAAGAGTATGGTCTCAAGGTCCATCCATTTAGCTAGAAATGTCTCAGGTTTTCCTTCTTAACGGCAGGGTAGTATGCCACTGTATTAAAAAATAACACATTTCTATACATTAATCAGTTGATGGGCATTTGGGCTGTTTCCATAATTTAGTTATTAACACATTGTTGATCTAAACATAAGTGTGCTTACACTGCTGTGGAATGATGCTTCTAATTCTTTCAGAAAGACACCAAGAAGGAAAGCACCTGGGTGGACTGGACCCTCTCATCTAGTTTTTGGAGGAATCTCCACACTGATTTCCATAGTGGTTGCACCAATCTGCACTCCTACCATCAGTGGAGAAGGTTTCCTTTTTCCCCACAGCCCTCCAACATATATTATTGATTGACTTTTTGCTAACAGGAATTCTTTCTGGTGTGAGACAAAATCTCACTGTTGTTTTAATTTGTATTTCTTGAATGACCAATAATGTTTAACATTTTTTCATATACTTATTTGCCATTTCTACTTCTTCAACTCAGAAGTATCTATTTTAAATGCCCTTTTTTTTTGGATTGGGTCTTTAAATGTGAGGGCTCTAATGTTTTTGAGTTTTTCATATATTCTAGATAGTAGTCCTTTGTCTGAGGAACAGCTGGTAAAATGTTCTCCTACACTGTATGTTGTTTCTTCACTTTGTTGTTGATATCATTTCTGCAAAAGCTTTTTCATAAGATGAGATCCTAGTTGTTAATTCTTTGTGAGAATTCCTGTGTGATCAGATTTTGTTCATAAAATCTTTGCCTACACCAATGTCATCAAGATTACTACCTGGGTATCTTCTAGCAGATTTAGTGTTTCCATTTAAAAAAAATTTTTTTTTTTTTAGTACTGCGGATCGAACTCACAACCACACGCTTGCAAGGCAGGCACTTATGCTGCTGAGCTAAATCCCCTGCCCTAGTGTTTCCATTTTAATATTTAAAGCTTTGATCTGTTTTGATTTAAGTTTAGCGCATGGTGAAAGATATGAGTCTAATTTTAATCTTCAGCATGTGGGAAGTCAGTTTTCCAAAGTTCCATTTATTAAAGAGGCTTTCCTTCTTCTAGTGAAGGTATTTGGCCTCTTTGTCAAAGACAAAGTGGCTAAGTATATCTAAAGTTGTTTCTGTACCTTCTAATCTGTTCCACTGATTAGAACAAGAACAAAGCCATTTGAGACAGTGCAGTGAATTTGATACAGAACCTCGCAGCAGGTTACCGGGATAACAGTAATAGGTATCATAGTATATCTCATCCTCACAATAGTTGTCTAGTCAATTAGGTATAGCAAAATCAAACCAAAGACAGAACATTATAAAATCAATTGAAAGAGAATATTGAATAGAGTAAAGCAATTAATCATAATGAATCAAAACTGAAAACAACACTTGCTTTCAAAGAGAAGATAGAGGAGACCTCCCCATATTTGCTATATTGCATACAGTCATCCTGCCAAGAGATGCTCAGACCTCTGTCCCCAATTGCTAATGGGTGGGGGGGAGGGATTGGGATGTTTGATTCCAAGCCTGTGCACCGGTAGGCTCACAGGAGACACTACTAGGTCATCTCCTGGGTCACACCAGAGGAAGGCGCTTACCAAGAGGGTGGTGGGTGAATTGCTTCTTTGTGCAGCCTCCTGGGTTCCAGCATGGCTGTGGTTGGATCTCGGGGGTGGCTCTCTCAAGTACCATGCTATTTTTATCACAGTAGCATTGTAGTATAATTTCAAGTCAGGGGTTGTGATGCTCCCTGCGTTGTTTTTCTTTCCCAGAATTGTCTTTGCTATTCTAGATCTCTTCTGAATTTGAGGACTGTTCTATTTCTGTGAGACACGCTTTTGAAATTTTGGTTGCATTTAACTTGTATAACAACTTTGGACAATAGGCTTTTTTCACTATATTGGTTCTTCCTACCCAAGAACAAAAGGATATCTTTCCATTTTCTGATATCCTTTTAAATCTCCTTTTTTAGAGTAATAGTTTTAATACAGAGGATTCTTTTCTTTGTTGGATTGATTCTTATATATTTCACAGTTTTGAATGCTATTGTGAAAGGCGTTGATTCCCTAATTTCTCTCTCAGTGAATTTGTTATGCACGTATAGGAAGGCTATTGATTTTTCAGTGTTGACTTTGTATCCAAGTGTGCTACTGAATTTGTTTATTAAATCTAGAAGTATTTTGGGGGAGTTTTTGAGGTCTTCTAAATAGAGTATAATGTCATCTGCAAAAAATGATAAATTAACTTCTTTCGTATCCTTAGTACTTTTGCTTATTTATCTTTTCTAATTGATCTGGCCTATTGATTTTCAGACCTATATTGAATCAAAGTGGTGACAGTGGACATCCTTGTCTTGTTTCTAAATTTAAAGTGAAAACTTTCAGTTGTTGTCTGTTTGGTATGATGTTGGCTGTAGGTTTATCATAGATGGCTTTTATCTGATTGAGGTTAAGACCATCTGTTTCAATTCTCTGTAAGATTTTTATTATAAATGGGTGCTAGGCTTTGTCAAATGCTTTTTTCTGCATCTATTGAGATGATCATTAGTTTTTGTCCTTGGATTTCTTCATATGATGTATTACATTTATTAATTTGCATATCTTGAACCATCCCTGCATTCCTGGGATGACTCCCACTTGGTCATGGTGTATAATCTTCTTGAATATGTGCTGCATTCTGTTTGTGAATATCTTATTGAAGATTTTTGCATATATGTTCATTAGGGTGGTTGACCTGTAGTTCTCTATTTTGGTTATTCTTCCCCGGTTTTTATACTAGGGTAATTCTAATTTCCAGAAATGAATTTGGGAGTATTAGTTCCCTTTTAATTTTATTAATGAGTTTGAGAAGTAGTGGCATTAGTTCTTCTGTAAAATTGTTGCAGAGTTCAGCAGTGAATCCTTGAGGGCCTGGGCTTTTTTTGTTGTTAAGTTTTTAATTACATCTTCAGTTTCATTGACTGATATTGGCTTATTTAGAATTTTTATATCTTCTTCATTCAGCTTTGGTAATTCATATGTATTTAGGAATTGGTCCATTTCTTCTGCATTTTCCACCTTACTAGAATATAAATTCTCAAAGTAGGTATAGATGATCTGGTTGTCTGCAGGGTCTGTTGTGATTTTACTTTCTTCATTCCTAATTGCATGTATTTGAGTCTTTTCTTTCCTATTTTTGATAAGTTGGGATAAGGATTTGTTATTATTTAATGTTTTGGAGAACCAACTCTTCAATTCATCGATTCTTTGTACCGTTTTCTTAGTCTGTATTGCACTACTTTTTGCTCTGATCTTTATAATTTCCTCCTCAAATGAGCTTTGGATTTGACTTGCTTTTCTTTTTGTAGAAACTTGAAGTTCAACATTAAATTGTTATTTGAGCTTGCTTTGTTTTCCTGATATGGGTATTCACCACTATAAATTTTCCTCATAGGACAACTTTCACTGTGTCCCATAAGCTCTAGTATGTTGTATTAACATTATCATTTATTCGTAGAAACTGTCTAATTTCATCTGTGCCCCAATGGTTGGGTGTTAAATAACACCCCATCCGTGTTATTCAATTTCCATGTATTTCTGAAATTTTTGTTGTTGTTTTTATCATTGATTTACAATTTTATTGCACTCTGATTTGATACTATCTATGGGATAATTTTAATTCATTTTCACTTACTGAAGCATGCTTTATGAGCTAATATGTGGTCTATTTTGGAGAATATCTCTTGTGCAGTGATGTTGTGGGGTGAAATGCTCTGTAGAAACCTACTAATTCTACTTGTTCAAAAGTATGATTCAGCTCTGATATTTCTTTGTTAATTTTTTCATCTAGTTGACCTATCTACTTGTAACAATGTGGTATTGAGGTCCACAGGCTGTGGAATAAGATGATATCTCAGTATTGTTTTAATTTGCATTTCTTTATCAACCTGTGATTTTAAACATTTTTCATGTATTTTTGACCATCTATACTTTTTCTGAGAAATGTTTATTCTTAAACATAGTACTTAGTATATATTTGGACCTCTAGTTAGAGTTACAAATGTCAATCAGTGACTCAATTGTATATTTTAACTTGGAATTACATAGTTATTTCTACAAGAGAAAGTCTCAAACATGAATAAAACTAAATAGATTTTTTTTAAAAAAAATTCCATACAAAAATCACTATGTATCCCAGGCTGCTCTTAACCTCATGATCTTCCTGCCTCACCTTCCCCAGTGCTGAAAATAGACACGCACCCTTGTGCATGTCTTTTATATATTCAAAACTTTTATATATTCAAAAGCATTAAGAATCTGGTTAGGATGTTTCTTTGAATGAAAAGATGAAAACCCCTAGCAGTTCATTAGCTTCTTAAATGCAGGTGTATTTGGCTGGAGGGCGAGCTGAGAAAGAGCCCTGATGCTTGTAGATTCCCAGCATCCTCCTCTTCAGTGAAGAAACTGACATCACATTGTCTGAACTTAATCCACCCCTTCCTGTTTGGGTTTTCTTTTCAGTTCTTTTTCTGCCTGCTTAAAGTGGTGCAGTGGCCAGGTATGGCAGCCAAGCTCAAGATGCTGACTACAGGCTTGTCAGAGGCCCTGATAGGACTCGCTGAACTCTTACTCACGGACCAGAGGCCCAGTCACTTGCCAGCTTTCTCTTCATGAAGACTGAAATACCCTTTCCTCTCAAAACACATACTCTTAACACTTGGTAGATCTTATATTTCCTTGGCTCTTCATATACTGAAGCATCTTTTTCATTTACACAGAGAGTTTGATCTTGATGGGATGCTTTGTTTTTTCCCCATGCATAGGCTTTTCTCCTAAAATACAAAGGATACCTCACATTGCCAAATCACGTACCAAAAATAATGGTATTTCTGTAAGTGTTAGGGCAAAAGACTCCCAAACCAGATGCTTACAAAATATTAATACTCCTTAGAGCACACACACATGCAGAATCAAAGGTATGTGAGCTAACAACAACACAAATGATACATGGTAATTATTGAATGAGTTTTTGAAGAAGTGAAAATTCCTGGATGGGCAGTTTGGAAAAGGGTTGAGGAGGCTGAGTCAGAAGTGTATATAGTATTCTGTTTTACCTGTTTTTACTTGGAATCATATTTCAATGTGCTGAGAAAAAGTCATGTTTGAACCAGTGTGTTTAGCGTTATACTAAAACAATCCCTAGTGATAAGAAACCAACCGGAGACCAGTTTAATATGCAGGACTCTTGGCGACATCTAGTATTCAAACCATAGCACTGGGAATGATATCATTTGCTGTTAGGCCTTTGCCCAGAGGCAGAGCCAATGAGCCTGTCCAGTTCTGGACTTTCAGCTTCCCAAACTGTGAGCCAGATAAACTTTTGTTTGTTTTTGATCAAGTAGCCTGCCTTGAGTATTTCATTGTAATCACAAAAAAGCAGAGTAATATAAGGATCTTGATGTTCTGACTTGCAATTCTTCAACTTAACAATAGTGTCATTAGCACCTCCCTGTTCTCCCAAGCTGCATTATGGTACAAGTAACCTTTGGGCAGAGTTCTTAAGTCTTTTTTAGGAACTGTGCTGTAGTTTTTTCTCTACACAGCCACTACAGGCATTTTAGTATGGGTTATAAATCATGACTGTCCAATTACTTGTCTGGCTCTTTCATGAGGTTAGCTTCCTAGAGGCAGAAACTTACTATGTTTTCTGGCCTTTAGTATAGTTCAGGTCCTCACATTTGAGCAAATTGATGTTTATGCTGTGGTGTGGAGGAGCTCTCACCTCAGACTCTGGCTTTGTTAACGAGTCCTTTTTGGTGATGTGGCCATGCTTACTCAGAATAACACAGGCATAGGTACCTGTTCATTTTTCTATCTCTAGAGTGATTTTCTTTTGAGATTTCACTGTTTGTTTATTTTTTTTATTTTAAAGAGAATAAAACAAAAGAGGACAGATCTAAGCAGATCAGAACAGAACAATGTAAAATTCAAGATTTCTCGGACCTAATTATACAAAGAGTTCTTATAACCTCTGCTTGGAAATTTCTATGCTAAATGCATAAAGCAGAAGGTGGAACACAAACTTAAGTGTGAATTAAAATGTGAAAACTAGCACTTATATTCAGTCAAAATAGGGGCTTTTGAGGGTTCCCAGGCCTGACCATTGACAGATCAAAGAAAGAAAAATGATTCAGACAATAGATGATAGGTACCTCAAGGTATCAAAGAAGAAAACAATGGAAGTGAATGCTATGGCTTGTATCTAGATGTCCCCCTAAAGCCTCATGTGATCGGGAGTGGTTTTTGGAGATGGCTGGATCTAAAGTGTGTGATGCTGGAACTGATTCACTGTGTGATGCTAGGATTATGGGTGCTCCACCCTGGGTGTGAGTGCTACCCATCCTAAGACGGGTGTGGATAGACTACAAGGGACAGAAACAAGGTAGATGCTGTCCTTGCTCATTGCTTGCTGCTTCTTCACTACTTCACTGTCACTACTTTCTGTGCTGCTTTATGCCTACCATGAGCTCTTTCTCCTTTGTGAAACCCCTCTTCTGTGCTACCTCATCTTGGAACCAGCCAGCTATGGACTGAAACCTCTACAAATGGTTAGCCAAGTAAACCTCTCCTCCTTTAAGTTTGGGTGTCAAGTACTTTGCCTCAGCAAGGAACAAAAAGTAACTAAAACAGAGAATAAGCCTCTGAATTTTGCAGAGAGAAGATAATCTGACCTCAAAAATGTCTTGTATATGGTAGAAAAAAGTCTCAGGAAGGGCTCACTGACCCAGCACACAGAGCCTCTTCAGCTTGTCTTCATGTCTCATATATGACCTTCTGGAAGCTCACTGCACAGCATCTCAGATACTCTGCTGGCACAACTGTCACCTCCAGCTGAATATTCTGCCCAAGACCTCTCAATTTCTAAACAACCTTGAACATCAGGCAAGTTCACCTACAAAGGTTTACAGGCCTGCAAACCTTGTGTTTAAACTCAGTTGCAAGTAGTTTGGTCAAATAGTGTGAACAGAGGGAACAAGTCAGCTTTTCCTTGAAATCTGATAGGTTTGAGACAGCATTTGTTCCCTTCAGGGGGACCAATAAAGATTAAGGAAAAAAATAACTCTTAATTTCAACTTGAATTTTTGCAACATTAGGAATTTGTCAGTTCATGATCAATCGTTGCCTCATCTTTGGTATCACACAGTCCCTTCTTACTTGCTTCTTACCCTACAGAAGCAGTCAGAGACTTTAGTCCTTCTGCCATGGCCTCTTGCAATTTCCTATCCACATTTATGCTGAGAGGTCTGTAACAAGTAAGGAATGGTGGGAGGTAGGGTGAAAGCCTGTCCTAGGGATCAGCCTCCAGCTGCTTAGGAGCTCAGTGCCTGTGGGGTAGTTTTATTTGTAAAAATCTTGGCTCTCAAACTGTATTGTATATTAGGACCACTTGGAGGGCTACAGGAATTCTAATTCAGTGCCTAAACCTGTGGATGCCAAGCTTTACAGTGCATTAGAATCACCCAGAGGTCTGGTTAACACACAGCTCTGCTTGCTGGGCTCCACCTCCAGAGTTCTTGATTCAATAGAACTAGGGTGAGTTTGAAGAATTTACATTTCCAGCAAGCTCTTAGGGATGCTGGGAACTGACTGAGTGCTGTAAACCAAGGCACTTTAACAATCCAATCAGAACCTCTGGAGGTAAGGCATAGGCTTCAAGTAGCTTTTAAAAATACCTTCCAGAAAAAAAAAAGAAAAAAGAAAAACCTCCCAGGTGATTCAAATGTACAGTTGTCAGGAAAACTACAACTGTAGTGTGTGAAAGGTTTCAGGGAACCATGAAGCACCCAAAAGGTGGCCTCCATGGGGAAGCAGGAGACTGCATACTGTCAGTGTTCTGGGCCAGCCTGTGACCACAAAATATGCTCTCCATCCTCGGATGCTCTGCCAGAAAGGGGTTTGTCCCGACCCGTGGGTAAGTCAAGGAAGGATCTAGAGAGGGAGTGGGGATGATAAAGAGACAAGAGACACAAGAAATGGAGACAAGACAAAAGCTCTGATCAGGTCTCATTTACTAAAGGGAAGCATAGCGAATATACCTTTGTTTGCAAGTGCGAGAAGCCAGAGCCCTTGATGTCAGCAGGTTGCCAAACAATGGTGGGAGGTCCCATTCCTACCACGCAATTTCGGGGGAGGGGGGATGGCAACGGAAGGCTGAGAAATAGGAATTTATCTCTAAACAGAAGCTTAACCCTAGTGCTTAACTCGGAAATGTGAGGATGGCTTATTATCTCAGAATGGAGGCCAGGTTTAGCTCTCCCACAGGGCTTCAGTCTTTTGAGATGTTCCTCCCCAAAAACTCCTCCAGTCTTCTTTTATCCTTTTTAGTCTTAGCCCCATTCACAGCAATATCGCCTGGTCCTGTGTCACAGCCCCTCAGAGGCATCCAGGTCCAGGTTCTTCCAGTGGCAGCACCTGTGCGAAGAAACTTGTGCAGTAATTGGCTGTTGGCAGGAATGTCTGATATTCATGAATTCCTCACTATACCTAGAACCTTTATTCTTCTCTAGGGTTCCCTCCAACTATATGGGCACTTTTGCCCAACAGGTATTTCCTCAGGTCTTTGTGCCTCACTAATCAAGAAAGCTATGGTGGCAAAGAAAGCTCTAGTTTGCTTTCTCTCAAGAAGTTCCATCTGCTCCTTTGGAAAGCTGCACCATAAGCTTACCAAGAGGTGAATGCTCTTTCTCTGACACTGAAACATCTGTGACTACAGATAATAGTTGAATGGAAGAGCAACTCCCCTGGGAGACTCGGGCACCAGTTACTACTGGATGCTTGGTGGAGCATGGGAACACTCAGGGGACTTCAGGGCTCGAGTTGTCCAGCAAGATTGCCTTTGGGTAACAGTCACAAACTTCTTGGGCTTCATATTTATGGTCCACTCAGTTCTGTAGAAATGGCAGTAGCATAGACCCTGAGGTTCAGCTACCTCTGGGGATCTGGGCTGGGTTAGATAACCAGAGTTTGTTTTCTCATCTGAGAATGAGACCAGAACTAATATTCAACTCCTGGAGTGTGGGGATAATTGAATATCAGTGTCTATCTGTGCAAAGGTGTGCCTGGACAGGGTGAGCGATCTCTATTTATATCTCAATTAGTCTCATATTTTCTCCTCCAAACAAACATTTTATGATGATACAGTCTCTGAATAAATGTCAAGATTTCCTCAAAAAAGAAGAAAAAGTGGACTTTCTCATTAAAATGATGAGGAAGCAACATGATACACGTAAACATCTGATTCTCTAGTTATAAAATACTAGTATCACGTAGGACGATAAATTATATTTATTTCCTCATATGTGTATATTGCACTCCTGAGAACCCAAACATTGTCTAATAATTTCTACACAATTAAGAGATTAGGCAAGGCATGGTGGCATATGCCTATAATCCAAGCACTCAGGAATCTGAGGCAGGAAGATTGCCATGAATTTGAGGTCAGCTTGGGGCTAAATAGTGAATTCAAGGCCAGTCTGACTACATAGTGAGATTCTGTCTCAAAAAAAAAAAAAATAGAATTAAGACATTAGAGTCTCATACAGGTGTTCTGTGATAGAAGCAAGACACAGAACAAATGACCTTTCAGCTCAACATTTAAAACAAAAACCTGCCATTGTCTGTTATCTATTTTAAATTCTAATCACATGGCAATAACCTAACATATCTACAATTATCTCAAATGTGGCCAACAGGGAAGGGGGCTGGGACCTGCACTGTAACCTGTGTGGAGGAAGCCAGGGCCATGACAGGAGAGAGAGGCAGGAGGAGGCCCCAGCCCAGAATCCTGAGAGCACTGATCCAGGAGAAGGAAAAACAAGGCTAACTGAGGGCGGCAAACACTAAACATCAGACATGGCTTCAATGGACATTAAGAGATATCTTTGGGACCTTGTAGATGAGCTCAAAACTGAAATATTAAATCAGATAAAGCAAGATAGGAGTAGAGTAATAAAAGCAATGCTCTCAGGGAGTGTCTCTCAGGAAGATACAGATGGTAGATGGGAGGAACACAAAAAAAGGAGAGAAACATTCGCAAAAGAATATAAAGAAAATATAGAATACATGAAGCAGATTCAAAGAGACTACCAGGAAATTAAAAATTTCATTGAAAGCTGGCAAAACGCCTTAAAAGAAACTAAGGATAGACTATCAAAACTTGAAGACAAGTTTGCAATGTGTGATCATGAAAGGAAAGATCTCTTAAAAATAACAAGGAAACAGGCAGTAACAATACAAAGGCTAGAAGATGATAAGAGAATCTACAATTTAAGAATAAGAAATGTAAATGAAGAAGCAGGAATACATACAGGTGAATTATAAAGGCTATTTACGGAAATAATTAAGGAAAACTTCCCAAGCATGGGAAAAGAAAATGACATTCAGTTATGTGAGGCATACAGAACTCCAGCCACCTACAACCAAAACAGAGCTACACCCAGACATATAATAATCAAGATACCAGAAATTCAATATAAAAACAGAATATCAAAAGCCATTAGAGAAAAGAAACAGATTACCTATAAAGGTAAGCCCATCAGGATCATGGCTGATTTCTCCACACAGACCATCAGATCAAGAAGAGCTTGGGGTGGAATATTCGAAGCCCTGAAAGAAAATAACCTCCCACCCAGATTGATGTACCCTGCAAAACTGTCACTAGAAATTAATGGAGAAACAAGATGCTTCCATGACAAAGGGGCTGGGGGAGTTTGTGACCACCAATCCAACCCTACAGAGAATACTGAAGGACATTCTAGAGAGAGAGAAAAAAATACCAGGATTTTAGGAACAATGGCAGAAAGGCCTCAATGAGTGGGGCAGGCAGTAGAATGAAGGAGAAAAGTAGACAAACAGGCAGAAAAATAGCATAGCAGAAATGAGGCAGAGAAGGTTGGCTATAATATCTAACATAGATGGCCTTGATACACTATATTGTTAATAGTGCATCAGGATTTAAAAACCCACATTACTCACACTACTCTGCTTAGATGTATTATATTCTGTTCCAGTCATTCTACCTGTACTAGATTTGAGGGTACAAACAGTAATCCCAAAAATAACAGGATATAGTACACTAATCATCCTTAATTTCCTGTTAAGTCAATCTAAAGCTCTGTAAAACCTACACTGTTTTACCATGACTGATTGTAATCAAATCTGGTTTGTTAGATCACTGTTTTGTATTGATAGATTTTATTCAAAGCTGTTATGATTGATAGTATCAAGTGTGAGAGTATAGGCAACTGCACTTAAGATGACAAGATCCTCTAGAATATCCACTATGGTTTGATTATTACCTGCCTTTGAAGTTTTATATTGTCTACAATGTTTTATTTTTTACTAATATTGTTATGTACTGCTATATTCAATTATACTGCTATATTCATTTATACCTGATGATATAGGCAATTCTATTGAAGATAATAAGAAACAATACAGCAATTATTGTAGATCACCTTGTACTGTGGTTTTATATGACCCTATAGTTTCATGTTTTTATAGGAATTTGTTTTGTTTTGTCTTGCTAAGTTTTGTTTTTCCCTCTAATACAGAAAGGATAGAAATACATGTAGAGACTCATGCATGCGTAGCTGTTTACACTCTCACTGTTTGATGATCTACTTTGTATGCTTTAATTTTGTAACTTGAACAACTATTTTGAAGAGGACAATATGTAATTTTTTTAGTGATTTCTTATTGTTTATCTTGTCTCCGAAATTCTGTATTATCTCTACCCTTTACATGCTTTTTTTTTCTCTTTAAATATAAATTTAAAAAAAAGAACATTGTAATGTAGATTTTTTTTTTGCTTGCACTATTTTGAACCACTGTGAGATCATGTGTATTTTTTAAATACTTGTAATATTTTTAAATACTTTGAGTTTACTCACTTTTTTTTTTTTTTGTACCGGGAAATCAAACTCATGACGTAGCGCTTGCAAGCCAGGTGCTTTTGCTGCTAAGCTAAATCCCCAGCACTTCTCACTTCTAAATAGTAGCTGATTTCTTCAGTGTGCACATGTACTGCTAGTTTTATGCCCCGTATCAAATGCTATTTGTCTCAAGAAATTTTCCTAACTATCCCATAAAGAATGTGATATCCTCCCAATGAGTTGCCAAAGGAGATAACTCCACTCTCAAATTCCGCCACTCTTAGGTGCACATCTTCTTTGGTTTTTAGGTTTTGCTTTCATGTTTTTACACATATCTCCTGTTCCCAAAGAAAATGAATTGTTTTTAGTCAGATTTACATGACTTTCATTGAGCTCATTGTTTTCTATATAAGAAAGACCCAGCACCTCTTAGTTAAGTAAATAAAAGCTGCTAAGGATATCACAAACTAGCAACAACATTCATTATATTTTACAATTGAAGGTCATCTTTGGAGATAATTTTATCCTCAACTTGAAGAAAATTGCCTCATTAATTTATTTGCTATAAATGACACCGCACATTTCTTGGTTCCTTCCCATTTCCTAATATATGTCTTTATTGAAAAAATGCAGATTATTAAAAAAAATGTTTTAAACTGACTTTTGTACAAAAATGTAAAGATTCTTTCCAGTGTTCCAATGTCATGACAACAAACATTATCACTTTAGTGTTTATAGTTTATTACTTCTTTAAAAATTTTATTTTACTGAGGAAAGGCCACTTAACATGAAGTCTACTCTTGGGCAGTTTAAGTGTACTATGCAATATTGTCAACTCTGGGCACAGTATCAGACAGCAGCAGAGCAATGGAACTCTTACTCGTTTTTTGTTGTTTTGGTTTTTAGTGTCTTTGTTTCTTGAGACAGAGACTTGCCATGCAGTTTAGGCTGGATTTGAGCTCGTTTTGTAGCCTATGCTGGTCTTGAACTTGCAATGATCCTCCTGCCTAAGCCACCCAAGTGCTAGGATTACAGGTGTGCACCACCATCCCTGGCCTAGTAACAGATTTGTGCCCTCAGAAGTTCCCTGTTTTTCTCCTTTCCACCATCTGGCCACTGCCATTCTACTTTATGCTTCTAAGAAGTTAACTATTTTAGATGCATCATGTACATATAATCATGTGGAATTCACACTTATGTGACTAGCTAATTTTACTTAGTATAACATTGTCATGTTTTATCCATATTGTAACTCATGACAGAGTCTCCATTCTTCTTAAGGCTAAATAATATTCCATGGTATGAATGTATCACATGTTCTTTATCCTTTCATGGGTGGATATTTGATTGCTTCTGCATGTTGATTGCTGTGAATCGTGCTGCAAATAAACATGAATCTTTGATAAATACCGATTTCAATTTTTGAGCATAAACACCTAGAAAAGTAGGATTTCTGGATTTATATAATAGCTTTATTTTTTTATTCTTTGAGTAACTTTCATGCTGTTTTCTGGAGTACTTTGCCATTCGCATTTCATCAATGGTACACAGTTCAGTTTCACTGCATCCACTCTAAAATGCTTCATATTTTTTTATAATAGTTGTCAAAATGTATGAGATGATCCATCATCGTGGCTTTTTATTTGAAAGTTTCTGATAATTACTAATGTCGAGCCTCTATTCATATTCCTGTTGTTTTTTTGTATGTATTCTTTGGGGAAAATGGGCAATGTCTGTTCAAGTAATTAGTACTTTCAAAAATCAGATTTTTTGGGGGGGTTGCCATTGAGTTATAAGAATCCTTTATATGTTTTGGGAATTAATCCTTTATCTGATAATCTGATACAAAGCTTGTAAATATTTACTCTCATTCCATAGGTAACCCTTTCACTCTGTTGATTGTTCCTTTGCTGTGAAGAAACTTTTTAGGTTGATATAGTCCCATTTTTCAATTTTTGCTTTTGATTCCTGTGATTTGGCATCATATCCTTGAAATTCCATCCTTCTTCTATGCCTTTTATGTATATACAGATGCATTCTAATGTGTTGACAAAAGAGAATGACCAGTAGGTGAGAGAGCCAGTTTTCTGTTCCTGATGTGGTTATTAACATCTACAGGATGATTAATTTTTGTAGAAAAAATATATAAAAACCTAATTTTTATCATTCATACCTAAACTGTTTTGAGGTATGTTTTGAGGAACTGTTTTCTCTTTAAACTCATGTATTGGGTTTCACTGGGCAGTGTAGTTAACTGAATTTTTTTCAAAGCAGATTTAAGGATTAACCCAAGGTCTTTGGACTTAACTACATCTCAAACTCTTTTTTTTTAATTTTTAAAATTAAATTTTTTTTAAATTTTAAATTTAAAAAAATTTTTGAAAATTAAATTTTTAAAAACTTTGAAAATTAAAAAAACCTTAAAATTTTTTTAAATTAAAGAACTTAAAAAACATTTTTTAAATTAAAAAACTTTTATTTTATTTTTATTATTTTTTAAATTTTAATTTACAGAGACTAAAACAAAAGAGGACAGAATAATGCAGATCAGAACAGAACAATACAAGCAACTTCACAACAAGACAATTGGATAATATCTCTTTCTTTGAAATAGTTGAGCATAGCTTCACAAACAATAATATCAAACATAACAAAATAGTATAAAAGCATTCAAGAGAATGAAACTATTACTAGGCATTCTAAACCGAATAACAGAAAATGAAAGATGGCTACTATAATATCTCATTTTCCATAAAAAATTTGTTTATATTATTACACATATTAAAATCCAGTAAGACACAACATGATAGAACCAATGGTAATAGAAGAACAAAAGCATGGTAGGACTTCAAAGCCAGATGATATTAAATCAGCAATGGCTGCCATAATGTCTTGTTTTCTTCAAAGTAGCTGTTCATATCATCACACATGATAAGGTCAAATAAAACAGAATAAAACCATTCCAACCAATGAATGAAAACATTACAAGTCTTCCAAGCAATATAATGGGGATCCATGATTACCATAGAAACTTATGTACTCTTACTTTTTCTTACACTATGGAGACTATGTGGTATTTATACATGTGAGTTTGATTTATTTCACTTTATGAGTATGGTCTCAAGTTGCATCCATTTATTTTATAAATATCTCCATGTGATCATTATTTATAACTGAGTAGTACTCCATTGTATAAAAGTACCACAATTAATCAGCAGCTTAGCAATATTCATTCCCTAGACTGAGCTGATTTTTCTAGACTGGGCTCAAATTTGTGTTTCTTCTACCTCAGTTCCCAATGTACTGGAACTATAGGTATCTGCCACCATATCCAGCTGTATTTGCTGTCATTTAAATGGCTATGTAGGAATTGTAAGAGATATTATTTTACATATACATTCATGTATGATATCTTTATAATGTAAGATTAATTATTTGATACATGTTACAAATTCTCTTTCCTAAGATGCAGTTTCAACAATCATTTGACCATTTATTTTACTGTATAGAAGTCTTCATTTTAGTTATTCCAATTTATTTTTTCCTTTTCCGTGTGAGTTCTGTAGCAGGCTCTGAAACACCTCCCCTAAGTAGTCCATTTTAAATTTCCACTGTGTTACCACTTATTACCTCTCATGACTTGCTCTCTTCTTTGGCCACATGGTTAATAATCATGCTCCTTACTGAATGTATGTGCAGTAATATAGCATATAAACACACACACACACACACACTAAAATAATAAATAAGGTGAAAAAATAAAATGAAGATGAATAACATGAGTAGAAATTTGTAGTTGGGGAGGATTGTATACACACACACACAGTCCACCTGGAGTACATACTGGGATAAGTCATTAGATAAAGATCTTTATTTTTCCAGATGCCTATCCCTTCTTGTTCTAAACCATGTGTTGCATGCTCTATCTTTTCCACACTAATATGTAATGACAGATATATTCTTAAAACCAGACTTTTATGCAAGAAAATTTTCAGATAAACCTCTATCTCACCATCACCTCCCAGCAATAAATAAGCCCTCAAATATCTTTAAAGCTGCTTTTTTCCCTATATCCTAACCCTACCCACATCTGCATGACAGTTGTTAGTGCAGACCCCCTGAAATATCCCTGCCATCGCCTCCTCATGAGGAACAGGCTAGGGAAGAAGCTACGTGAGTTGTTGATCTCAGAAATCAGTTTCAGCAGTGGAGGGCCTTGACAGTTTATGTAATGTATTTGAGGAAGGCTGACTAACTCTGTGAATTTATTTCACCTATGAACTCAGTCCAGTGCTCAGAAACACGGTAAAGAAGTCTGTTCCTAAGAGGCTGGCCACCAAATGTAGCCTTCATGCCACGACAGCTGTCCAATTTCCTTCTGACAACAATGGAGCAAGATTCATTTCTTTGAGATAACTGAAAATTTTTACCTGCTCACAATCCAGGTGAGATGCAAGTGTAGTTTATTGACAAAGAGAGTGGCTGGGAGGTAAGAGAGCCAGTTTTCCAGTCCTGATTAGACCTAAGTGTCAGAAGATCAGCTCAGTGTGATTGAATCTCAGCTTCCTTCATCATCTATGAGAAGGTATTGAGACTATATGTCTCTGAGCTTCCAGCTAAGTATAAGACTATGATTCTGTAATACTCTGGTCTTTTTATTTGTTAATTTAAAACATTTTTACAGATAAAGTGCTTTCTATGTGCCAAAAGTTACTGTGGTCACAGAAAAATAAGACCATTATTTTGTTAGAAATAATTACTCTGTTATGGATGTTACAAAAGGAATGAGCATATTTGGTAAAAGACAAAAGATTTATATGATCTGAAGAGAAACGAGAGTACTGAATGAGTATATTTGGAAGAAGGAAGAAGAATGGAATTGATCAGTGTATTGGAATGGGGACCATGCCTGTCTCTCTCTTCCAAATTGGAATGCCAGCTTTGTGACATACTGTGACTCACCGTCAAGTTTATTCTAATGATTTTGTTCAGCATTAAGGACTCCTGGGTTTGTGTGGAACTAACACACTTAATGGAGATGGTAGTTTATAAATCCTTATTCCAGTGATGGCATTTTGAGTCATTGTTGGGCTTTTTTTTTTTTTTCTCAAGACTTTTACTTGAACTTAACTCCTAACAATATTTTGATGCTATGCCCCTTCAGTAGCCTAGAAACAAACTAAGGAATCAAGGCCATCTTTCTTCCTATTTAAAATAATACAACACTTCTCCTTGATGGTTTCTTTTTTCTTAACTTACACTCACAAATACTATGCAAGAGAAACGTGTTTAAAACACCTTTAATCAATGAGTTGCTTATGATGTTTTGGCGAGGATGAAGGTAGAAAAAGCATTTTGGGGTAGAAAACTTCTTTTACACAAAGTTCAAGACCAAAAAACCCCCAACAACCTAGGAAAGCAGAATCAGTTTGTGCCTTTAATGTCAGAAAAAAAGAATCAATTAACTTGAGTGATGGAGACCCATGGGAGTTTGCCGAGCTGGAGATGACAGGTACAGAAAAGTGTTATGATGTATTCAGTGTGAAGGTCAAGCTATCGAGACCTGAGTAAGGGTGTTAAGATTCTGCTTTCTGGGATGCAGCATGCAGAAGGTGGACCAGGACAAGAAGTGATCCATGTGCGCATGGCGTGTTAAGCTTATGGTATTTGGCACTAAGCACAACATTTATGTACATTATCTTCATGCTATACATTTACTTTTTCATAGATCTAAGAAAAATGCCTATTTATTTATTTATTTTTGTGCAATGAGAATTAGTAGATAAGGAATTTGAGAATACCTACCTAGGACATTTTGGAAGGGTGAAAATAAGAGAGCAAAACTGTATTTACACTGATATAATTCTTGCCATCCATGACATAGTGTAATAATCTCTTGAGGCAGCTGCTGAGAAGAGTGTCATTTTAGATGCTTGCCACGATGGCAGAAAGGTGAGCAGTGTGCTCTCCAGGGCAGAGCAATAAAGGTAACTTTGGGAATCCATTGTACATCTAAATCAAGAGATATTTCAATGGAGTAGCTCTCTGTTGTTGGATGAATAAAATTAAACAGCATGAACAGTACCCGACAAGGAAGCAGAGAAGCTGGCCTTGAGTCAAGCAAAGGATTTAAAGAGGAAAGGAATTGATATGACAGTCTTATTCTATGAGTTCTCAGCTAGGTTCCATTGGTGCAGCTTCTCAAAATATTCAGACTATTTTCAAGGCGTATATTGTTAGGCATTCAAATTTACCAAGTTACCCAAACTTCTAGCCCAAAACCAATGTATTTAAATAGTTTCATGGTGTTACATGTATACAGTAACCAACTCTCAAAATGAAAACTCTGGAGCAAATATCAGTATCCTGTGTGTGGCTTGCGTTGAGAGAGATTCAATAAAAGTTTGTGGTTGATGGTGAGCCCAGTGTAAAGAATTCCACATTAAGTCATAATTGCCTTTGTGTTGGGAGCTTATATGTCAAAGGGTGAAATCAGGCAGAGTGGAGAGTAAGAGTGTCTTGTAGTAACAGCATAAGAACTTGTTGTTTAAGACTGAAGCATAAGGAGAATAGAAGTATAACCTTGCTCTGATGTCCATCCTTGAGAAAATGTCAACAGCAGATCTGATGGAGAATCTGAGGGAAGAACTCACTTGCTTCATCTGCTTGGACTATTTCAACAGCCCTGTGACCACCGAGTGTGGGCACAGCTTTTGTCTGATGTGCCTCCTCAAGAACTGGGAGGAGCATAACACACCGTTGTCTTGTCCCGAATGCTGGAGAACTTTGGGGGGCCCTCATTTCCAGCCCAATGAGCGACTGGGAAGGCTGGCTAGCATTGGCAGGCTACTCAGATCTCAGGTCCTGCAGAATGAGGACGATTCAAGCAGCTGTGGGAGGATGGTGGCGGCCACTCGAGTGTTCTCGAGTGATGACGAGCAGAGTATCACAACTTTGTCAACTCAAAGTCATGGAATAAACAGAGTGCATCTCTCAAGTGAGGCTGAGGTGCAGCACAAAGTAAGATAGGCTGTTCAGTATAAATCTTAGAACACAAATGCTCTTCCATTCTTTCTCCATCATATTCTCCATCAGCAGCAATCATGGGTCCTCCTTACCAGGCAGCACAACAAAAGTTGCGTGGCTCTTGTTTTAGCTCTTTGCTTTAAAGTCCAAGCCACCTTCTAGTTATCAGTTTTCAGTGTCTGTTCAGGATGTAGTGTTCAGTTCAGGTACCATAGAGTTTGTTTCTATTACAGGAAAAGCTCCAAGAAATCCTAAATCTCTTGCATAAAAAGAAAAAGGAAGCTCAAGCTGTACTGACCCATGAAAAGGAGAGAATGATACTGTGTAAGGTCAGTGTTGTTCTTAATTTGGATCTTGTATGTGATTCTGTGGGGTAAAGGGAATGACTGGGATGCCTGATGAAGTATTAGGGGAAAAGATGATTTTTTCCCAGTCCTGGTCCTGCATTGTTCACTTTCTTGCTTTGGGTTGCCAGCCTGTACTAGCTCACCTAGGATTCTCATGACTCAGCTCAAATTACCCCAGACAGATTTATTTTTCCTTTCTGTGTTCATCTACGATACCTCTATAATGTCTCTAATTATGTTAATTTAAAATACAGGTTACATTTATAGATATATAGCTTTTATGATGCAAATCAGTTTTTAAAAAAGAGTGTTGCAAATACTTTGGGGGAAATAGAGACTACAAATTAAAAAGAAACAGAAAGGAATGTAAAAACAGAAGTTTGAGTTATACCTGAACAAATACCTGCAATTAGTCGTGGATTTGAATTCATGTTGCCTCACAGTGAAAAGAAAGACTGGGAAGGCTGATGCAGAAATGTGGGTATCTGACTCCCCTAATATACTTTGAATTGTTAAGAATGACTATTTGTAATGTGTATTTTTATTTCTAATATGTGATTCAATGTCTATTTTTATTAGTCAAAGTTCTTTGAGTAAATACATTTTCATAATTTTTCTCCTTATTCAATTTGGCTTTATTTTTTAATAAGTGTTATCACTTGTTGTACTTTCATGTTTAGTTTTGGATTCTTCTAGTAGAATGACAGCTCCTGGGCGCAGACATTTTGCTTTTATTATCATTACCCATAGCAAACACACCTTTGAAAACATCGGGCTCTTCACCCCAACTAGTCAGTAGAAGATGCATCCTATGTGTCAGCTTTCAGGAAGTGTCACAGTGGAACTGTAGGACTTAGTAAGGATTGAAAAAAAAACCTACGGGTTGGACATGGAGGTTTCACTTCTAACTTTACTATTATTTGTGTGTATGTGTGCCTGTGTGATGGCAGGAAGAGACAAAGACTTTTAAACAGGTCGTCGTGTCAGAATATATGAAAATGCACCAGTTCCTGAAGGAAGAGGAGCAGCTCCAATTGCAGCTTCTGGAAAAGGAGGAAAAAGAGAACTTGGTGAAACTGCGTGATAATGAAATCAAGCTGACCCAGCAAGTCAGACACCTAAGCAAAATGATTGGGCAGATTGAGTCCACGTATGAGAACTCAGATTTAGACTCTTTTGAGGTGAGGCTAAAAGTCCTGCTACTATTAGACAAATTAATAGAAAAAAAATATGGTGGTTCATTTGCAAACTATCCGTAAAACATTTTAATTTATTCACCTAAAAAACAAAGTGCTGTCCAAAAGTTAGTTTTGCCAAAGAATTGACATCTGTGTTAATAAAATCTGGAGAAGGAGGAAAGAAAAAAAAAAGACAGGATACCTGTCCCAGTTCAACTCAGCATGACTGCAATTTCTTCCATGCCTGCCCCCTGCAGCCTTAGTGTGGTTGAATATTTTATTAAGTTTATTAATGAGAATTTACTATGTAATGGGCACATTAAATTTAATCTTCTCAAGGACCTGATGAAGATAAGAACTATTGTGATACAGATTGTAGGTAATCGCCATCTATTAAGTGGATGTATAGTATCACTTACTAAACAGTTCAGATCTGTGGCAGTAAGGTAATTGGTCAAGTAGCTAGGATCGTGTGTAGCAGCATGCAGTTGTTCTGTGTGCTGAGGGTAATTTCCATTCCGTGTTTGTTTTGCTGCTTGTGTTGGCTACTGCATTCTGCAAGGCCTTTTCAAACATGATCCGTGTGAGCCACCTCCAACTTCCAGTCTGTTTCCTGGGCTGATTCTGCAGGATTGTACTATTTAATTTATTGTCTTCTAAACAAACTCCTGTGACTAAGCACAGGCTTTGTCTCAGCTCTCACTGGGTCATTGTCCTTTGGGTCATTCACCTCTGGTTCCATGAGGCATCAGATAAAGAGATCAGTGTTTGCATCCTTTGTTAATAACAGGTTCTTTTGAAAAAATGATGCTATGAGGAAAAGAATGGTGTTCTGTAGTCACTTAGAAAAATACATCATGTTCACTGAAAACCATCCCTAGAAGAAATTGGTGACTTTTTTCCCCTGCCATGTAAGCTCCCTCCCAAGGGCCACTGGAACCCTGAGAAATGCATTCTGTGAGCTTTGCAGAGGACTGTGTCTGATGTGTGGACCTAGATATATGTGATGGAAATGAACAAAAGCTAACCTTCTTCCTTTTATACCCTTAGGAAGTAAGAGGAGCCCTGGAAAGGTAGGTTTCACTGTGTGTTCAATTATGTAAGCTCTAGGGACACAAAGCGGATGGAAGATTATGAGGTGGGGTTGAGACTGTTGATGCTTCCGGGTAGAATGAGGTGGACTCTCAAGTTGGACCATGTCATGTGCTCTGTGCCAAGCAAAGACTGAAAATCTCTGCTGTCTTATAGGAGTGAGTCACAGCTGCTTCAGTGCCCAGAAGCCACCACCACACAACTCAGTCAGTGCCGTGTTACTGGAATGAGGGAGATGCTAAGAAAATTCAACAGTAAGTCAACCCTATATACCAAACTCACGGAGATTTCCCAAGTTAACTTTTGTGTACCTTGAGGGCTGCATAATTGAGCTCCTGGGCAGCTTCTTCTGACATAAATTGTTCAGCATCTAAGAGTAGGAAATCGGTTAAGGTATCAGGAGCCTGCAGTAAACACCAGGCTGGGTCATACGCAAGTTGGTGCCAAAGCAGTGACACTTTATTGAAGCCTGACCCTTTCTGTGTAAGGAGGTCTGGGCCTTGCGTGTGTGTGTGTGTGTGTGTGTGTGTGATGTTGTATAGCCTTGTTTTTGCACACACACCTCTCAGGCAGAGGCTTCTGCATTTTGAGCTCTGTTCCTGTTAGGATAAAAGCTGATTTACTGAAGTCCAGTGAGGAAACAGTCAAAAACTATCCGTGTAGAAGGCTCCAGATATTTAGACTGGCTAAGGCTGAGACAGATCAATATTAGTTCTCAGCTTTCTACTCATCTTGTTGACCATTTGCACTTGAAAGGAAGCTGAATGAGCTTTGGACTAAAGAAATATTTGATAAATGTTTCCTATGTGCTCCATATTATATTATGAAGCTCTGAACTTACTTACAAAGATGAGTAAGACTGAAAAATGTCTTTGCTGTCATAGAATTTTCAGTAAAATTAAGGGGACAGAAAAATCACATAGATAATTAGCTATGGTTGGGATATAAATAAAAGTATGAATTTTTATGATGGTGCACCTAATTTTATCTGGAGAGTGAGTGAAAGATGGAGGCTTCTCATGTGACCTCCTCCCAAGAGGGTAGGAGAGGAGGCTTCCCACTAGCTCACAATGTGCTCTGTCAAATTGTCACTGGGAATTTCACCAGTGCACATGAAGCTATATTTTAGCATGGCATAATGAAAAATATAGGTTAGGAACTGCTGTTCTAATACCTCAAACCTTTGTATGACGAAGTTTCCCAATCTTTATGAACCTCAGTTTTCTTATCTGTAGAAATTAGAGAAATAAAACTTGCAACAATTATAGGTAAGGCATAGTAAATGTTTGGCACATTAGAAAGATTCAAGCAAGTGTTCCTATATTTTCCCATCCAAACTGAGGAACTAGAACCAACCATGGCTGACATGAATGCCAAAAGCAAAGGATACCTTTGTGTGGATAAATGTTGAGTTCTTGAGTTCTAAAAGTGTCTTGAAAACACAGCAACTTGCATTCCACTATTAGAGATTCCTTTCTTCCTCTGAGGCTGACTAAATATGATTCACCACATAACTTTTTTCTGCTTCCAGTTAGAAGTTCACTCATTGTTTTGTGGAGCAGTGCAAAACGAGCTCAGAAATCCTGTTCAAACTAAAACCCACCCAACTCCCACTGCACTCATCTAAATTGCATTTAAGGAACTGAACTAAATCCAAAGAACTTAATTTGAATTTCACATATATAGGAGAGTTCTCAAGGGTGTCAAAGGAAGAGTCATTCTTTTCTTCTCTTGCAGCAGAGATCACTCTGGATCCAGCCACAGCTAATGCCTACCTCGTCTTGTCTCAGGATCTGAAAAGTGTGAGATATGGAGGAAGCAGACAGCAGTTACCTGACAACCCAGAAAGATTTGACCAGTCTGCAACTGTGCTAGGAACTCAGATCTTCACCAGTGGGAGACACTATTGGGAGGTGGAAGTGGGAAATAAGACAGAGTGGGAAGTGGGCATCTGCAAGGACTCGGTGAGCAGAAAGGGGAACCTCCCAAAGCCCCCTGGGGACCTCTTCTCACTTATAGGTTTAAAAATTGGAGAGGATTATAGTCTGTGGGTCTCCTCACCTCTGAAAGGGCAACATGTCCGAGAGCCTGTGCATAAGGTTGGTGTTTTCTTAGACTACGATTGTGGACATATAGCATTCTACAATGTGACAGATAAGTCCCTCATTTACAGTTTTCCTCCAGCCCCTTTCCAAGATGCACTCAGGCCTATCTTTTCCCCTTGCCTCCCAAATGAAGGGACAAACACAAACCCTCTTACCATCTGCTCACTGAATAGCTACAACTGAGAGTCATGTCCCCAAGCCTCTACCAGGGAGGAGGTCCAGGACCACCAGATGACAATTCATGAAGATGATGAATGCCTTGCGGATCCTCACATCAGGTTGTCTGAAAGAGACTTTCTTCTTCCCTTGAGACTTTCCACGAATCCAAGCCCACAATGAAAAGTCAGGTAGAAAGTGAAATTCGACATCAATCAGAGAAAGCTGATCATATCTGGCATCTCTAACTAAACTCTCTAGACTTCCCCTTGTATTTGCTGACCTGGAAATAGCTCTTATGATCCTGAACCCTATTCGCAGAGGCCAGTTTTATAAACATATGTCATTTTTTTCAAGTGCATTTTTTTATTTGACTCACAAACTGTGCAGTTTGAATGTGTCTTTGTCCTATGTGCAGAGATCTGTATGTGGGAACAATTTTTAATCTCCCCACTCTTTTTTGAAAATCAATATTCAACTTTAATAAATATAGAAATTTACAAATTGTGTTAGCAGCTGGTTATAGAAATCTGCATTCTCAGTTACATAGACATAACTGAAATAAGTGTTTGTTTCTATTTCTTAAAATTATTTAACACCTTAATTTGCAAAAAATAAATTTTCAAATCTCCCCATTTTCAGTGGTAGCCAGTCTCTATAAATTTACTCTGTTTTTCTTTTTCCAGTATGGGGCTTAACTCACTGTGCTTCACCTCCATCCCTTTTTAATTTTTCATTTTGAGACAGGATCTCTGTAAATCACTGTTTCCCATGGTAGGCTCAAACTTGCCATCCTCCTGCCTCTGTACCCCAGAAAGAGTTCTCTCTATTTCTGTCTCTCTGTCTCTCTGTCTCTCTCTCTCTCTCTCTCCCCTCAGTCTCTGTGTGTCCATCTGTCTGTCTTTCTCTGCAACTCTACCTGGCTCACATTGTAGAATATTGCCAATCCCAGAGCATGCTCTGTTATTTCTTTTTACTACTCAGATAAGTCAATGTCATAAAGCAGACAACTAAAATTTTCAGGAAAATTAAGTTTACCACAAGTTTTTTTTTTCCTATACATTGTAGACTAGACTGGGGAGAAGTTGATAATCAAACCTCTTAATCTGTATACTTCATACAAGGAAGTCAGTGAGTAACAGGGCTTACTCTAAGACTTGCATTCATTCTTTGATCTAGACTTGCTTTTCTTTCAGCCCTCTTCATTTCAACCTTGTGCCTTCAAAGACAGAGAAGCAGATATAAACTAGGCTTAGAATCTCAGAAAAGTCTTCTTCTGAGGATTTGCATGTTCATCCTTGCTTCTCCCCACAATTGGAATCAGAGATGTGTGGGGTAGGAGAACCTACACATCCTCTTTTGATGATTTGTGGCTCTATTGTTTTATTGGTAGATTTTTGTTTCTTGATTTTTTTAATCCTAAAACTAAGAAACAAATCAATAAGCAAGCACCAACCATTTTGTATATATCTTGCTTGATTACAAAAAATGGTAGTTTTTGTTGGTAAGTGAATGTAAAAGCAATAGATTTTAATTTATTGTATACTGCATTTCATTTTAATAGGTCATAGCACCTTTTGTTTTCTTTTTTGTCCACAAAGAGTTGATATCATCAAGGAAACAAGCCTGCCTCTCTCCCCCCGCCAAAGTTATTCTGAAGGACTCTTTGCTGCAGTGGGTCTGTCACAGGGTTTATGAGAAAGACTGAATCTATATTCCTTTCCATTGCCCAAGTTTGCATAACAACCATAAAAAAGTTGTAGGAAAAATTTCCGGTTAGGTTTCTAGAAATGAAAACCAATCTAGGCAGATGTGATGTGGTGCTGAGGAGGAAACTGCATTCCCCAAATGCAAAGCTGAGAAGTGAGCCCGCCACTGTCATTGCCTGGCACGGCTCAAGGGCCTCTGTCTCACTGCTTCCAACTTTGAAGAATGGCATTTTCTTGAGGATGAATGGTGGCCCACGTGGGGCCTGCTCCCATTCCGCAGGCTCTCTCCATTTCCCCTTCTAGCTACTTGACTCCTCCCCCACTCCCACCTTCCACCCTCTATGATTTGATGGGAGTTTCTCCAGGAGTCAGTAGTTCAGGGTCGCTTCTTATTTAGTGGACATTCAAGGCGGAGTCCATAATCATTGCCATTTTCTTCTCTACTTCTCCAAGCCTAGCACCAAGGTAGGGGAAGTGTTTAGTCCTGGACACTCCTGTTCTTCCACATTGGATGACAGTTTGACTACCTTGTTTTGACCTTTTTGTCCTAGAGTATCTTAAACATAAGTGATACTGGTTTCTGAAATCTAAGTTACCAATCAAATGTAAGTTTTCAGGGGATATCTTTACTTTTATACTCTTGACTATATCCTGATGCTCCCACTCTAAGGACAGAACTTCAAACTATCATGCTTAGAAAGCTTTGGTACTTCTATGATTGGATTATTTCCCAAGTCCCTTTTGCACTACTTTAACTTGAGTGTGTTAAATTCACTGTTAGATTTGTTCCACAGAGAAAGGAAATGAGAAAATCTTGATATATGCATGGCATAAAGCAACTAATGCTTATATTCCTGCATCTTTATTATAACTTTGTAATCTTTTGCTTTTTAAAATTTTTATTGGTAGATGTTTGCAGTACAATTTTTTTCATTTTATTTTTTGAAAATATGACATCTCTAAATATATTTGTATACCTTTCAAGAATTAGCACATTTTGTAAATTACATTTGTCATATCTGAATATTTACATTTAATAAATGATGCGGTATTATCTAATAAATACTTCACATTAAAATTTTTCTTTTTCTTGAAATGTTCTTTATAGTCTATCTTTTCTTATTGGTCTTACAGCATCCAGAAATAGTATTAGGGAAGGTACTGAATTTAATTATCTTAGAAAATATGATTTCTTAATGGAACTAATATTTCATTATATGATGTTTCCTAATTTATTTAATCATTTCCCTGCTGTGGAACATTTAGATTGTTTTCTGTTTGTAGTTATTATAAATGACACTGTGATGAACACAAGTGTACATAAACCTTTGGAATGTATCTCTAATTATTTCCCAAATATATCTCCTCCAGGCAGGAAAGTACCCTGTGGACTGCGTGCCTATGTACATGTAGTTTGCACATCTCCCTACAAAAGTTGTACCTGCCCTGCAGGTCCCCCAAAATCTTCTCTTTCATTAGTGTGGCAAATACACTAGCTTTGAGAAAATTAAAGAACCTGATCTCCACTGTGCTGTGTTTTGTAAGAAACAATGCAATTTATAACCCAAAAATTTATCCTGGGAAGACCTTAGCCCTTAGGTTTGGACATTAGTCAGTTTGGTTTGAAAGCTTGACTCACCGTAAACTAACTGTTTTAACTTACACATGCAGTATTAAATTCTTATAGCCTTAGCTACTTCAAAAATTTGGGAAATATTTACTTGCTTGCTGACTATGTGAGAACATATAACAGCAATTAGTGTGTGGAGCTTGATGAATTTTTGTTAGTTTTCCCCTCCCTTCTTTTTTTTTTTTTTTTTCAGTACCAGGTATCAAACTCACGACCTCACGCTTGCCAGGCAGGTAGTTATGCCACTGAGCTAAATCCTGGCCCTTTGCCTCCCTTCTTTAAAGGATCCATTTTGTAATTATCCCCAAAGAGGACAGCCTGTAAGGAATATGGAAAATGTAAGCACCAAAAGCTTTGAAATATTTTCAGGAAGGTGCTTCTATATTAGCAAGAAAAGCATTAACACAAAATTCAGGTAGAGAAAAGAAAAAACCTATTTGGATTATTTTCTTATGAAAGTCCTTCTGACTTTATGCCTATGAGTAGCTCTTTACTGAATTAAAAAAAAAGGTTATACAATAAATAGTAAATAAATAAAATTGAAAAATTAAAAGCGGTAGTCTCACTTTTTACTCTTCCAATCTTGCAAATCTCATACCTTTGCTTTGGGCTGCTAGGATAGGGCATGAACTTTGCTAATTATTACCTGTGCAGGCACTTGAAGCACTGTAAGCAAATGGACAGGCTGATGTAGCTTTTGTGACCATTATGCTTTATCAGTGGTTTTCAAATACATTAGAGATGTCCTGAGAAACGAATCCGTCAGCCTTGCTAGGGTATTGCCTGTGATGGTCACTGTGGCTGCGAACACTGCCATTTGCCAGCAAGAGCAAGAGCCGGGGTGCTGAGGTCCTGATTTAGCTTTCTCCTTGACACTCCCTGGATGGAACAAGGCTCTGTGAGGCCTGAGACTTACTCAAATGAGTTTCATCTAAGAAAAATAACAAAAATTAACAAATTATAAATTTATAGGTCCAACATGTTAGATGGTCTCACACAAAATGGGACCTGGAGTTCAAGTTTCATTGCTTCCTGGTACATCTGACTGTGAGTTAGTTGGATGCGAGGCAGTGGAAAGGCAGAAAAACAAGGCCCTGTAGGTATATGTCCTGGTTCTGTGACCTGTGACTGAGTGTAGCACTCTAGGCAAGTTAGCAATCTAGGGGTTGGGGTTGGGTCAGTAAGGAGAGCAGGGAGAGATATTAAAGTACATGGCAGTATATCAAATTCTGACTACAGAAAGACCAAAGTAAAATCCAGGGAAAGGGAATTTTGTAGAAGACTTCACATGGTAATAAAACTAATAGATATAAACACTTCTATATAAATTTGAAATGAAATGACAATTCCCGGTTTAAACTTCTACTGGCAGGGAAAGAATTATGCGCTGCATATGATTTTAAAATAATAATGTTGGTATGTAGATGTGTTGAACAGTAATCTGTTGAATTAAAGGAACACACTCACTAAAAGTTTTGAAAATTTAGTCACATTTAAAATGAAGGGCCAGAGGAACCCACTGGTCTCACAGAGTTCTACTGGGTACTTTGTTAAATCTCCTGTGGCAAACAGCCTTGGTTATCTTCCTTAGTAGGCGTTCCCTGAGTAGATGGGCTACCATTGTCACTCCATTCTGGAACTTTGTTGGCTACAGAGAGCCACCTTGCCCAAGGGTGACAGTGCGTAAATCCTGAATTAAAGCCCTTCTACTTCACATGGTCATAATCTGAAACGCATTTGAGCTCCAGAGCTCCCCCAATGTGTGGGGAGAAGCCATCCTATCATTGCGCCTTAATCTGCAGTCCTGCTTTCTCCCTTGTGTTTAAAAAGTCTTGGTCTTGAGAACATTCCCTAAAAATTAGATGACCTACTTGCTAAACTCCCACTCAGCCTGCTTCACAGGAACCCAAACTGCCCTGAAAGGCAATCATTTTTTGGAAAGTTTTTACTGAAGTACAATTTACATACAGAAACTTAATATAAGTTTCTAACTCAGTGCTTTTCAACAACTTGAACAATAGATGCAACTAGTGCCAGATAAGAACAGAACATTTCCAGCAGCTCAAGAGAGACAACACATTTAACAATTACTCTTTAAAATGTCAAATAACATTTTACCTGAGTCTAACAATTCTTTAGATCTCTGTAAAAGAGAGAAGTATTGCTAGCTCTAGAGTTCAGAACTCAAGCAAAGATTTTGTTTTTAAACTTATAACAGTATATATAATATATTGTCCTCGGTCCTTAAATTACAGCTGAATTTAAGGATCACGGGAGTGGTGACTCACTCCTGTAATCCCAGCACTCAAGAGGCTGAGGCGGGAGGATGGCCCTTCTGATGGATGAGCCTCAGCTTGCAGAATCACTGACAGCTTTGTCAAGGCAGTCTTTCAGCTTTTTGTTTACTTCTCTTCCTTTGATTTCACGTAAGTTATGGCTGTAGCCGGCTGTTTATTTCCCTTAGGGATAGTGACTTAGTGGAGCCACTGGACTGGCAATGGACCCTGAGCTCTGTGGCTATCTCTTCCCAATTTGGGGTTCAGTGACATCATGTTGAAAGCTTGAAATAGGTTAAGGTGGGAGTGGTTACACAAGACAATGAGATCACATCAAAACTGAGGACTGCTTCCTGCAGCAGCTAGGTTGTTAGACAATTATCTCCACACTACTGCCTTCATCAGTATCTCACCTTGTAAATTCTTGAATATTTAATCTTGGGTGCTGCTTGGAATGCCAAGATTAAGATAAAAAGAGGAAAAAGATGAAATCTGTTCTGGACATACTGATATAGTTGATAGACATCTGGAGATCCACCAAGAGCAAAAAATAAAATTTTCTCCAGGTGAAATATTATCAAGTAAGGTTACATTATTACCCCCTGGAGCAGAGGCTTAGCATATTGACTTTTAGCAGAAATTATCCTTAAAATTGAGGTAACATATTTCCTGGATTTGTGACCCTCAAAAACTTTCAAATTGAACTGTACTTTCAAAATCTTCATCTATGAATTCTTCACTAGGATTGGAATGATTTCTTTCTTGAACTGTTTCTTACTTTCCTCACTTCATTTATCATCGTAGCTCAAATTCAATTTCCTCTCTATTTCTGAATTTTTCCACCTCTTTGCTGCTCTTGAAAATCTCCAGGATCTTTAAAGAAAATAACCTGTTACAAGGCAATTTATGAAATTTGTTCACCTTTTTTCTCAAATATATCCCCCAAGTTGTTCTCCAACTGGTTCTAGCCCAGGGCAAATCTTTTTTAATTCCTTCAGCCCAGAGATCTCTTGGCAACACATCAGATTGTAAAACTTGTTTTTTAAGTAAGAGTTAAGGATTTTATTTCCCCCGCTTTGGCTATCTTTACTTGTACAATAGGTCATCCTCAGAATTGCTTCACTAGACCTTCTTTCTCTTGGCTCCTCACTGGGGCCAAATTTTCAGACTAATTCTTGTGCATGCGTGCATGTGTGTGTTTGTGTGTGTGTGTGTGTGTGTGTTTCTTGGCAATACATCTCTTTGTGAATTTCATTGGTTGCCAAAATTTTTAAATTGTGAAATTAATCTAAAAATAGAGACTTTCAGCTTCTTTTGAAACACTGATTTATATGGTATACTATCCTTCATTTATATGTGGTGAAAACCAGCTAGTGTCCTTTGGCAAGTTATGTGACCTCCCATTTACTACACACTCCTCCAGCTCATCATGCTGTTTTTAATAGCTGCTGGGGTCTTGAGAGTATTTGGCTGTGTGATTTCCCCTCCAGCCTCTGAGCTAATAGGAACATTTACTGGAGTGGCTACTGCTCCTGAGGCTTGCACTTCTTGGGGTGCATGTTATAGATTTAAGTCACCTTCCAGTTGACATTGAAAATAAATCTCCCTCCAGTTATTGAAAAATATTAAAGGGGCATGCATTATCCTTCATATGACATTTATAAAGACAACCTAATCATGTTTGAAAATGTCTAATTATGCATTTGAATTGATTTTCTATCTGCAAGTATACAGAGATGTATATATACCCTCTCTGGGCTACATTCCACTCAGGGCACCATTTTGAGTCCTATGTAAGGCTTAGTGGCAACCTCTTTTGGCCCTTTCAGTTTTGTACAATAGTGCATGCATTATCTACACAAAGGGAAGGACCATGAAAATAAAATTTTCCCAAGTCAATAAAAGCTTTGCATTTTTGTGGTAGTGAAACTGCCTCTAACTGTTGGGCTACTGCTCTATCCACCTCTTTGCAATGGGTTTTATATGAAAATGGGGAGAGGACTTTGCTGTGAATCAGGGAGTGGAGGCTACTTATGTGGTTTAAAGTTCTTTATATATTCACAAGCTAATTTAGAGTGAAGATAGAGGTAAGGGAATTTGGTTATGAATGTCACCTCTTGAATCCAAGTTTATCCACTTTCAGGATTCACTTCTGTGCATGTATATGTGTGTTCATTTGATACATGTACAGCTATGAATAGCAAATTTCTGCATATAACAAAGAATCTCATCAAGCAGAGGATTCATCTTGACTCCATTACTGACATTTCAATTGCTTTCTGCTGCCATTAGAGGAACAATTCCTCTGAGAAAAGTGATGTGTTGAAATGCAATGTTAATAGTAATAGTAATGATAGGTGCAAATGCTTCTAGCACTTACTCTTTGCTTGGAACAAAGCATTCTAAATGCTTAAACACATTAACTCACTTTACCCTCACAACAACCTAGGAGATAATCACTGTTATTATTTCCAGTTTTGGGATGAGGAAATGAAGGACAGAGCAGTTGAATAACTTGTCCAGGTTCACAGAGCTAAGGGCAGGATTTGAACACAAGTGGTCTGGCTACAAATCTATAATTATCATAGTTGCAGAATAAACTATTAGACAGTGAATTACAAAGATGCTTTTATTAACTTTAGGAGTTGGAGAAATGATTTGATTTTTTCTTATTAGCCATTGGAAGGAAGGAGCTAAGAGCAAGCTGTTGACATACGATCTATGTAACAATGTGTCTGTGTTATGCTACTAGACATCAGACTGTGTTTTTTGTGCCTCTTCTTGTCTTTCACTTCATGGAGAGTATCTTAGCTTTGTGCTGGAATTCAGAGCCTTAGCCTTTCCCTCTAAGTCTGGCCCTCTGAGGGCTGCCCGAGGGCTGGGCACCGCAGTCTGATGTTTAAATGAACAATCTCACTGGGGTATCTTGAACCCTTATTGTGAAACTTCTCTGTGTGTTTATGAAATCAAGGCAAGGAGAAAACCTGGGATTTGGGATAATGTTCTATCAAATGTATTTTTCTCTGATAAGATTATAATCTCATGGCGAATTATGTCTGATAGACAATAATTGCTCAGGTTTATAAATACCTGTATCTAGCCCAGGTAGTATGCCTAATTTCTGTTATTAGGGAGGTGAAAGTAGTTGCCCAGTGCCACATTTCTCTTAAGGCTATATGGTTCTTCAGTAGGAATTAGTTGAAGGAACCAGTTTAATAGAACATTTGAGTTTGAGTGAAATTATGTTACATGAACATGGAGAGAATAGTTAATCCCTGAGCATCAAAGATAGAGAATAATTCTGCTGACAGATCGGTATGGGAAAAGAACTTTTACAGCAATCATCATAAACATAAACCCTAAAGAAATATGACAGCATCACTTTACTCCAGGAAAAACTAAAAATTAAGGATCAATATTGTTTTTAGGGTTATTTAGAAGAAACCCTTGGTTTAGTGTTGCTTGAAGAGAATTCAAGAGGCTACAGAGCAGGTAAGTGGAAGGATATCAAGCAAAGAGCTATGGAAATAGCATTTAAGTCAAGGCTGTGGCTACCGGAACACTGGGGACTGCTGTTCCGTGGTAATCTCCCCTTGGCCATGGTTTCAATTGTCCCCAGTTTCAGTTACACATGATCAACTGCAGACCAAAAATATTACATAGAAAATTCCAGAAGTAAGCAGTTCAAAAATTTTAAATTGTACATTTTTCAGAGTAATGTAGTGAAATCTTCATTGTCATGCCCGAGGTGTTAATCATCCTTGCCTGTCCAATTCATGCCATATACATAGCCCATTGTTTATCGTTGGCAGCTGTCTTGTGTGTAACTCCATCATGTGACTCTATTGCTGTGTATCTCAATGCTTGTGTTTGATCAACCCTTATTTTACTTAATGACAGCCACAAAGCACAAGAGTAATATTGTTGGCAATTTGGTGAAGCCAAAGAGCAGTCATAAAGTCCTCCTTTAAGTGAAAAGTTGAAAGTACAATATGGTATTTATAGAGAAAGAGACAGAGACAGATTTATGGCCACATTTACGTAACTTCTATTATAGTGTACTGTTACAATTGTTCTATTTTATTACTAGCTATCATTGTTAATCTCTTTCTGTACCTAATTTATAAATCTAGCTTTATGATAGGTGTGCATATGTAGGAAATATAGTACCAGTAGAACTCATTATTGTGGTTTGCTGGAGCATCTGAGGTGGGTGTTGGAGTGTATGCCTTGCCGTTGAGGGGACTGAGGGGATTGTTGCACTTTAACGGTATCAAATTCATAAAGAATTAATGAGAGGAAAAAGTCACAAGAGGGAAAGAATAAGATGCTACAGCAGACCCATTTTTCCTTCCCCATGTTTTAGTTTCCTTTCTCTTTTTCTATTTCACATTTGGTTGACCAGCACAAGAAACAAATAAAACAAAAACCCTCAGTTTTTCTGGCACAAAGTATAGAGTCCTAAAACCCAGTGTAGTCAAAAATTTGTATTCTTGGCTATTAAGTAATCAGAGAGTATCACTGATATTTTAAATCAAATTTCATATTCTGAATTCTGAATACCAGTATTTTTCTCAAAATAGTTGAGAATTTGCTGATTGCCAAATGAACTCGGCCATCAATATGTGTCTGAAAAACTGGTGTAATGGAATGAAGTCAATGTGCTGTGGAACAGAAGCATTTTGAATATTAATAAAAATGGTAGATCAAGTCTAAAATGATTAGAAATTTAGCTACCATAGGTAACTAATTTCTTCCTATTCCTCTCTTCTTCTTTTCCTCCTCCTCTCCCTCTTCCTCCTCCACTTTTTCCTCCTTGTTCTATTTTTACTGAGACAGAGTCTCACTATGTAGTCCAGGTTGGCCTCAGGCTCACAGTGATCCTCCAGCCTTAGCCTCCCCAGAGCTGGGATAGAGGTGTGCCACCATTCCCAGCTAGCACTTTCAAATTTAGGGTTTTTTTAAGGCTTAATATTCCTTTTGCCTTCTCCTACTGAGATGTACACAGGACTTGAGAACTGCTCCTGTTATACCTTACTAGAGAGAAAAACCACAACTTGGGAAAATTTGTACTTAGGAAACTTACAATTAAATGTCTGGAAACAAAGGAAAGGAAAGCGATTTCATCAATTTGGATCAGTGCTGAGCAGCTAATTGTTTTGCATGCTAATTGGGATACAATGAGAGGGAGAAAATCAGTGAGCTGAAAGGGCATCTTATTTAATCCAAGAAAACTATTTGAAAGAGTTTGAAGACAAATGTTCTTTTTTTAAGTAGGGACAATCTTATGAAACCAACATATGCTCATTAGAAGTTAGTTACCTCATGGGTAGATGCTGTCTCTACCATAGGAGGCATGTTAGCTGCTGTAGCAGTGATAACCTCAAATACTGTAAGCGAAATAGCAGAGAATTTTCTCTTTCTCTCAGGTCTCTATCTGTGGTGAATAAATGGTATCTATCCCACAAAATCATGCAGTAAAAGAGGCTGGCAGAGTATCTGTCACCCCAGAGCATGGTTTCATTAACTGGATTGTCTGGCTCAAACCTGTGTCCATAAACTGACCAAAGACCAATGTGGCCTCTGTACGTAGTCGACTGCATCTTAACTTGGTGAGTAAAGGAGTCATAACTCACCTTAAGAGTATGCCATTGGGACTGAATATCAGTGAATCACAGCAGCTGATTGAACAGCTGAGCATCAGCCAGTCACTGACTGCCCACTGATCAGATCATGCTTGTCTAAGCAAATATCTCTTTACATGTCCCTGCAATGCAGATGCCAATAGTAGCCAGTCACGTCTTTTCTCTATGTAACTTTCTTCTTTCTGGCTACAAAAAATAATCTGCACATATGATGGAGTGGAACTTTCTGAACCAACTTTTTTTTTACTTTACAATATTTCAACAGTTTACTTAAGTTCAGATAAGAATATATAATATAGCACAATAGAATATGCATTTAGCAATGTAATCACTTACTCTCTAGTAAATAGATTCCTAAATGTTTCATACACACCAGCAGTTCTTGACACCAGTTCAGAAAGGAGACATCCACTCTTTTCAGATTTGGAAACTGACTCAGAGGTTAATTTCTTGCAGAAGGCATTGTCCCTATGGTTTCCCAGTCATCTGTCTAATGACACATCCCTACCCCATGCTTCCTGTTTTCATTATTCTGAGCTCAAGATTTCATCTTATTTTTTCACCATTCATCTCTCCCTCCCTTCAACACCTCCATAATAACAAAACATTTATTTCCATTTTTTCTATTTTTGTTTTTTTTCCTTTCCTTTCCTTTTTTTCTTATCACCTCTCCCTTGTTCCCCTTTTCATTTGAGCATTTTCTTCCCATTTCCCTATATCTATTATACATGTTGGTTCTTATTTACACTTTTGGTTTCTCACACTGGAGAATTAATAAGGCAACTGAACATGCATGTCTGATATATTTCACTTAAGAGTACAGATTCAAGGTGCATCCATTTGGCTGGAAATGTCTCAAGCTTATCCTTCCGCATGGCTGAGTAATATGCCATACAGAAGGATCTATTCATCTTGATTGGCATTTGGGCTATTTTCAAGATTTAGAAACTGGGCCACTATAAACATGGCTGAGCATATATTGCAAACGTAAAATGTCTTTAAATCTTTTGGGAAGATATCAAGAAAGGGAAAAGCTCGGTCAAATGGAACCTATAGTTTTTAGTTTTTTGAGGATTTGCCACACTAATTTCCACAGTGGTTGTACCAGTCAATGCTCCCAATGTGTTTCTTTTTTCTCACAGCTGCAACAGTATTCGTTATTGGTTGATTTGTTGATATTAACCATTTTCTGGAGTGAGATGGAATCTCAGTACTGTTTTAATTTGCATTTCTCAAATGACCATTGATGTTGAACACATTTTTCATATATTTATTTGCCATTTGTCCTTCTGAGAAATGTCTATTCATTTCAGATGCCCAGTTTTGGATTGGGTCTTTAAATTTGGGAAGTCGCATTTTTTTTTTTTGAGACTTTTTTTTTTTTTTTCCTCTTTTTGAGACAGGGTCTTACTATGCAGTTCAGGCTGGCCTTGAGCTCATTTTGTAGCCCAGGTCCCTACTTCAGCCCCTTGACTGCTGGGATTACAGGCATGCACCATCACACCCAACAACTACCAGCATTTTTGTGATGATTATAAAATTGTTTTGAAATTTGGAAGTATTTTGGACAATATAAGATTGACCATAGAACCCACAAAAATATTCCCTTCCTGACAAACAAGAGTATACTTCACAAAACACTATGTCCCTGTATTTATAGCTGGACCATGTTAGCTTCTGGTTGCTGTGACAGAATCTTGAGAAAATCAACTTAAAAGAGGACAGGTTTATTCTGGCTCATGGTTTCAGAGGTTTCAGTTCTTGATCACCTGGCTCCACTGTGTGGAGCCTGTGATGAACCTCAAAGAACATTACAATAGTGAGATGTAGTGGAGCAGAGCTGCTCACCTAGTGGCCCCCGGGAAGCAGAGAGAGCAGGGGTGAGGTCCCATCGGCCCTTAAAGGACACGCCAAACCTAACTTCCCCCATCTAGGCCTGGTCTCCTGAAGTTTCCATGTTTCCCAATGGTGCCATCAGGTGGGTCCAAGCCTTCACCACATGAGCCTTTGGAGGACATTCCATATCCAAACTGTCACACATATCTCTAGCTTTCATTAAAATTCTATTATATTTCAGAATTTTTATCAGCTATTAATCAATTCCAATCAACGTTTTGCTTCTTTTCTGTAACAGCTTTTAATATTCTGTTCTAGTGTTGAATTTCTGGAATTTTGACAATTATGTGCCTTGGTGGATTTTTTTTTTGAACATAGTTAATTGGAGTGCGATATGCCTCACTTCTCTGAATATTAATTTTTTTCTCCCTACCAGGAAAGATTTCTGCCATAATGTCTGTGAACAGTATTTTTAACATCTTTTTTGTGCTATCCCTTGCTTTTTCATTAACTCCAAACAATGTTATGTTATTCTGCTTTATATCATCTAGCAGTTGCTAGACTGATTTCTTGCTGTCCCTTAAAATTTAAGAAATCTTTGTTTTCACAGTTGCTAACCACAATTCTGTCTTCTGTATCTGAGATTCTGTCCTCACATTGTCTCAATCTGCTGTGTATACTTTCAGTGGAATTTTTAATCTCCTGTATATCTGTTTGAATCTGTTTCATAGATTTTATTTCTTTTCTATGTTGGGCATTCATAGTTTTCATCTTTTTCCTAAGCATCTTTTTTTAAAAAAAAGTTTTATGTGCTCTAGAATCACTCAGCATGTCTTTCATTATGGTCACCATCTCTGCAGTTATTTGAGTTTTTTTTTTTTTTGAGTGTCATTCACCTGCTTTTTTTTTTCACCTCTACTCTACTCTTACCTCTTCAGAGTGTCCAGGTTCATGGCTTTTATATTTTTCCATGCATTGCCACCTGGGTTTGTCTTCATTGAGCTGGAAGTCTGGGGTTGTATCTTGTTCAAGTGAAATATATATATACAAGCATCAAACCATGATATTTATCATGGTTTGATGCTTGTAAATTACTTATGGCAGGTAGCTTTATTGCTAGTATTTAGGACCCTTAGAAAATGTCTGCTACTCAGAGATGTCTTCCAGGTGTTTCTGGATTTTGGATTTTTCATGTATTGTGTGATCCTTCCTCTTCAATTTATTGAGAATGAGAAGTTACTGCTTACTTGGCCTGTAGTACTGTTTAGGAACCTTAGGCAATCTCAGTCATGGCATAACAGGAATAACTGATTAGAAAAAATTTGTCACCTTGGATAAACAGTACAATCAGCAAAAAATTAGCATCAAATATAGCCTAGAAAATGACAAACTGTAATAACAATTAAATTGCCACTTCTAACCATATGAACCATATTTGTGGTTATATAATAAAATCTAAAACAAATTGGAAAATTGTATACAATAAACATACCCTCAGTGTGGCAATTTTACTCTGGGGAGAAAATTTTAAAGATATTAGGCTGAAAAATAGACAAATAGAATAAGAAGAAGAGATTAGAATTAAGGCTGGAGAACAAAGAAAGATTCCACAAACTTCAGAAAACTAGTGAAAAAGGAGGGAAAGAGAAAAGGAAGAAATATAAACAAGAACAAAAGAGAACAACAACCACAACGTAAACTAGATGTTCACAGTCATATAAAAGCAAGAACAATCAATAAGAAAGAATAAAACAATAAACAGAAAAGCAAAAAAATTGTTTACTTTAGAATGTGTCTCTGCTGTCACTGGTAGACAGAGCCCAGATCTATGTTGATTAATCCCAGCAAGACAATATTTTATTTTTGGTGGTATAATGAATAATCTTAGAACGCTACATTTTTAGTTTGATTGAATTTCAGGTTGGTTTCTAGCTGTGAGGCTAGAACTCTATTTGTTCAGCCTGTGACACTCCTGTGCCTTCTGGCAGCTTGAACTCAGCTCCCTGCTGTCTTAAACTTGATTTCTTGACCTCCTGCTCATGTGTTCTACCTCATGATGACATTAGGAGCTACCACTAGATGGAGCTCCCAGTGGAGCATGCCACAGCTGCTCTGGGCTCCAAAATCAGTGGGCCACTCTCAAAAAGAGAAAAAAAAAAAATGGCCATCAGCCAATCACCCTCTCTGGGGGATGTCTAAATCTAAATAACTCCCCAGCCACTGCAGTCTGCTGCATCCATTGCTCTCTTTCACTGGAGCATTTCTCCATGGAGGCCTCTGGGATCCCCAGTAGTCACCATGCATCTGCATGTTTGAGCCACAATTTCCATACAGCAAATCAAGGCTGGGGAGAAAGTGCTGCTTGCCACCTTCTTTTGCACTGAGGTCTTGCTCTTCGCTCTCCCCATAGGCTTAAGTTGTCACTTCACTTCATTGCTGAGTCTCCGTGACCCATTTCCTTCTTTCCTCCTCATGTTGCTATATTCCAGTCTGGAACAAAATCTCAAAGAGGTTGCTCCTCTGCTGTTTGCCATGCGCCACATTCCTGAAATTAAAGAACCATACCTCCTTTGTGCATTCACTGAATGATGGGCATAGAGGCTGTTTCTAAACTGCCACTATAAACAGAGGTGTGAGTATACTGCTGTGGTATGATGCTCTACTTCTTTTGGGGGAAATACCAACAAGTGGAACAGCTGCGTCAAATGGAACCTCTAGTTTTAGACTTTTGAGGAAACTCCACTGATCTCCACAGTGGTTGCACCACTCTACACTCCCACCAACAGTGAGAAGGGTTCCTTTCCCCACAGCCCCACCAGCACATTATTGATTGACTTCTTGATGATAGCCATTCTTTCTTGAATGGGATGGAATGTCCATATTTTAACCTTTGTTTGGAATGCTGCTCAATCCTAGACATTTTTCTTGTTCAAATAAACTTTGTTAAATCTCATTTATCTCAGAATTTTATTTAACTGTTTCAAAATTTCATTCCTAACTATTTCCAGATAGTGGGACTGAGGAGGAGAAGGAAAGGCGGGTTGACAGAGCAACAGATTTGCCTTTAAACATGTAACATGGAAGCCTCAAATATTTCTTTTGTCTCAGACACCACAGGTCATCTGCTCACAAATTCCTGTGAGGAATGTTGAGATTATGCTCAGCCAAGTACTTAAAGAGAACACATTTGGGGTAATCAGCAGTCTCTTCAGAGCTTGTTCTAAAGCTTACCATATGTTAACAGGTTGACAGGAATGCCATGAAAATCACACAGGTTTCCAACTGCTTATTACCCAGAGATTAAACACATTTCAAAAGTCCAGACTTTGGTCGTTTAAAAAAATTTATAAATCAAATGTGTTAAAGGTTGCTTTTCATGGTGCTACTATAAGGAAATTAGGAACTTTAAGAGATGGAACCTAGGGAGAGGTCCTTACATGGTTGGAGGCCTATTTTGAAGAAGATAGTGCAATCTGAGCCCTTTATTTACTCTTAATTCCTTTTCTTCTTAGCTATGAGGTGAGTAGTTTTGTTACACATATACTCCCAAAACAACGTTCTGCCTCTCCACAGGACCCAAAGCAATGTGTTAGCTGACCATGAACCGGAACTGCTAAACTGAGAGTCACAATAAACTTTCTTTGTAAGTTGATTATATCAAGTGTTTTGTGATAGTGACAGAAAGCTTACTAAAACTGGTAATGTACTAGCATTCCATCAAGAAAGAGGACAACACATCACAGGAAGGTGAAGGTAGTCCAGAATGGTACTAAAGATACCACTGCTCTTTCATTCATGTGTGCCTCTCATCCGGGTTGACTACAAGATCTCTCTTCTTTAGGTTGGAATCCAGCTAGGCAACTGCCTGTAAGCAATACCTGCATTTTCTGGCTTCCCTCCATTTTGGAAGGGGAACTCACAACTGCACACATTTTCAATGGCTACCTTGCTAACTGTACCTTGCTCACAGTTAGGTACTCAGTTGTTTCTCTTCAGTTGAAATGTTACATGGGATGTAAAAACTATCACTCTGTTTATTATGAAGAAAAACCGGTTCAGACAGAGAAGTATCATAAAACACTTGCATCTGGCCATATAAGCAATGCGAATTTGCTACCTCTTATCTAGATGACCTCATCTTCACTTTAGAGTATTAAGACAGTGATCTGGGGTTTAGCTTAGGTGTCTAAAGGCCTGCCCTGGTAACCATGAGGTCATGAGTTAGATCCCAGATGTGGAAAACAAAACAAAACAAAACAAAACAAAACAAAACAAAACAAAAACAAAAAACTACACACACAGAGTACTAAGACAGAAATTATTTGGAAAGCCTTTCTGCCGAAGAACAGTATCATTTTGAGTCCTAAGGCTTCTCAGGGCAGTTCTTAGAGAGGAATTCACAGAGACTGCCCATAACTCTTGCTTCACCTCAGGACAAATCTCCCCAACTACTAACATCCCCCACCAGAGTCATGCATCTGTTACAAACGATGAATCTACACTGACAAATCTTTATGGACAAAGTCCATAATTCACATTATGGATCACTCCCAGAATTGTATAAAATTGTACAATTTTATAATGATATGTATCCATAATTATGGTATCATGCAGATTAAGTTCAGTAAAAAATCCTCTGTGTTCTGCAGATTCATCCTTCTCTCCTAAGTAATTCTTAGCAACCATGAATCTTTTTACTATCTCTATAGCTTTGATTCTTCTAGAATGTTATACAGTTGGACTCATATAACATGTGGATAGAATATTTTGGACTAAGAATTCAATGGAAATTTCCTTTACCTTAGAATAATCTGCTCTCTTGACTGCATTTTCTCTTGTGTCTTTGTGAGACATCATGGTTTCTTCATTTCCATTTTATCTTTATGATAGGATATGATTTTCATTTCTTACTACCTGTCCAACAATATTTCAAGATGCCTGACACTTGGAAACAAATTATGTTTAATAATAACTTAACAGGTTACTATCTTTCATTTCTTTCCCAGAAGGATCTGATCAGATCACTCATATAAAAATATAATCAGTTCTTCTATTATGCTTGTTCTGAAACTGCAAATTTGTTTCAACACAACTGCTGTATCACAGAACAATTCAAGCAGAATGTAAATTTCATGTTTGTTTACGCGTGATTTAATTCAAAGGAAACACTAGACAAACAGAGAAAACTGCACCCAGCTGAGCCTGGCCACTCTAGAATGCACAAAGCGTGTGCGCACACACACACACACACACGCACACGCACACACACTCACACCCCTTAAACATCTGCCAGCCATTTCAATTTACAGCAAGTGTTATGAGCCATAGCCACTCACCCTTGGCATCAGCAGCCTTCTGTCTGATTTTTTCCTGTCCTCTTTGGCAGCTCTCCTTCACTCACCACTTCATAACAACTTACAAGCTGCAATCCTGATGCTCACTTCTACAAGTAAACTTCAAATATTTTTCAAGGTAAAGTGCCATATTCATTGCAGCATTTACACACATTTTAATCATTTAAAAGCACAAAACATTGCTATTGTATTTATTAGGCTCTTATTCCATTTTTTAATATGTCAATTTAGTTTCTCAGTGTTGTGCCTGTAGAGAACCTGGTGGATTTTATTGCGCTACTTTACATATTGTAGTGATTTTTGGAAACACATATGTAACATTTTAAGTAGAACTGTGCACATATGACAGGAAGACAAAACAGCACCTCTTTTCTCTGAGATTCCCTTGGGGATCCTAGAGACTGTGGGCTAACCTCCTCAGGTTTTCTTGTCTTTAACTAAAGTAGTTTGAAAGAACGTTTCTTCATTTACTCTTGCTTTAGGTGATCCACTGTTAAAGAAGCTGAACATTTATTTAAAAATTGAATACGTTGAAACAAAGAAAGCAGAATGGCATTAACCTAAGATTGTTTGTGTGCCTCAATCACTTACAAAAATGAAAGGAAGATCAATTCAGAACCCTTCCATACAAGGAGTTGGTGAGTGTGTGGGAAGGGAGACTGCTAAACCAAACTTCAGCTAAGCACAGCCAACTCGTAGCCAATCATAATTTGCCATTTGGTCCTTAATTATAGAACTAGGTATCTGGGCATATCCAGAAAGGCAGATGTTTATCATTAGCCAATCAAGTAGATTCTTTGCTTCACAGTCAGCCTAATGAAGCCTGCTCACGTGGCTAACGGTAGGCTATCTGCTCCTCTTCTGGGTTTCAGTGCTGCCCAATTCATGAAGCCTTTCATGCTCAAATGAAACCCATCAGATTTATTTTGTCTGAACTTTTTTTTTTCATGGAGCTTCCTTCAAAAAGAGTAAATTGAACATTAGTGTCCTTGTGTCATTCCTCTGCAGAGAAGGACTGGGCTTTATTCTCACCTCTTGCTATTTAAGCAGGGCCTCAGGCTGCTGTGCATCTGTGAAGTCTGTGTTCGTACAATGGAATAATGTCTGGCTCATGCCTGAAGAATGTCGTCAGCTTGGGTGAATTGGTGTAACACCCGTCATGGACATGAAATCTGCCACAAGTGCTTTGTATCACCATTCACAGTATAGTTCATGAGACATGAAAAGAAAGGCAAATGATGGTCTAGGGAAGTTGTGGACCAAATGCAAGGGCAGGAGCAAAAGGCAGAGGCACAAGATGCAAATGGAGATCATAAGCCAAAGAATGCAGGTGGGACCAGAAAACACAGGACAGCAGATTTTAATTTAGATTTCCCATAAGGAATCAAGACCAACCAATGCCTTGATTTTTTAACAATGATTTCAAACTTCTGAGCTCTTAGGATTATTAGATTAAGTTACTGGTAAGTCATCAAACTTTTGTAATTTATTATAAAAACAACAAAATGCTAATATAAATTAAGGGTAAAGGCAGAGAACGGATGGTGAAGAAGGGGTCTTTGTTCCTTACTTGAAAGTCAAATCATAGTCACATTTGTGCTTGCAGTGACAATTCCAGGGCTGAGGCTGGCCTTGCTTAGGGTGAGAATGAACACATGCTGAATTGCTGAGATCAGTCTAATAGCTTCACAACCACTGGCACAGGAGACCAGTCCAGGAAGACTACTGATGCCTCGATTGATGGTACATTCTTTTGCTATTGACAAAATCTCTTTTTGTGTGTGAGTAAAAGTGATGTTTACTGGCAGAGCTGAGAGCCTAAAAGATTTTTCAATAAACTCCTAGAAGTTCATTAGAATTGGGATCTATTTTATGCAGTCTGATTTGGGTAGCATCTTTGTATGATTAGAAAATGGATCACAAGCAGAATAGGGAGATGACTGGGTTATTTGTGTGTGAAAGACTATTGGGCTACTCATTCTGAGTTGAAAAGCAGGCTGAAATATCTCAGTGGGTTTGAGCATTTTTGTGTTGGGGTGGAATCAGTAGACAAAAAGGTAGGAGAGATTCTTCTTATTTCCAAGAGCCAGAGAGGATGCTTCTTATACTGTAGGCAGCAAAACAGATGACTAAAAGTATGTACAGATATTTCATGTCTTTCTCATGTTCATAATTATATCATGACATAGATTTAATTGTTAAATAGCACATGATTTAGGCTTTTAATAAACGTTGTAAATGTAGACTCAGAATTAGGGTTGAGTCTTTACTTTCTCAGAAAGCTTTTGTCCTCAGGTAATTTTAAGTGTTTCAAGTCTCATTTATTCAGCTGACCTTTTAGTGAGTCTCTAAAATGTGTGTACCACTAACTTGTCCTGCATAACTAATGAATAAAAGTCTCCCTGCTCTGTAGAGAAACCATTAGCCTCTAGTTTTCTCAAGTGTCAAAATTTGAATAGTACCCAACTTGCAGCATATTTGTGAGGATTAAGCGAGATAAACTTTTATGCGAGAGCTTCATGTTTAGAAGAAACTCAATAAATGTTAATTTATTCTTTTCCAGTGGCAGCCTGGGGGGAAGGAATTTTTCAGTTGGGAAATCTTCATTTGTATTTTCCAAATAATGTTAATATTGCCTTGGGGATGACTAGCTGTGAGTAACAAGTATGAAAACAACATCAGAATGAAAGGTACTTCATGGATCAGTAAAAATTGTAGTGAAATATTGGTTTAAAAATAATCTTGTAATATAAACAAATCTAGTGCATCTCATTTTATTGTGGGATGAGGTGTAGTGAAATATACCTCTTCATCACTGGCAAGTCCAAGTGAGAAATAGTCAGAATTTGAGAAAAATTAAGAGAAATATGCATTAATGTTTTTAGACTTCTAAAAGAGGCTGTGAGAGTCAATGTAGTAACTCTTACAAAAGTTAAAAAAAAGGCTTACTAATCCTTAGTAGACCAATATTATGATCATTGAATCATAAAAGCAGGATTACAGTTTTATTTTTTTGGAAGATTTTTTTTTTTTTAAGAATTGGAGAGCTATCTCCAAACAAAGAAAGCTGACTTGAAGGATCTATTTGCTTCTTTGGCAAATGCATGAGGAAGCTCATACCCATTGTAATGGAAAGACTGAATGAGAGAAGGAACTACTGAAAACACAGCGAGAGGCCTCCACAACCCCCTGGTAGTTGAACAAGGAAAGATCTTTGGTGCTGGCAGTACCCAAAGAAGCCCTGCCCTCAGGAATCATGGGGCATCTCAAGGGGAAGGTGGTAGAAAGGGCTTGCTGTAGAGTTTTAAGTTTGTGCTAGGTGATTTTGGGGGAGTAATCAATGAAACACATTTTTTTTTCTGGTTCTGTCAGAGAGAGGTAGAAAGTCTATTAAAATACCTTAAGTTTTAATTGAGCAGGCAGCATGCGCAGAGCAGGGTTGAAATTCATAAAGACACAGTCATTAAGCTATCTGGGCAGAAGGTTATTTGACATTATTGAGGTATGCGCAGTGTTTTTGTTTTTAATCTGTGCTCAGATACATTTATGGCATGGTCTTTATTTTCTCTTTCTCTGCCAGGCATAGAGAGGCTTGTCTGATGTTGGTATCCTGTGAAATTGTTTACATTCAGTAGAAATCGTGGGTATCAGAACTCCTGATGAGTGTCATGCTGCTTTTTATTCTTTTCTTTCTGTTTTTTTTCTTTTTCTTTTCTTTCTTTCTTTCTTTCTTTCTTTCTTTCTTTCTTTCTTTCTTTCTTTCTTTTTTTTGTGTGTGTTTTATTTCTTGACTTTTTCACTCTTACTCATGTGAGCCTGGCCCTACAGGCCCAGTAGAAATGAGCAGCAGCAAACTCACTATAGAAGGAAACTTTAGCCATTGACTTCTGGATGGATTGAACACTTTTACGTTTGAAAGACAGAAAAAGGAAAGAGCCTATTAATAGGAGGGGAAACCAAGGAAGAGCAAAGGAGGAAGGAAGAGGTTAAACAAAGAGCTTAGGGTAAAATAAAGGGGTTGAGAGAAGGATTGGTGGGACAAAAAGGGTCGATAGAAACACTTCTAAGCTTACGATGTTATATTAAGGGTTTGGCACAAGAATACGTTATATGGAGCTCACACAGTACATAGGAATGTTCTTTTGAAGTTTGCCAAATCTATTAGTAAATATTATTGTGGAACACCTTCACTGAGTTTCACATATATTTGATCGTGCCAGTACAAGAGATGTTTGAGAAGGGGCCAAAACTCCCATTAAATGTCTCTCGTGAATTATTTGAGGCAGCTCTGTCCTGACACTACTCTTTCAACTACAGCATCCTATTGTTCCATTTATTGTTTTTCACTTTCCACAAGTAGCCAGAGAATTAAGAATGGGGAAGAGGGAGAATGGACCTTATTCCAGGAGCCAGAGAGAAAGCTCCTTGTACTATAGACAGCAAAACAATATAAAACCAAACTGAAACAAATAGCTAAGGGGAATCAAGAGAGAATACTTAGAGTTTAAATGTTATATCCTGCTGTACTCTCTTTTCTTAGAGAATGAGAATAAACTTTTTGATAAAGGAGCTGTGAAATACAAAAATTATTGTTTGAATAAAATGTGTTTAGATTATTAGTATAATGAGTTTTTTAATTCATACATTTAAATTTCAAATATTTTTGTATCAAATATGTTCCTCTCAGTAATTTTTTAAGGCATATTCTAGTGGAGAAGAGAGAAAAAATTGTTTTGGTTTCAAACTCACAACCTCATGCTTGCCAGGCAGGCACTGTGCCTCTGAGCTTTATCCCTGGTTCAAGAAAATATTTTTGGTGGCATTAAAAGGCTGTCATAATGGTGTGTTGCACTGAAGCTAAAATTCCATGCAAGACATGATTTTTTTTGTTTGTTTGGCCAAAGGGCATTTAATATGTGTCCCTATTCTGGCCCCTCAACATTGCTACGAAGTAGAAAATCAGTGGTAACAGACAATACAGAAAAGAACCAGTATCGTCACTACAAATGAGGGTTCATATGAGAAAAACTGGGGACTGTTATAATGTTTCCAGCAGCACATAGCATGGTGGAGGGAAACACAACCTCCTACAGAAATGCCTGATATGACAACCATGAAATTAACAGGGTTGAAACAAGTGTCCAAGCCAACACTAAAACTGACTGGATTTAGGGGATGCCCTTAAGGAAAGGTCTGACCGGCAGGTAATATGGGATAAGAGCAGTGTGGAACATGTAGCCAGGATCCAAGCCATGCAGATTTGAGACCATCTCCATCTTTTGAGAGAAAAATCTACAACATAATGTACTATGTTATTAGTTGGTAAAATTAATTTTATAATTAACCTGGGAGGTCCTATATCCAGCCCAGTAAACAATAAGAATAATTTCAGTTGTTCTTTAGAAATCCTTGTCAACATTAATAAGACTTTAGAGTCTCTTTTCTAAATGTGATAGAATAATTAATGAAAACTTACTTCTTATAGTCTTAAAAGTGTAATATGAAGGAGTCACACAGTTTGGATGAACTAGATATGTGACACTTTTTACTTTTTAGGTTGAGAAAGATTTTTACACTTAGCATGTAAAAACAAAAACAGTACCACTAAATATATCTTGAGATTTTTGTTAACAAATCTAAGATCGATATGATTTCAGGACATTTATTTTAGAATATATTTAAATGCATTTATGTATAATGTTTAATTCAGGTAAATGGTTCAAAATACTTAGAAGAAGATATAATGACAAATGCTAACGACTCCTTTTTTGGCACTATGTTGAACCAGTGATCCTGAAACCTCCTGGCTGCAAAGGCAAGAAATCAAATGAGCCAATAAAAAGACAGTGTGAGTCCAGGGCAATGCCCAAAGGCACCAGATATACTGGAACTCATCTTTGCCTTGGAGAAGAGCAAGGGAGCTGAGCACAAAGTCTCTTCTCCATATGGGGCAGGAAGTTGGATTGGAAATCATTTTCACATAGCCAGAGGAAAGCAGAAAAGAACATTATCTACTTCAACACTGGCTTCGGTAGAGCTTAGCAAACATTCTCTTGCCAGCTCTCACCTGAAACAGAGCCTGAATTTCTCCTGTTTATATGGTCAGAAAACTGCAAGAGGAGAATTTAAATTTAAAATGCCTGGAGTCCCCAGTTATCTAACAAAAAAAAAAAAAGGCTGATACTCCCTTGGGGAACAAATTCTCAAACAAAACTTAGAGGTCACCTCACAGCCAAAGTGGTAACTACTCTGAAGGAATAAACAGAGTTCGTAAATACATAAAGTGAATTTGTCATGAACGATTGTCAACAGAAACAGATCTCCCTGCAAAAAAAATCAGTTATTGGAATTGCTGAATACAGTATATAAAAAGCATATGCTCAACATGTTTAAATGGATAAAAAAGAAGATATGAAAAATATGAGTAGGAATGAAAAAAATTACCAAAGCTTATTAAACAGGTTTGAAAACAATAATAACTGAAGTGAAAGAAGAATGGAGAACTAAAACAATAGATTAGGTAGAGATAAAACAATAAACTGGGTTTTTTGAAAAATCACAATGAATACAACACAGAGACCAATACGCTGAAAATGAGAAGGGTTAAAAGATATATATCTAACCAGAATTAGAGATTTTAAGAAATGTAGGGCAGAAAATATTTAAATAAATAATGGCTGATAGTTTTTTTTAGAATTAATGAAAGACACAAAGCCTTCAATACAATAATCTTAGACAATCTTAAAAAGAATAAATAAAAACAAGTTACACTAAAAAGTATTATACTACAATAGCAGAATGCCAAAAATAATGAAAGATCATGAAAAAGTAGATATTTCACCGAAGTGAGTGGTACATAAACGTATAAGATAATTGGTCACCATCATATGTTGCCAAGGGAACACAGATTATAATGTGGGGCTCACACTACATACCTGTTACAACAGTGAACACCCAGAACATGAATTATGGCAAGAATGTGAAGCAACAGAAACTAATTCATTGCTGGTGTGAAACTGTACACTCACTTTGGAAGATGGTTTTGGTGTTTTTTACAAAACTAAACATTTTAATTATACATTCCAGCTGCCATGCTCCTTCATATTTATTCAAATGAGTTAAAAACCCATATCCATACCAAAACTTGTGCCTAACAACTTACAGTAGCTTTATTCATAATTGCTCAATATTGGAAACAACTAAGATGTTATTCAGCAGGTCATGGAATAAATGAACTGTGGTACTGCCATGCAGTTATTAGGAGATAAGAAACTGGATATCATGGCAGGAAAGATGCAGAGAAACTGAAGTTTATTGCTAAGAAAATGACACGAATCCTAAAAGATACATCCTATATGATTCCCATATGGAGACAGTAAAAAGATCAATGGTTTTCAGGATTTAAGGGCTTGGGAGTTGGAAGAGATAAATAGATACAGCGTGGAGGATTTTAAGGGTAATAAAACTCCTTGGGAAGATACTTTAATGGAAGATATATGATATTGTATATTTGTTAAAAGCCATAGAGCATACAACATGAAGACTGCAACCTATTGTAAACTATGAGATTTAATTTATAATAACTATGGCTTGTTAATTGTAAACATTCTTCACGATAGTGATCATACTAGAGGAGATGAGTGGTAAGGAGGGCTATGTGGGAACTCTGCTTTCTATTAGATTTTTCTCTAAACTTTAAGCTCTAAAAATGTGGTCTATTAATATTAGTAATAATATAATAAATCATAAAACAACAGTTAAAAAGTCAGACCACCTACAAAAAAGACGAGTCTTAGTGCTGGCTTCAATAGTATCAAGAGAAACAACTGACAGAAGGATTTTATGTTCTAGTGTCTAGAGTATAGGGCTGTAAATTTAACATTATGGATGTTGTGAAATTCCAGAACAAAGGCATTTTTTGAAGCATCTGAAAAGTGTTACTACCTAAAGGCCATCACTAAACTATTTCCTGAAGGACAAATTTAAGGAATAAGAATGGCAATCTCAAAATGAAGATCCGAAATGCATGAAAGAATGATGAGTGGATTATAAATGTGCATAAAAATAAAAAAATAATGAAAATATCTTGTTCATGGGGTAAAAATATAGACAAAGCTAAAATAAGGGCAAAAATAGCTTGTCCAACAGGGGGCAGCTGCTAGGATGAAATCACATTAAACTGCTTTTATCATTAGGGAATTAGGGTATGTGGCAGGCTGCCACCGTGTGTGTCTTGGTTACTTTTTTCTTGTTGCTGTAATAAAATACCTGACACCCAAAATGAAGGAAAGAAAGGTTATGTAGCTCACTGTTGTGGAGGTGTCAGTCCATAATCGGCTGGCTCCAAGGCAGGGTGGAATGGTACTAAAGCAACCCTTCAAGGCGGCAGCCAGAACAAAAAGGAGAACACAAGCCCCCTCTCCTCCCTTATGTTGTACACAGGCCACCCCCACACCCCATTCAGAGAAGGTGTAGCACTCACAAAATCTCCTTGCCCTCCTATGCACAGGATGAGGATGTTCACAAAGGAACCCTGGCTCCCTGCTGAGTCTCTCAGTTGAACTTCTAAACTTCTCAAGTTGACACAATGCATCAACCATAACAGTGTTTAAGTCCATAAATGTGAATAGAGTGTCTCTGAGCTCATGAGGCATAAAACTGTTAATTAAAAACTTTATGAATAACCATGAAAGGGATAGATATAAAATTTATATCATATATACTAGTAGGGGAGGAAAGATGGCATGGGAAAACCATTATTAGAAAAGAATGGAGAATGGAGACAAATACAAAAAGTTTTATATATATGTACATATATATGGAAATACTGTATACTAATATCAACAACTAGGGTAAATTAATTGAACTCTTTCAATGAAGAATCAAGCTGTCACATTGATGAACACAAGAAATTCAACTTTGTACAACTCACTGTTAAGAGATAATGATAATATAAAGTTGAATGTAAAAGAACAGAAAGGAACATGCTGTAAACAGTAACTAAGATAAGTATGTGTAGTTACAATAGCAACAACAAAATGTATGTTATCAGAAAAATATTAAGAGATAATAAAGTCCTATAGTTTCAATTTGACAGAGGATAAAATTCCAAGTGTTTACATAACTAATAGGAAAGCTTCAAATTAAATAAAGCAAAAACTGATGTGACTAAAAAAGATATTGATAAATAAATTCATTGTCACTCTGAGAGATTTTATCATTTAAACAGTAGTTGATAGGTTAAACCCAAAAAAATATCTGTAAGAACACAGCAACATTGAAGAAAAGAATTTCAAAGGTTTATATAATGGACATATAAAGATCCCTCTAGTAACCACTGAAATAGAACTGTTCTTCTCCCAAATGTATGTAGATTATTTTTTGTATATTAAAACACAGGTGACAATAAATCAACAATTAATATACTAAAGAAACAGTGTCACAGAGAACACATTTATGTGCAAAGTAGAATTATTACAAGCTGATAAAACAGTATGAACATAGTCTGTGTATACGGAGATTTTTTAAAAGGTGTACTTTTGAGCTATTAATTCATTCACTTGTAATCATACTGAGAATTATAAAGTACTCAGCTCTAGAAGAAAAAGCCTATATTCTTCCTGTCAGCAAACTTCCTCTGCACTTTAAGCGCTGGATTTTCTAAACAGGAAGTCTAAGAACTGAACCGTAATGACTTGGTGCAGCACACTGATTGGCTCCCTTTGCTTCTCTTTCATCCTTTGAATTTCACATTTTTGTACCCAAACAGAAACGGTTGTACTTCATTGTGAGGCAAATTAATTTCACATTGTAACTGTGCTGTGTAACATCTCTGAAAGATAAGTGACTTGAACAATACAGATATTATGTTTTGCCTGATTTCACTATGATCTCCTGAGATTTTACTGGTACCATTGGGAGGTCCCGATCATGTACTAAAAAGGTGTCCTCAAGACTTACCCACGTAAGGTCATCAAGCATTTGACTGCGGGTGATCTCCCAGGGGGCTGAAGTGTGGGGATGAGACACTGTGCTTAATATAGCGTTTCTTTTTTCAATTTTATTTTAAAGAGAATAAAAGAGAATAAAACCAATAAAAACAAATCAGTGTAAGAGATACAGGACTTTGAAACCTTACAAAATCGCCAATAGTTACCATCATACCCCTTGACATCTTCAAGATAGCTGCAGGTAACTTCAGAAATAGTAAAAATCAAACAGAAAAGAATAGAATAGAAATGATAAAAACAAAACAATGAATGCAATAAAGGACTTCAAAACAAGTAAATAGTAAATCCAAAATTGCTACCATAATATAGCTTGCTATCTTTGAAATAGCTGCTCCTCCCATCAGATTTTCCATAATCAGACAAAACAAAAGAGAATAAAACCCAACCCACAAAACAATGGAAATGATTTAGGACTTCCAAAACAAGACCACAGGGAATCAACAATGGCTGCAACCCTCAGAAGGAGATTCTTCCTAGATGCCACACTGTGTACTGCTACCCTCTGAACCTCTGATCAGACCCCTGGCCCTAGACCTGCAGTATCAGTGAAACACTAAAGACCACAGGCATCCATTTGCATTTCACCTTCATAGCTGTCATCACAGCCTGTGTTTTTCTGGATAAGTTGGTTGCTTATGTGGAGGAGGGGGATTGGTTCTTCTTTGCCAGCCCACATTCTGAGAGAGGCAGGGGTCTGGCTGTTCCCAATCTGGTGGCAGCTCGTGCATATCGTTGGTTCCCAGACTGGGCTTGTTTCCTGGTGTGGCCTTGTTTTCTCTATCCTTAGTCTGTGAATCAATATAGCTCTTCTAATAGACAAAAGTTGATAGAACAACCTGCCACCAAACTGTACACCGGCTTCTCACCGAGTTAAGGTCTAACCTTTACGTAAAGTCAATAAAGTCTCCTTGGGGATTTGCAATTTCCCTCACCAAAGGAAGGCTCAAACATAGGATCAGAAAGAAAACTCATACTGAGTACAACTGAATATATATTTTAAAAGATAAAAGAATAAGTATGTAATAAATATCAAAACTTTAGAGAGACTACAAATATATATTCTCTATGTATGTATGTTAACTTACAGAATTTAAGAATAATAAACTTGAGTTGCCTTATAATTATAAAAGATATTACACCAAAAATGGAAGTTTTACTCCATACAGTGAATATAAAGACCAAAATACTAATTTCTGTCTTACATGAAACTATCCATATGACAGAATATTTCCAAAACAAATTGCAAATAACAAAACTTAAAAAGAGAAATCTTGTTCATGAATATATATGCAAATATTCTAAACACAATATTAGCAAACAAATCAAGTAGAAGGTAAAAAATTACTTTACCATAACTATTTTAGATTCTTCCAATAATACAATAGTGTTTTAATGAAACAAAAGTGATTAGTCCAATTAATCATATTACAAGTTTAAGGAAGAAAAAGTGATTATCTCAGTAGAGACAGATAATAACTTTTAAAAAAATTCATTATTATTCATGTTAAAAACTTGCCTGAAGTAAAAAAGAGTTTCTCTAACTTGATAAAGTTTACTTTTAAAAAACAAAGCAAACATCATTAATAGTATGAAAATGCTGTAGACAGACAAGATTTTTTTGATAGCATAACTTTTAATTCATACTGTAAAAAACTTCAAATCAGGATAGGAATCAAGATCATAATGGAAGAAATAAAGTCTGCCCATAGTTATAAATGATGCAATTGTCACATAAGATTTCCTTTCCCTGTCCCCTAAACACATATGCACACACATATCTAAAATTATTAGAATGGGCTAGTTCAGAATAGATACTGAACATTTATACTTTTAAAAACTACATTTGTACACAAACAGTAAAGATTTGGAAAATTTAATTGAAAAAATAGTATTTGTAAGAACAACAATATGTGTTTGTGATCATGCTATATCTGTAACCATGCACATACACACAACATATCAGGAAATAAACCTAATAAAAATTGTATGAGCTCTCTGTGAACACAATCAGAAGTGTTAAGAAAAACAGATTATAAGTAACATTCGTTACTTATAATTAAAAAATATTTTTGAAACAGACCTTGTATGTTTAGATATTTAACTGCCGAATGATTCAGTGACATTTCAATGTTATAGGAAATGCTCAATTTCTAAACTTTCTAATGTTTTTGAATTTTCCATAAAAAGACTACATGAATCCTTTGGGGGGCAGAAGCAGAATGTTATGTTTTATGTCTGGCAGTCCCTTTATAGCCTCATGCACTCACAGGTGGATCTTTTTGAAGGTGATGGACTTTGAGGACTTATAATTAACTTGCTTTTGGGAAGTGGTATCTGGCTGGAAGGGGCCAGTCACTGAATGGGGAAGGGGGCACTGTATTTCTTCTGGGCTCTTTCCTTAATTTTTCTGTGCTTCGCTGCTGCCATGACAGTGTCGATTTCCTCTGCATCGATTCCTTCCACCCTGCTGACTATGTGCAAGGTCTGAAACTTCTTCTTTTTCAAAAATTTATTTTATTTTATTTTATTTTATTTTGAAGAGAATAAAACCAAATGAGACAAAACAAAACAGAGTCAATCAAAACAAAAGGATCAACATGGTACAAACTTAAGAACAAAATACAAGGAGATCAATAATGGCTACCATAATGCCTCTTGTTATCTACAAAAGAATTGCCCATATCATCAGGTATAATAAAACAGAACAAAACCAATAAAAAGAAAGCATTGGAGACATTTTACAACTTCAAAAGAAAATAATAGTCAAACCAGAATGGGTATCATAGTGAATCTTATTGTCTTCAGAGTAGTTGCCTATACTCTCAGACTTTATACTATCAAACAAAACAGATTTGAATAAAATCAATAAAAAACAGTGAAAGCAATACAGGGCTTCAAATCAAGCTAATAGGAAATAAAAAAATGGTTACTATAATATATCTTGCTATCTTTGGAATAGCTGTCCATGCCATCAAATCTATTACAAATAGACAAACTGAAACAGAATAAAAGCAAACAGAACAATGAAAACAATGTGGGTTTCAAATCATGATAACAGATTAATGGCCACTGCCTTCCCTTTTTAGACAATTCCTCCTCTTTCACTTTCACAGGGTGCATTGTGCATTTTGTATCCCATTAAATCCTTTAGTTTTTATATTAGGGAGGCAAGCTGCTATTTACCTAAGTGATTCTGAAGCTTTTTACCCCTGAGCATGATCTCAAGTTGTATCCTCTTGGCTACAAGAGTCTCAAAGTTTTCTTTCTTTGTAGCTGAGTAGTTTTCCATTGTATAAAAGTGTCATGGCTTTTTAACCAATCAGCAGCTGATAAGGTCTGAAACTTCTAAACTGTGAGTCAGTATAAACCTCCCCTTTAAGTGGTGAGTGTCTGATATTGTGTCTCAGGAGGAAGGCCCTAGACGAAATCTCTGTGGACACAATGAAAACTGTTACTGAAAAAGTTTAGCATATGAATGCCATTCTAAAATTATTGGTGTAAGTCCTTGTGTGTTAGTTACATACAGAACTGCTGAATCAGAGCCAGTGAAATTTCAACTCTATAGAGAGTGACTTCTAAGGTTTTTGTGTTTTTTGACATTTGTACAACACTCTCACCAATGTTTGATGCTGCTTGCCTACTTAATTTCATCCTTTCCTGTGTTTGTAGCAGTGTTATCTAATTATGAGGTTAATTTGTATTTTCCAAATGTCTAAAAATCTTTAGAACTTTTTAAGTACTATTGACTACTTATATACTTCCTTTGGGAAATGTTTGTCTAAATATTGAATTTATTTTTATTAGTATGTTTTTTATTGATTCACAGAAATTGCTTTGATATTTTGGATATAATTTCTTTGACAAATATATTGGAAACTTTTTCTATTAAGCTCATGGTTATTTTTCATTTTGAATAATGGTTTCTTAGGATGAATAGAAATTTTTTGTTTGTGGTGATACTGCAGATTTAACTTAGGGTCTTGCATATGCAAGGTGTATGCTCTTCTACTGAGCTACTTCTTTTTTAAAAATTTTATTTATTTTATTTTATTTTATTTTGAAGAGAATAAAACCAAATGAGACAAAACAAAACAGAGTCAATCAAAACAAAAGGATCAACATGGTACATGACTTAAAAACAAAATACAAGGAGATCAATAGTTGTCCAAGATGTGTTTAAGGATGTTCAGGGCTGGGAATGTAGCTCAGCAGCACAGCACCTACCTGGCAAGTACATGGTCACGAGTCCAATTCTAGGTACAAAACAAACAAACAAACAAACAAACAAACGTTCAAAACCTGTGTGATATATTAACTAATGACCAATTCAAAATGCACAGCTGAACTGAATCTATGCCATTCTGGAAGGGCCAACTGAAGGTCATTGCCAAAAGCATACAAGGAGAACTGGAGGGGTAGAAGGTGTGCTGCTGATTCTCCTGGAGAAGCGGTTTTCCTGATACGGACTCGGCTGTTTTCATCCTTGGAGGAGCTTAGTTCTCACTGTCTCTGAGGATGGTTGTGGTATTTGGGGGAAGCTCTGGTTCTTATCTTGTCACTTTCTGGATCCGGTGCAGATCTCCTAGCCTGGCGGCACAGATCCTTCACCCTGCTGGCAAAACTTTCTCTCTTCCACCACTTTGGGCCTTTCCAGTGCAGATTGTTGCTACAGACTTGCATGAGGCACAGTTGCAGGCTTTAGGTCTCCAGCTGGACTCGGGGAGGACACTGTCGTGGGCTCTGGGTCTTCAGCTGAATTCATGCAGGATGGCACCATGGGATCCAGGCTCTCAGCTGGATTCTTTAGGTCTCAAGTGTGTGGAAAGATCTCTTGAACTCCTCTGCATTTGACTTTTTGGGTAAATGTTACAAAATAATCCTATAAATTATGTGTCTTGTATTAAATCTATTCCCTTGCAAACTCTGACTACAACGACCTGTAAGGGGATTGAGCAAGATTACATCTATAACAACTTTATGTCTTACAAATGATGTGAAAATTCTACAGAGAGAAATGTAAAACACTTCAGAGAGAATTATTATTTGTTTAGGTTTTCCTTAATTAACCATAAACCTAAATGCAATTGATAAAACTAAATTTTAAATGAACTATTTTAAACTTTTACTTATACATGTCTTAAATTTTAATTGTACAGTGATTACATTCATTGTGGGGCGTTGTTACCTTCTGGGAGGCAAGACATCTGTGATTAAAATTTGGAAAGCACTAATTACAGAAGAAAAAAAAGCCAGGTAAGTTGAACTTCTTTGTTTAAATATTTTTTTTTAGTAACATGGTACACTGATACAATACAAAACTTTAAATGGTGAAAATGATCTCTTATCTATTTCAATATGTAACTGTTCATTAATGATTTACATATTTTTTTCAAAAGCCATGTTAAACCTTTATACTTTTTCCACTTATTCATCCTATTTTTCATTTTAATATAGGATTCAATAAATTCCAAATGATATTAAATATTTTATTATAAAATAAACTTCATATTAAATGACCCTTGCCTAGTATTAGGCAAAAATAAATTTTCTAAGTACACTTACAATAGGTTAACTTAAGCTTGATGTTTCGTATGTTAGGTTATTTGATGCAATTTTGATTTGATATTTGCAATCTATGATGGGTCTATTTGTATGTGACTCTACGGTAAGCTGAGAAACATGTATTTCAAACCTTTAAATAATTCTATAAAGGCTTATTATCTAAAAATGTAGTATAACTCTCCTCACTTTTCAGATAAAACTACTATACTGCTGTTGAGAAAGTAAATGCTCTGTCTGAAATATTCTAGAATCATCTTTTGTGTCCAGGATTTAAAAATTACATAATAATGTTTTCATGTTAAGTCTGTATTCTTTCACTGCATTTGGCATCATTATATCGTTTGATCTAGAATTTGTGGTCTACAATTGTGGCTTTTTCTTTAATAACTAGTGCTCATAACTTCCATTTTTTCCTTTTTAGGGGGGTTCTGTTTTTTTGGATTAGGAAGGAATTCTTTCTTGGACTGAACTTTCTTTTTTAAAATTAGCTTTTATGTCATATGTTATACTTCTTAAAGCCCTGCTGTACTTTTTTGGGAGATGTATATTTTAGATTTTAGTGTATTGTTATTAAGTTTCTAATTTCTTGCCATTTTATTTTTTCTTTATTTGCTAAAACAGTCTTCTGTTCCCCTTCCCTTCTCTGGCACCTCTTTTGTTTTCTATTTGTTTTTAGCGATGTGAGATGATTTTCTCTTTCTCTGTGGGTATTAACCATACATACTGCTTTCAAGAAGTTTATCTTTGTGCATAGTCTCAGTTTTCTCCAAATTACTTATTATTTTCTGTTTTGAAGGTCAGAGGCTTTTCCCAGTTATCTAGAGATACCTGGTTGTTTGCTTAGATTTGAGACTAGGGTGCTAAGATTTTAACTGGGCAATGCTTGAAACCAGGATTCATGGCAGAGTGATTTAGTTGGACTGATTCGTTGAAGCATTAAGTCTCTAGCTTTTCTTTCCTAGACGAATCAGATGGCTCAAAAAGGTAGCTTTCAATCTACTGGAGGACTAAATCCTGGGTATAAGACAAGCATTTTATTTACCAAGTGAAGAAAGAAGGCTGGATATGTAAAACGTGATATAAAGACAACTTGAATACGAACTATTTTTTATTAATATGGCACCAAGACTGCGCCCAGAGATCCTGCTTTGCTATTTAGAGTGAAGAAATCTCCAGTCATCTGCTGGGTAAGAAATTAAGCTTACACATTATTGCTTAAAGAGATTTTGAACATCTTAGAAACAACTGTATGTTTATTTCCACTTACCAAAATATCAGGACCCAAGAATTCTTAGAATTTTGGAATTTCTGCAGTGGTTTTCATCTTGCTTTCTTCTACCTCTGCTTTAGTGTGTGTGCATGTGTGTGTCAGTGTGTGTGTGTGTGTGTGTGTGTGAAATAATACTTTCCCTCCTGCTTTCTGAATTTTGGAGGTTTAAAATTTGTTCTTCAAATGTTTATTCTTGTGGAATTTTTATCTTTTAAAAATATTTTTGTATTATAAACATGAGAATACAGGGAGATCCAGTGGAGGGGATAAAATATAGAAAGGAGATATGATAAGGTAGACTTTCAGAGTTATTGTTTTAATTCCATCACTTGTGAGCTTAAATTGCAACAAATTTGCAATTCTAGTGAGAAACAGAAATTTGGCCCTGATTCATAAATGTCTACCAGCTTACATGTGATAGAGATTCCTGTCATTTTGAATGCTGTATTGTTAAGCTTAATTTAAATTTTATTTCATTAAAAGTTTTCTCAATTCTACTTTTTCAATACTTACAGTGACCTAAGCAAATGCCCAAAGGTATGTAATCTAGTCAAAGAGTTAATGAACATTAGAGAATAATTTGTTTAAAGGATTCTGCCATGTTGATTCTATAGACATATTAGAAGCAAACCTTTTCTCCTTTGGGATAGTATTTATAGATTATGAAAATGATCAGAATGACTCTTTAAGGAAGATTTCTCATTAGGTTTTCTAGAAGAAGAAGAAAGTGATTTTTATCATTCTTAGTAGTTTTTGAATGTTCAGAATGTCAGTTCTAACACCTCATTATTCTCTGTGATCTCCTTTGTACACTTTGCCTTATTCTCAATCTTTTTACTCATTTTTAATCTTTGCTTTCATTAGAGAAAAAGGCATCTGGCTCTCACAGTTTGTCTAATAAGATTTCATGAATTAGGAATCTTCTTAAAATTCAAATTCTGTAGAACCTAAGATGTAATGTTTCATATAAAATAAAGTTTATAAACTTAGACTATAAAATCCTCTTTTGTAATAGAAAGAACCCTGAGTTCAGATATCTATGTAAATCTTTCTGGGTAGATAGAGTACAGTACAAATAAAATATACTGAATTGACTGTAAGTGGTAAATTATTATTTTTTTTATTTTAAGGAGAATAAAATCCAACAACACAAAACAGAATAAGGCCAATCAAAACAAAGCAGTGACAGTGGTGTAGAACTTTGTACCAGGACAATAGGTCATCAACAATGGCTGCTAAAATGTGTCTTGTTATCTTCACAGTAGTTGTCCATTTCCTCAGACACTGTAAAATCGAATAAAACAAAATAATAAAATCATTCAAAAGAAAGCACTGAACAAAATAAAACAATAAATCAGAACAAAACATAATAATAATATTGAGTTTCAAAAACATACTGGCACATTACCATGCTCCTAACAGATGCTTAGACTACAGGCCTCAGGCCTGCAAAGTCAATCAAGCAATAGAAGCATTTAGCTGTTTTTGTACCTCAGCTCCTATCCTCCGAACCAGCCTGAACGAGTAGGGGTGAAGGAGTAGGGGGGTGGTCTTGATTCTCGGCCTGCAGGCCAGTTGGCACACAGGAAAGGCAATCTGGTTTCTCTCTTCCTGGGCCCCACCTGGTTTGCGTAAGTGTTAAATTTTATATAAAATATCTAAATAACCCAAACATTGGAGAATATGCAGCTACTGTAAAGAGTAAAGTGTATTTACATAGGCTATAGTGGAAAAGCATCCAGTGTTCATTTCATTATGACAAATGCCCAAAACAAAGGTATAATATTGTCTTAGTTTCTATCTCACTGCTAAGACAAAATGTCTGACACCCACAAGTTAAGAGAAGAAAGGTTTATTTTAGCTCACTGTTGTTAGAGATTTCAGTCTGCGATCACCTATCTGCAAGGCAGAGCAGCCTGGCAGAGGGGCCTAGCAGCGGAGAAGCAGTGTACAACATGGCAGGTGAGAGACAGGCAGCAGCGAGTGTTCTCTTTCCTCTTTTATTTTATTCAGGCTACGTGCCTGTTCGTTGGTGCCACCTATACTCAGAGTGGGCCTTCCCATTATCCACATGCAGAACTATGCTAAACCAATCAGTGGACTAATCCAGTTATCATATTCTTAATCTAGCATCACATGTTAATGATCCAGCCCCTTCCAAAAGCCTCACCTGTGAGTGCATGAGGCTTAGGGGGGCACCTATGTGTAAGCCGTGACAAACCTATTCCATGAGAATGGAAAGGTACACACAGACAATGTTGCTCAAACATATCCTTCAGACCGGTAAGAGGAAAGGATACATATAGCATCTATTTTAAATGTTTTCAAAGTAATGAAAAGTAGCACATGTGTAATCTCAGCACTCTGGCTGAAGCAGGAATCATAGGCTTGAACCCAACTTGAGCAACTTAGTGAATTAAAGAGATCCTGCCTCAAAATGAAGAAATAAAAATATGCTGGGAAATGTAGCTCAGTACAAAGGACTTGCACCAGCTCAAAAGAAAAAAGGAAAAAGAAAAGTTATTAATTTTAATCTGGGGGAAGAAAAGGAAAGACGCCACAGCTGAGGGACTGATGAGAATAGGAGGGTAAGGTTACCAAGAGAGTAGAAATCATTGTGTGAAACCATCCATGACTAAAGAATAAAAAAGGCTTGATGTGGGCTCTAGAAGTAAAGCCTAACTACTGAGCCAACTAACTCAGAGGGTGTTCCAAAATTTCCCTTATCTTGTGGCAAAATATCAGAGATACAATCTATACTCTATTAATGCCATTTTCACCTAGTGATGGTGTTGAGGAAGAGTACAGTGACTTTCTAGAATAGTCTGCAATTATCTGTAACCCTGGCTGCAATGTCTTAAAAATATAGTACTGTGTGGTCCTTCCCTGGAATTTAGAATTGGAATTTCCAGTAGTGGGATCCAAAAATCACTCGATTGCAGTTTTTAAAAGGCGGGTAACAGGCAAGGAGAAGGGATTGGCTTAGAACCAGAAAAGTTAAATGAAGAACGTGAGACACCTATTTCTACTTTCAGCATTCTGACACATTCTACTTTCAGCACTCTGTTTCAGCTAGGGACTATGAATATAGGCTCCGAAGTGTTCGGTATGTTTGTTTCCAAAACATTATTCTGAGAAAATAATTACAGCTACCATTTATTGAACATAGATTTTATTTCACTACTGTATTCATATTTTAGAGCTATTTACTTTAATACTCATGACAACTCAATGAAGAAAGCACATCTGTTTTACAGATAAGCATCAGAACCTGAGAAAAGTAAGATAACCACCCAAAGTAGGGAGAGCAGAAGATCTGTGTCTTAATTACCCTGCTCAAGAGCTGTTAGTTCCATGGCAGAGTGGGATCTGAAGATGTCTCAGACTCTGAAACACTACTGGGAATATAGTTTGGAGGATGTTATGGTTTGTGTCTAGATGTCCCCCTAAAGCCTCATGCAGTCAAAGAGTTTTTCAGGGGTGCTTGAGTCTACAGTGTGTGATTGATTCATAGTGCAATGCTGGGATTAAATAAACATGCTGGGATTAAGGGTGGGTGACTGCTGGATCAGCCTACTGATTGGATTAGCATCATCCTAATTGCAGTAGACTGGATACACCATAAGGGACACCAAGGGGCTTGTCCTACTCTCTTGCTGCTTTTGCTATCTTCCACTGCCAAGAACTTTTGCCCCTCTGCCTTGTGCCGCTCCACCTTGGGGCCAGTCACTGTGGATTGAACTCTCTACAAACTGTGAGCTACATAAACCGTTTCCTCTTTAACTTTGGGTGTAGTGTATTTAGTCTCAGTAGTGAGAGAAAAGTAATTAAGATGAAGGGTTCCAGCGATCATATAGTCAAGGACACACTGTGACTGTGTACCTCATCTTTAGAGATGCTCCTTGCCAGTCTTGAAGTCTTGAGCTTCCAGGCTTTGCTGTTACTAGACTCCAATCTGTGCTGGCTTCTGAAGAATACCTGCTTTCTTCTTCACCATTTTTCTTACAGTACTCTCCTAGGCAAAGAGATAAAGACATTTATTTTGGAAATAAGCATATGAGACATTTACTTTGTTTTAGCCCCTTTTTATTAGTACAGGGGTACCTCAGTGCCTGAACACTTCTGTTAGTGAACAGTTTAGTTTGCAAACAGAAGCCATTTGTTAAAATTTTGTTTTTGTTTGTGAATTCTGCATCTGATAACGAACATGACCAGGGCCATCCTTCCCAAAAGGACATGAATATTACCACCTTCTCCAGAATAGTGGAATGAACTAAATTCACAAAGAGAAGCACCACTGTATGTATTTGTGAGACATAGTAAATGCATTCATTCCAGGAGTTGGTATACATACATATTGTATCTTGATCCTTTTTACTTGCCCCTCCCCCCTTTGGTCTTTCCAGTCTACCCCTACCCTCTGACCGCTTTCCCTTCTCCACATAGTTAATCTCCCTGTTTTCTATCATCCAGCTTTTATTTTGCTCTTTATTTGTACTTTGAATTTCTCATATAGAGAAATCATGCAGCATTTAACCTTCTGAGTCTGATCTATTTCACTTAGTGGTATGGTCTCAGGGTGTATCCATTTTTCTACAAATGACTCAAATTTTAACCTTTCTCATAGGTAAGTACCACTGTATTGTGTGTAAATAACACTTTTTTTATTCATTCATCTATTGATGGACATATAGGTGGCTTCCACGATTTAGCTAGGAGACATTTGTTTTGAAGACAAGAATTTTCCTGCAAGTTTAAAAATGGGACATAACATGGGATCAGGGTTTAGGAGTTCATTCTTTAACCCCTTGATTTACACTGGAAAAATTCTAGGCTTAGTCAACTAGATAAATGGGTTCTTGTCTACTCACTGTCTCTAGAACCTTTGACCTTCTGGGCCATGGTAAGCTGTGCAGTCTTGGCCTCCATCTATTTCTGTCTTTGCATCTTGATGTGTCTTGTATCCCCTGAGATAGTTTCCCACTGCTTCTAACACTTGTCATTACGACCCCAGGCAATCTGTTCCTTGTTCCACAATTTACCTTAGGGTTTTGAAATTTAAGATTCAAAATATACCTTTTAACTTTCTTGATTTCATTGAAACTTGGATTTCCATTGATCATGCCTAAAATTCTTTAGGTTGATTAGCTTGAAAACTTCAGAATGGCCAAAATTCCATACAAGAGTACTTTTTCTACCATCTATTCATGAAACCTGGCTTCTTTTGAAGCTCAGGCCTCCATTGTAAACCCCATTTCTGTCATGATCATGCTTCTGTCCTTTCTACTTTAGTCAATCATGAGAAGTTTAAAAATCAGGGTCACTTTTTTCTCCATTTTGAATTCTGCTACATTGTCTAAAATAACTTCACTGTCCATGAGATTAACATATTCTTAACCCTGATTTCTAAATTTCTTGGCCTCTTTATTTTGGGAGACGATAGTATTCATTGCACATTAGCTACCATCTTCCACTGGACTTTGTCATAAATAACTGAATCAAGCAATACATTTAAATAATACTTTTTGTGATATGCTTTTATGTGTCTACTTTTTCTGTCTGTTCCAATAGGAGAGTTACAGCTACTTAAAAAAATTTTCAGAATTTTAGAGATTGGTGCCACGTTAAATTCATGACGTTTAACTCTAATAATCAGGAATTCCTATCTGTTTCCTATAAGCACTTTTGTCTTATTCTCATCGTGAGATACTTCAGATATTTCCTTCTCCTAAATCCTGGCCTCTAAACCTTGAACCCATTTTATAAATTTGCAGGAACAGAAAACTCCTGCTCACAGCATTTTTACTCAAGACCTGTTCTCCAGAAGCTTCCCCTACCTATATCCATCTCTGGCTTTTACTCATCTTACCATGAAGTTGTGTGCAAGGCTAATGTTTTCTATTTAATTATATTTTCCTCATTTATGCTCTGGATTTCACCCCCTTCCCCTAACCCAAGCATTGTAGTCTAAATTTGTATACCTCCTTCCCATATTTCCAACCTTTATTCTTTACTTTCATCGATCTGTACATTTATTTGTTTCCTTCCCAAGAATCAATACCAAGCCAAAACAAACCTCTTCCTTGATGTTTTGCACCTCTTTTATGTGCTGTCTAATTTATTCCTGTGTGAATGTTGACTCCACCTTACCACTCAAACTGCTCCCCCAGAGAATGAATCTAACTCTTCAAAGTGCTTCACTTCTGTTTTTATTGTATTTTAAAGGTTCACATTAAAAAATTCTTTGACACTGCTCCTATCTCTTAAAATTTGTATTTACTTAAAAAAATATTAGTACATGTTTGTAGTGCATGCATTTGACAATCATCTCAGGGAGTATTATTGTTATCTTTATTCCAATCTCCCAGGCAGTGCTTCCCTATCATTTTTTTAAACACTTCTTACTTGACCTGTTAGAAGTGTTTTTGTTGTTGCTATTGTTTGCTTTTCTAGTTTCTGTATTAGTACTTACCTCCTTCCTTTACTGTACTGAAGTTTATGAGGGATCATTGTTTAGATAGAACTGGGCCCCAGCAGAGCAGACCAAACCAGAATGGGTAGATGCTGGGTGCTGGATGCTACTAACAATGCTGAGCTTGAAACACAAGGCTTTGAAAAGAGAGAGAGAGAGAGAAAGAGAGAGAAAGAGAAAGAGAGAGAGAATCACAGCAACTGGTCAGAATGGGCCCACTTTGGCAGCACAGTATCATACATAAGTGTGCAGAGTGTTAACTCCAGAAGGAGAGTAGCTTGCTGGTGTTTCCTGTTTCTGCTTTATGTAGCTCTTTTATGGCTAGAAAACCAATCCCTCTGCTCAGTTCCTTGGAACTTGCATTCTATTTTACAGATGTTACTTTAGTCTAGAAGAGTTCGCAATAGCCAATGAGATCTTTGAAGTAAACTTAACAAAAGCTTGTTTTTTAACATTTGATTTAATTTTATAGCTTTAGTTTCCTGACTCCTAGGTCTCTTTCCTATAACTCAGACCTCTATTCTGAGTTCCAAATCCCTGTATCTCCAATGAACTCCTCCACGGGAGTCTCAAATGTTTCCCAATACAAATGCTGTCCTTTCCCACTACCACAGCTCAGTTTCCTTCTCTTATTTCCAATGTTAATGAATGGTTTCTACAAATTATCCAGTTTTCAAAGTCACTAATGTTTGCTTCACCTTATTTCCAAGTTTTGGAAATTCATTCTCTGAAGCTGCTGTTAAAATAATACTCTTCCTGTGGATTTGCACTGCCTGCCACTGTCCTGAACTACAACCACTCCTTGGCTGCACCATTCCACGAGATGCCACATATGTCTTGCTTCCCTCCAGTTCATTCTCCAGATTTTTGAAAATTTAAGCCTTTTAGATGAGTTTCTTTCCTAGGAGGCTCTCCTCAGATGGCTCACATAGCCTTCATACTTTATCAACATGTGTCTTTAGACACTGTACCTCATTGCCCTGTTTCTTCTACCTTTGTACATTCATTTTGTGCTTCATCTATTTTGAGTTTACCATTGTTTCATATTCTCTTTTTTGCATTTTTATTTATTTCAAATTTTATATTTTATTCATACATCTTTGCAGTACACAATGATTACTTTCTTTGTGCACAGTTGGCATGTGTAGATTAACACACCTTAAATTCTTTTTGTTCGCTTCCCCCTTACCTCTTTCTTTAGGTTTCCTTCTGTTTTGTGAAAGATCTATCTTCCCATGTTCTATTTGCTACTTTTAAATTTGCTCATTTATAATTTACCCAGGAAAAGTTCCACAACTCATCCCATTGCTTCTTCTCCCAGGCACTACTTTGATTGACTAAATTTGATTTTCTAGAAGACAATTAGAAATTTCCCTTTAGCATTTTCTCAAACACTAGTTTATCTGTCAGCTTTCCAGAAACTGTACGAATGACTTAATTTCAAAACACCCTGGATTTCTCATCATCATTGATCTCACAATCACTGTGACCAGCCCAATAAATTTTCTTGAGTGAAGTAGTAGAATGGGAAATTATTTTAATTTGAGACACAGTATCTAAGATACCCTTGTTTTATGTGTAACTAAATTTAAAGCACAGTATAAAGTCTGAAGGTTGAAGAAGCCTTGGGTTGAGATATGCATATGTGTGAGAACATTTCAGAATGCAGATAACAAAAGTCATGGGAAGAGACATAATTTCTACAATGTATACAGTGAATTGAGCAGAGTGAAAGAAGAAGCATATTAAGGATGATGAAGTTTAGTTGGCCCCACTCATTTAGAGCCTTAAAAAAAGAGTATCCAGTATTACACAGACTGTCTATTCTCTTGGAGAATTACAATTCTTTTCCAATGTATTCATTTCTGGTGGGCTATAAATGGATTATCCTGCCCTCCTTGCCTAAGGAACAAGATTAAAATTTACCAGGTAATTACATCTAGAATAGAATGGCACAGGAACAGAAAAAAGAGTTGGAGAGTATTCATTTTAGATCAGGCCATCTGATGAGACTACCAGTGAGTTCTTGCTCAGATTGAAGAGGCTGCTTTGTATACTCATCTTCTTATAAATTACAGGTTTGCTTTGTAAGCCTTCTCTTGGATCTGGGGAGTTATAGAAGAGCTTTCAAAAGATTCTGCTGCTATTTAATATGACCAGTACCAGGTTTTTTTCTCCCATTCTTTTTCTTTTCCTACCCAAGAATTTAGTTATTTTAAGGAAAAGAACATGCATGCTGTGTGCATTTCTATTTAGGATACTGAGAAGTAATTCTAAATATTAACTTTCTCTGCAGGTATCAAGAAAAAAAGGATTATTTATAAAATATATATACATATATATATTTTATACATATATGTACATATGCCTATATAAAATAAAATATTCCTTTATGAATATTTTAAGGTTAAAGTCTTTTTAATATTATGCAGTATAGTAATTGTACTAGTTTTACTGATTGAAAGAGTGAATGATAAGGAATAAATGCAATTTCAAAAACCTCTTAATTTATCAGTTTTATGCTCTTCAATTATTTACCAATTTTTATTTAACACTTTATTCCCTGTAAGCTGTTTTATTTTCTCTTTTTAGACTTTTGCTTTGAATGATTAGTTATTATATGTTTCTATTTTCTAGTTTAATAGTGAAATTGCTGGCTGGGCATGTGGCACTCGCCTGTAATCCCAGCACTTGGAAAGGTGAGGAAAGAGGATCCCCTCAAGTGTGAGGCCAGCCTGCGGAATACAGTGCGTTCAAGGCCAGCCTGCGCTACAAAGCAAGATCCTGTCTCAAAAAAAATTGTAATAATCATACTGCTTAAAAATATGTATTTTGAAAGCAAAATTTTGTTTCCACATAGTTTTAGTATGTTTGCTATTTCTCCTTTCAAGATATTTTTCTATTTTGGTTTTGACTCCCTATATCATTTTTAAGAGTGATTTTTAAACCTATCAACATGTTTGGAATGCAATATTATGTCTGTTTTTTGAAATTGTTTAAGTCATGATTTTGATGAAGTATAAGATATATTTAAAATAAACATTCTACAAATATTTGTTTTTAGTTTACAGAACTTGCCAAACACAAACATAACAAAAATTGTTTTTAGTATAATATACACTCATATCCATTATTTCTGGCCTCTGATTTATTATGAAACTAGATGAATTATTAAAATTGCTTATTGTGATTAGATTTTCATTGATTCCTGCAATTTCTATGTAGTGTATGGGACTAAAATACAAGGATTCATTAGATTTATGTTTCCTATTGTGAAAAAATTTGTTTATCGATGCAAGATGCCTGTCTTCTTCTAATTTTGCTTTGAATTTAACATTTCCTGATATTAATAGTTTAACTTCTGTTTGTTTTTGTGCTTAGTAGTCTGTGATACATTGTTGTGTATTTATTTACATGCAATTTTGATTAGTTATATCCTTTAGATAGAATATTTTGGGTTATAGTGTTTTATAACATTTGAATTTTTTTCCTGTTAATAGATAAGTTTAACTATTTACCTTTTAAATTATGTTTGAGCTTAATTTCCTCTCTGCAGAGGCTTCTTTTTGAACTTGCTTGGTCTTTTGAATTTCAGTATTACTGAGGTAATTCTTCAATCCTCTTCATTATAGTGGTAATTAAAAACATCACTGCTATTTGAAAGAATAAATGATACCTGTTTTCCTGTCTGTCTCTATGTGTATATATTTAATCTACTGTTATATATTCAGATGTATAATGTAATATTGGTGTACATGAATAGACTATACATACATGTGTTTGCATATGGGCAAATGTGTCTATATATATTTCATTTTTATACAATTCAACATGGCACAGACTTTTTACTGAGGCACATATATGAAGTTCCACTAAGTACCTAGCCTTGAACTGACTATGTAGCCCAGGCTAGCCTTGAACTAGCAGTAATTCTCCTGTCTCTTCTCTTGAGTGCTGGGATGACAGGAACGCATAGCTGTGCCCGGCTTAGATGAGAAATCCTGAGGTTCATACACATCAGACAACCTATCTCAAGGTGACCATGCAAGTTGCTAAATCTGGCATTTTCACTCCTTGCCTGATATACCTTCGTGGAGTTTTAGAACTCTAGTACTATCCTGAATTTTAGCTCTTGATTTTTTTTGTCTGTTTTGCCTCTTATCTCTGTTGTTCACTGATTTAATTAAATAAATATTTAGAAATACAATATTCTTGGTCCAGGGAATAGCAGTGAACAAATGGTCAAAACAGTGCACCCTTAGAAATCATGTGTGAAAGGGACATCTGGACAGTGCTTATCATGCTGGAACAGGGAGGATGACGATGAAGGGAAGGAAAAGTTAACTTAGAATCTCTGCTCTTGTGGACTTATTTTTCAGGAACTTTATATGTGCAGGTACTTTCTGCAAATCAAGAATTTGCTGGTAATTTTTACAAGAAGATACCATTTTAATACTTACATTTGATAATTGTTAAAGCATATTATCTTAGTTATAGTACTTATAATAAGAAATAATAATAATTATTTTTCTTCATCCAACTTCAAGAATGTATACAATTAATGTTAATCTATTCCAACCAAGCATATATTATCTTATCCTCTTATTGTAGTGCACCTTACAACTTGGTTGGTTAATACAGTTTTAGTTTTCACCTTTTCATTATTAGTATTGCTGGTACTTTTTTTTTTAATAAAGCCTTTTAATTACTTATGTGAAAAAAATCTCTGAGATATATTGGAAAATGTATAATTCAGATGGAAAATGTATAATTCAAAATAATATTTGCAATACGTATTTCCCTAAGTAAAGGATGGAAGAAAAAGTTATACTCATAAAGACATGCTTTTCTGATAGTCATGTAATCTGATAGGATACAAATGAAAGTAAAAGCCCTGGCTAAGGCTTGGGGGTAGACTTTTCACTATCTATATTTTTTATATTTAAGCTGTAAGATTACAATATCGAGACAAAAAATAAATACAGTTTAAAAGAAAGCAAAGTAATGATTAATTGAAACAGAGCTCTGTAGAGGTCATGGATAACTAAAGCCCAAAGATTGCAGAGTTGCAAATTGGCTAAGGAAACCGCAGTTTTGAAGTCTTTCTGACCCACTGAAAAATTACTCTCCATACTGTACTTGATGAGAGAAAGTCACTGTGTGCAGCTCGTACTTGTGGACTAGTGATTTATACTCTCTCTTAAGGATGGGTTAACTACACAAGTCAGAATTCTTCTACAAGGGAGATTTATCTCTTCTATTTACTGATCCAGTCTTCTATTTACTGATCCAGTCACTTACTCATGCTGACAGAAACTCAGTCTTTGTACTTTTAAGGGTGTTACCTGCTTAGAAAATAAAATCCATGCTCATTCTCTTTGCTTGTCAGTCACAAGCCTTGCCCATCTTACTTTGTTTTGGATTGATCTCATAGTTGTCAATTACATTTGAATTATTTTCCTCTGTGGCACATATGTAATTATGGCGTACCATGGGAAATAATTAATTTTGGATGCCATACTAAAATACAAAAGAAAAATGAATGTATAGAAATATGTTTTTGGTACACTGGTGGTGCAGAGGCATCAGCCTGAGGTCTGTTTCTCTGGGTATCAGAAAGATTACATGAATCGGCAATGGTGGGAACCAGGTGAGCAAATTCATTTAAGAATCCACGTACTTGCTATCAGTCATCTTCCTCTAGAAAGGGCACAATAAGTTATTTGGTCCGTGTTAAGGAAGATTTAATTTCAGATTTATGTTTTCTACTCAGATAGGTCCATGCTCCCATCCTTTCAGTCCGTCTTCACTGACATCCCATCAAACAAACAAACATCCCTGTTTACGATTTGTCTCCTGAACGCGAGCCTTTTACAGGCACATGCCAAGCCGAGAGCACTCGGTGTTGATCTGTAGACTTGCTGTTCACCTCTGAGTAAGACCAATCTATCTCCCTGAAGTTTTACAACCCTAATACACTTCTCCTCCCCAATCTTTATCTGCTGAAAAAATGAAATTGTTATAAATATTTCTGTATTTTTGAAGATATATTGTCTTATTTTTCTTGGATATACACTTAAAATTAGATGACACATGGTCAACATGTATTTAATGTTATAAGAAATTGCCAAACTGCTCTCCAAAGATCTGTACAATTTTACTTGTCCACTTGAAAGCATGTGAAGATTCCAGACCTTTCCTATACTTGGACATATTTTGTATGGACCGTTGTTTTCATTTTAGACACAGTGGATGAGTAGTCATAGCTCATTACAACTTTACCACACGGCTTTATTTGGTGATGTACAATTTAGTTTGATAGAACTTTTAATTTCCCTATTTTAAAATTGTTTTTGTTTCCAAGAATATTTTGAAACATTTTGAAGACTTTAAATTTTTATTTAGAATTTATTTCATAAATTAGCATCAATATTTTTGTCTGTTTATTCTTTTAACAAACATTTCTTAAGAACTTATATAATAAACTCCATTTTAAGAAGTTACTAATTATCTAAAGAAGTAGTAGATGTTCTTCTATTAATTTTTTTAAGTTTTCAATCTAGCTAGTGGGACAGAGAAGATAGACATGTAAAAGTCAAATTAATTATGCAGTGGTGTGAGGTCAGTGAATACTTAAGTTGACATAAAAAAATGTGAAAGATGAAGAAACAAAATCAGGAATCTCAGTAATAAGACTAGAAAAATGAAGCTAAGAAAAAAATTAGAATTATAAAAGAAACTGGAGTAAGCTTGTGAGAGAGAATGTTGATGATTTTAGAAGGAAGCTACTTGAAACAGGACATGGTTAACAGATAATAAAAATCTGAGGTGAGATCCATTAATCTGACACCTGAAGTGAACAGAAGGGAGCCCACAGATGGCCTTACTACGGACATTTGCAGTATTATGAAAAAGCGATCTCTCACCTAGTAGTGAACTGGAAAACTTACTGATTATTTTTTAAAGTAATTCTCAGGGAGGTTTTGGATTTTTTGCTCATATTTCATCATTATGTAATTCCCAACTTTTCTAATATGGATATATTTGTTTTCATTATTTTTTAGCAGTGTAGCATGTCAATTTTTACATACTGCTTTTGGATACAAATAAAAAAAACAACTTCTTTGACTTTGCCACAATGATGGATAATATAGGGTTAAGAGTCTAATGAAGTTGTGGGAAAATTACAAGTGAATGAGATTTCTTCATTGTTAGAATTTAGTCATTGGTTATGTTGACACCATTAAAGACTGTTTACTTTTAGTCTCTTCTGCTTTCTACTTAACCACTGGTTCATTTCCAAATAGGCTTTTGTCTTATTTTGAAAAAGTTTGACATATATATTACATATATCATATATCATATGTATTACAATATAATAGATAACATATATCTTATATTGTCCCATTATACTAAAGCTAGTTCTTCAAGTCTTTCTGTCATACATATGAGTAAAAACTGAAACTCACACTTTTGAGAGGATTTCTATAATGAATGAGAAATAAGTATACAAGCCACTGACTTGGAGTAAAATAAATTGTGTGTCAATTAAAACATGGAGGCAGAGATTTTGTCTTAGAAAAAGAAAAGAAGTACAGTTGAGTTTTCAGATCTGTGAATACCAAGGATTAGTCAAATATGGATCAGAAATATTAAAAAGAACTCAGTGTTTATGATGAAAAATACTGATTTGTTTTGCATCATCATTCCCTAAATAATATACTACAATAGTTGTCTGCAGAGTGGTTATGTTGCATTGATTATTACAAATAATCTAAGGGTAATCTAAGGCATAAGGCAGGACATCATGGGATATTTGTAAATACTAAACAATTTTGTACAAGGGACAAGAGCATGTGTAAATTTCGTTAAACTTGGGTTTGCTTGACAATGATGAAAACTATTACCCTGCTTATTGGGAGTGACTCTACTTCACCAGAGATACCTAGTGGAAAGTTATTGATTAAAATATTCTCTGTGATTTTTATAAATAACAAATCATGATACTGAATCATAAAACTTGTTATTTTGTATGTTAAATATGATAAAAATAGACAATTTGCTATGATTTTTATGAAATTTTCTCTCATTAATGAGAAAATGGAGGAGTAAGAAGATTACTTGTTAAATTACAGAAAGCTGGGATATGAAATAATCTTGTTATGTTTCTGAACATGAAATTCCCAGAAAAAAATTTTGGCATGCTGATTTTTCTTTGATTATATTATGCTCTCTTTTCTTTTTTAAAAACAGTTTAAAAAAGATAAAACATTGTTTGAGACATTTTTATAATTTGTTAGTTCCCATTAGATAGTAGAGAGTTTATGCTTTATATATTTCAAAATTTTGTTTGCCTGATCCTAGAGTTTCAAAACAGGTTAGTAGGAGAGTTACAATACTTAATACATTGTGTATTATTATCGTCACAGTACTCAGAGTACAAGACATAGGCATGATATCTTGTCCAAACAATACTAGCACAAACCATTCTTTTCAATGAATGAGAGAAACTAGTTGTATAACTATATTAACTATGTCGTATATAAATATATACTTTTCTTTTTCTCTTTCTTCCTTTCTCTTTTCACCCATCACAGTTTGTCTTTTCTTTTGAATGGTTTCTTCCCAATTCATAATATCTATTGTACAATTTGGATTTCATTTGCTTGTTCAGTTTCTCATAGTGATGAGACAATATGATGTTTACACATGTGGGTTTGATTTCACTTATGAATATGGTCTTGAGTTATATCCTTATGTATAGAAGTCTCCAGTTTATCCTTTATTGCTGAGTAGTGCTCCATTATGTAAAAAACTCATGGATGAAGACAAGATGACTGATCAGTGAGCAACAAAATACAGAGCCTCCTGGGAGAAACAACTCATATGCCAGAATAAAACACCCTGGAGAGACCCAGACTGGGAGATGGATCCTCTTGACACAGGAAGAAATTAAAATGTAAAAAAGCTCATCAAATATGTTGGGACTACAACTGAAACAGCTAGAAATTACAGGACACAGCATTTTAGTTCACGGCAAACCTGCCAAGTTTGCAACAACCTGACTCCATGGCAGCCAGCAGAGCCACCCAAACTCATTCCCGCTGCCACTCACAGGAGGCACAGTAATGCTGAAGTCGGGGGTTGGTGAGCCCAATGGAGAGTGGAGCCGGCAAAGGGACCTTCATTAATCCACGGTCAGTGCTGGGATTGGGACTCCCCGCAACAGGAAGGGCACGATCAAATGGGCAACATGTTGGAATCTGGCAGGATGAGCCTGAACTGGGAGCAACAGTGACTTCCCTTGGTTCCTCCCTCCCAAAGCAGATTTGTGGGATTTGCTTGGACTGGGCCACACCCCTGGCTGGGACCCAATGAGCCATCCCAAATTGATTCTCTTCACCTAGCAAGCACTAACCCGGAGAAAGCCTCTGCAGTTTAGTTGGCCTGGTGGGGAGGAGCAGGCATAGGCAGCCGCTGCTTACACCTCAGTGATAAGAGCAGTCAGGAGAGGGCAGAGGTTCCCCACCAGCATGATTTGGAGGAAACGTGGCCAACAGGGAAGGGGGCTGGGACCTGCACTGTAACCTGTGTGGAGGAAGACAGAACCATGACAGGAGAGAGAGGCAGGAGGAGGCCCCCAGCCCAGAACCCTGAGAGCCCTGATCCAGGAGAGGGAAAAACAAGGGAGACTGAGGGCGGTGGGCACGCAACAACAGACATGGCTTCAATGGACATTAAGAGATATCTTTGGGACCTTGTAGACAAGCTCAAAACTGAAATATTCAATCAGGTAAAGCAAGATATGAGTAGAGTAATAAAAGCAATGCTCTCAGGGAGCATCTCTCAGGAAGATACAGATGGAAGAAGGGAGGAACACAAAAAAAGGAGAGAAACATTCGATAAAGGATATAAAGAAAATATAGAATACATGAAGCAGATTCAAAGAGACTACCAGGAAATTAAAAACTCCATTGAAAGCTGGCAAAATGCCTTAAAAGACACTAAGGATAGACTATCAAAACTTGAAGACAAGTTTGCAATGTGTGATCATGAAAGGAAAGATCTCTTAAAAATAACAAAGAAACGGCAGTAACAATACAAAGGCTAGAAGATGACAAGAGAATCTATAATTTAATAATAAGAAATGTGAACAAAAAAGCAGGAATACATACAGGCAAATTACAAAGGCTATTCATGGAAATAATTAAGGAAAACTTCCCAAGCATGGGAAAAGAAAATGACATTCAGTTATGTGAGGCACACAGAACCCCAGCCACCTACAACCAAAACAGATCTACACCCAGACATATAATAATCAAGATACCAGAAATTCAATATAAAAACAGAATATTAAAAGCTATCAGAGAAAAGAAACTGATTACCTATAAAGTTAAGCCCATCAGGATCATGGCTGACTTCTTGAAACAGACCATCAGATCAAGAAGAGCTTGGAGTGAAATATTCCAAGCCCTGAAAGAAAGTAACCCCCAGCCCACATTGATGTATCCTGCAAAGCTCTCACTAGAAAGTAATGGAGAAACAAGATGCTTCCATGACAAAGAGGAACTGGGGGAGTTTGTGAACACCAATCCAACCCTACAGAGAATACTGAAGGGCATTCTAGAGAGAGAGAAAAAATACCAGGATTTTAGGAACAGTGGCAGAAAGGCCTCAATGAGTGGGGCAGGCAGTAGAATGAAGGAGAAAAGTAGACAAACAGGCAGAAAAATAGCATAGCAGAAATGAGGCAGAGAAGCATGACTAGAATCTCTAACATAGATGGCCTTGATACACTATATTGTTAATAGTGCACCAGGATTTAAAACCCACACTACTCTGCTTAGATGTATTATATTCTGTTCCAGTCATTCTACCTGTACTAGATTTGAGGGTACAAACAGTAATCCTGAAAATAACAGGATATAGTACGATAATCATCCTTAATTTCCTATAGTACGATAATCATCCTTAATTTCCTATTAAGTCACTCTAAAGCTCTGTAAAACCTACACTGTTTTACTATGACTGATTGTAATTGAATCTGGTTTGTTGGATCACTGTTTTGTATTGATAGATTTTATTCAAAGCTGTTATGATTGATAGTATCCAGTGTGAGAGTATAGGCAACTGCACTTAAGATGACAAGATTCACTAGAATATCCACTCTGGTTTGATTATTACCTGGCTTTGAAATTTTATACTGTCTACAATGTCTTATTTTTGCTAATATTGTTATGTACTGCTATATTCAATTATACTGCTATATTCATTTATGCCTGATGATATAGGCAATTTTATTGAAGATAATAAGAAACAATACAGTAATCATTGTAGATCACCTTGTACTGTGGTTTTATACAACTCTATGGTTTCATGTTTTTATAGGAATTTGTTTTGTTATGTCTTGTTAAGTTTTGTTTTTCCCTCTAATACAGAAAGAATAGAAATACATGTAAAGACTCATGTATGCATAGCTGTCTACACTCTCACTGTTTGACTATCTACTTTTTATGCTTTAATTTTGTAACTTGAACAACTATTTCTAAGAGGACAATATGTAATTTATCAACTAGTGATTTCTTATTGTTTATCTTTTTTCTGAAATTCTGTATTATCTCTACCCTTTACATGCTTTTTTTTCTCTTTAAATAAAAAATAAATAAATAAAATAGAGCAGAGTAGTCACAGTTATGAAACAAAAGAAATTAGTAGGTCAGGAATTAGTAAATATGTGTGTGTGAATTTTATGTTAGATAAAAGTAACATTTCAAATCTGTGAATGGAGGATGACTTATTCAATAAATATTTGAAAATCTGAAAAAAAGAAAAAATATATGTTTTTATACACAAGATAATTGTAAGAGTTATACCACTAGTTTCTCATAATTCATTGAAAAGAGGTTTGTGCTAATATTGTTTGGACAAGATATTGTACCTGTATTTTTGCTCTGAATACTGCTAAGACAGCAGAATGAATTCTTTAAATATTGCAACCCTCTTACTAATCGGTTTTGAAACTGTTTTATTGCTATTTTTACTTTTTTCTCTTTAAGTTAAAAATAAAATAATTATGATTTTAGACACCCCCCAAAAAATTCACATCTTTTTTATCCATTCATTGGTTGATGGAAACCTGTGTTATTTCCAGGATTCAGCTATTACAAATTATGCTGCCATAAACATGGGTTCACATATGCCACTGTAGTATGATGTTTTTCATTTTTCTGGGAAGATACCCAGAAGGGGAATAGTTGGGTCAAATGGTACCTCTAATCCTAGTTTTTTGAGGAATCTCCATGCTGATTTCCACAGTGAATGCACCAGTCTTCACTTCCACAAACAGTGGAGAAATTCTGAAATTTTTCCACACAGCCCTTCCAGCATTTGTTAGATGATTTTTTGATGATAACTTTTCTTCCTGGGGTGAGATGGTATCTCAGTGTTGTTTTAATTCACATTTCTCAAATGACCAATGATACTGAACATTTTTTCATACATTTGTTCACCATTTTTATTTCTTTTTTTAAAGTTTTATTTAAAGAGAAAAAACAAAACAGAAAAAAGGGTAGAAACAATACAGAATTTCAAAAAATAAACAGCAAGAAATCACTAGTTGATAAATTACATATTATCTTCTTTGATATAGTTGTTCAAGTTACAAAGTTAAAGCATACAAAGTGGACATTCAAACAGTGAGGCTGCAAAGAGTTCTGTTCAATGATCTAACAAAAACTTAGCAACGTGGTTATCAATCCTACACACTTAAATATACATGCAGTTATATCCTTTAGAGCACTTGCTTTTCCTCCTTTTATTTTTTAAGTCTATTATCTGTTTAGTTATATCATGTTTCAGCTTGCTCAGTACCTTACTGATTTGTTTTGTTGTTGTTAATTTTAATTTATTTTTTATTTTATTTTATTTTGAAGGTAGTAAAATACAGCAGAACAAGACAGACCAAAGCCAACTGAGACAGTGTAGTGACATTGGTACAGAACTTCACAGCATGTTACCAGGATAACAGTGATAGGTACAATAGTATATCTCCTTTTCTTCACAATAGTTCTTATTTCAATTAGGTACAGCAAAATCATAGGAAATATTGAACTTATAAAAACAGAATACTGAATAAAGCAATACCATTAAGCAGAACAGAGCAAAACAGTGATAAAAATATTTGCCTTGAAAGAGATGGTAGAAGGAAATCCCCCTTATTTGCTATATTGCATATAGTCAAACTCTCAAGAGATGCTCAGAACTCTGGCTCCCACTTGCTAACAGGGGTGAGAGGGGTGATGGGTGAATATTTGATCCTTAGCACGTGCACTGGTAGGATCATAGCTGCTTACCCGAGTGGCGAGCTGGCTGCTTGTTTTCCCAGTGCCCCAAGTTCCAACATGGCACAGATCTTGGGAAATGCTGATGGTTCTCCCCCTGGCATGGCCACAGCTTGCTAGGCTCACAGCCACTTACTAGAGCAGTGAGCTGGCTAATTGCTACCATTTTTATTTCTTCATCTGAGAATTGTGTGTCCATCTCAGATGCTCATTTTTGATTTGGGGGCTGATTTTTAAAAATTCTATATGTGTTCTAGATAGAAGTCCTTTGTTTGAGGGATAATTGGCTAACATTTTTTCCCAATTTGTGGTTTTTCTTTTCACTGTTAGTGATTTCTTTTGAAGTGCAAAAACTTTTTAATAAGATGAGATCTTAGTTGTTGATTCTTTGAATTACTTCTCTTGCAGTATGGTTCTTGTACATAAACTCTCTACCTAAGCCTATGTCTTCAAGATTTCTGTTTAGTCTTCCAGTAGATTTAGTGTTGCTATTTTAATATTTAGATCTTTGATCCATTTTGACTTTAGTTTAGTGCATGGTGGTAGACATGTCTAGTTTTAGTCTTCAGCATGTGGAAGCCGGGTTTTGAAGCACTATCTTTCTTCCAGTGAACATGTTTGGCTCCTTTGTCAAACATAACATGACTGAATGTGTTTGGAATTGTGTTTTCATCTTTAAATCTATTCCACTGACCCTCAAGCATATTTATTTTTTTGCCAGTACCATGCTGATTTCATCATGGAAGCTTTATAATATAATTTCAAGTCAGGGTTTGTGATGTCCCCAGATTTGCCTTTGTTGTCCAGAATTGCTTTTGCTATTCCAGGTCTCTTCTGGTTCCAAATGAATTGTAGAAATGTTTTCTTTAGTTCTGTGTGGTATGCTAATAGTATTTTGATTAGGATTGCATTGTGGATTCAGTTGTTATCTGTTATAAAATTTCCCACAACATAATAAATCTGTTCTCTTTGTTTCTCTCTCTGTCTCTGCTGCTCTTCTCTCCATTCCTTACATCACTCTATTTTGAATGTGTCTTTAAAGAATAGTTTTAACTGTACTCTACTTATTTTTACTTTTTTTAAAAGACAGCACTTAAATCTCTTTGCTACTTTAAGCATTGTTTTCATTATATCCCATAGGAACCCATATGATGTGTTTTGATTTTTACAGTTTTCTAAACTGTGTGCTATGCATTCAGTTTTCTCTTGCCTGAGATACTTTTGTAAACAATATTTCTATATTTTCCAGGGTACCGCATTAGTGTTTCCTTCAACTTCTACAATTAATTTAAACATTTTACACATAATATTTAGAAATGTTTTAAATGATATAATTATGTAAAACTTATGCAAAAGATGAAAAAGAAAATTCATGCTGAGATGAATATTTAGGGCAATTTGATAAATTTTATCAACTTTTCCATGTATAAACCTATTTTTGTGGAATTGTACATATAAGATTTTTAAAAATCTGTAACTTTTGTCATAGTTTACTTTTATAAATTTCTCTGAAATCAGCTATTCATTTGCTATTTATGTTATGAGCATGTCTCATATTGCTGCATAAGTGTTTATAATTTTTAATTCTATTGGGACACATAATATTTTAATTGAATATTCTTATGGAATGTGCTAAAACTTGATCTTTTTATCACAGGAAGTTTAATTTTTTTTTTCTATTTATGGGCCATGATAAATTATGCCGTGTTGAATTTATAACATCTTCTCTGTTTTTGATTATTTCTTTAAAGCAAAATTGCATAAATAGAATTTTGGAACAGACAGCATGAATATTTTTATGACTCTTAATATAATGCCAAATTGCTTTCCTAAAGTGTTGAAGCATTTAAAAATGCAATCAGAAAAGTGTGAGGTTATCCATTTCTTTATTCCCTTGCCAGCATGAGATTTTATCATTTAAAACCATTTTTTCCTAATTGAAGAGATTTAATATGTTTAACCTGCATTTTCTTTCATTTTTATGTGTGTTTATATGCATCATTTCCTATTTTCTGAATTATTTGTTCATGTCCTTTGACATATTACATATTTATTTGGCATAACATACATTATTTTTATTTGACTTTAATAGTTTTCACTAAAACATCAATGTGCTTTGTCTATTCATATACTATATTTTATGTCTCTAAAATATAACTTTGAACCAGTTCACTGATCGACGTGATGAGAGCAAGTTCTGACGTGTGTTATTCAGTACAGACTTTAGAAGACACATACAATGGGACTTACATTCCTACATATCTTCATATCCTATATTAACTTCATAGTGTATGTTGCAAAAATTCTAAGATTAATCTCTAAAACTTATATAAAAATTTAACAGTCACCCTATGGACTGAGAACTATAATAGTCACCTGTTGCCTGTTGGTAACAGTATTTTTCATGTGATTATCAGTTTCTTTGCTGCATTGATTACACGAGAATCACCCCACTTTTAATCTTGGAAAAATATATTATTATTAATATTATTAATAGGAAAGCTAATATGGACCACTGTTGGCTCTGCACACGCTCCACCACACTTCTTCCTCCTCTCTGGGCCATTAGGTGCCCTGATGGTCTCTTAGGGAAGAGACTTGGAGACGAGCATGGAATATCAAGGTCGCTTAATGTCCCCCAGAATAACTGTCTTGACCATGGCAGTCTAGACTCTGAGGGTCCAGATGTGTGCCTGTGCACCTGGTCATCCTCTCTGGAGTGGGGTCTGATGCAGCCAGCAGGAAGGTCAGGAAGTCCCTCCAAGCAGACTGTGCCGCTGCAGCTGCTGCACTTGGTGTTTCTCCTCTGTCTTCTCATATCCTACGTGAAGTTTTTTTTTTTTTTTTGGCAGAACATAAAATCCAAGAGTGATTACAGTCCAGGTCGAAGGTTTGCTTTTCTCTCGGAATTTGTTTTTCTGCCACCCCTGCAGCAACACTCCTCTGTGGCTCGTGAGCTACTTGGAGAAAAGTAAAAACAAAGGCAGCAGTATTTTTGGAAGTAGATTCTGTCTGCAGTTCTTTGTTCCATATTCATTTGCCTTGTGGATTGCAGAGGGGGAATCAAAGCCAGGGACACCAATTTCCATCTGGACACTAACACAACTTGTTACAGAGCTCTTGCAGTTGAGAGAATGAATGTAGGTTCACACAGTACTTAGAAAAGTGTCTGGCACACAGTCAACTCTTAATAAATGGAAGCTATTATCTTCTGTATATAGGTTACTTCTGTTCCTTAAGTTCTCCCTGGACAATGTTTCTGTGTGATCACCAACAGTTGCTTGCTAGAAACTGCAGTAATGAAATAAAAAGCAAGCCAAGTAGAAATACATGTTTAATGTATTCAATATTTTTTTTTAAATATCAGCTCTCCTATTTATCGAGGGCCTGACCAAGATCCCCAGTTGCCTATATGAGGGGTACAGCAAAAGGATGAAATAAGAAACAGAGACAAATTTAGTAACACATGATGGGAGGCTGGAGGTCAGTGCCTCAGGATGGACAGAGACCAAGATACTCCAAACCAGCCACTATTTATTGGGTGAAAACAATGTAGGAGGGCTGGCAGAAGATTCAAGGTCAGCAGATGATTCAAAGGTCATGACGTGGTAGGCAATGGATACCTCATGAGGGTGGAGATACTCTTATACTAAGAAGGATCTTGCCCTAGAGTATTTTTAATCTTAGCAGTTTTAGTTTAGTTTTAGTGGGTGAGAGAGGATGGCTTATCCTAAAAGAGTTAATGGGAAATCTCAAAAGGGTGATACCATAATCCCAAGCCCCCATTTATCTCTCAGGGAAGTATGCAAAATTAGCCATTGTGAATTTGTGGTCTCCAACACCTAGTAATTCTTTTGAACTTTTCTTTGACTTATTTTTAACTTTTTTTCACTAAAAGCACAGGGAAAGAATATTTCTTTGTTATCACTTTTAAACAATCAAGAGTTAAATTCATATTGGAGTGGAAACCTATGCTTTATAACCTGTAGAATGTTGAGCACATCATAAGTACCAGTACACAGTACACAGTAATATCTGAAACTTACTTAGTACTTGTTCCAAGTGGAGTTGTCAGTGCTTTAAGCTATAGCAACGCATCAGTATTTTAACTCACCTGTGAAGTTGGCACCAATATTTTCTTTATTTTATAAATGAGAAAACAGAAATATGGATAAGATCATACTGAATTCAATCAAAGATGTATATTCTTAAGAATCTTTATGAATAGCTGGGCATAGTGGCACATGTCTATAATCCCAGCACTCAAGAGGTGGAGGCAGGAGGATTGCCATGAGTTTGAGGCCAATATGGACCATATGGTGAGTTCAAGGCCAGGGTGCACTACAAAGTGAGACTCTGTCTCAAAAATAAAAACAAAAAAACAAAACAACCATGACAAAAACAATCTATATGAATAAATGCCCCATTTTGAAAGTTAAAAAATCCTGACAAAATCGGTTGGATAGGAGTTAAAATAATAACTACCATAGATAGATAGCATCTTACAATCATCAGATTAAGAATAATAAATGAGACTACTCAGTAATTTCAAAAATGTAGATCACTGGGGACTCACAGTCAGTTTTAGAAGACTAAATCACTTTGTACAACAGTCTCAGCATTTGATGGGAGATGAATATGGAAGTTCCTAAGATGTGGCAAATTCTACTTGTTGAGAAATATCTAGGGAACATTTTATACAGGTGTTTAAGAACATGTATACCAACATTTCTTGTAAGAATGAGATAATTGAAAGAATGTGAACATTTTTTCAAAATGAAAAACTAAATTGTGCCATTATTATACAGTGCAATAATATGTAGAAGTCAACAAAGAATGAATTAGAAGTATGTGTCTCAAACGTTTGGCTGAATTTGTAGAACAGAATACAGAGCAGAGAGAATCAAATTACTGAATTATCTCTATGGTATAGGAACTAATAATAATTATACTCTCTTGTCTTAAAAAAATAGTTATCAAAAATGTGGGTATATGTTAAAAGCGCTTTTTATGACAAATCTGCGCTTATAGGCAATTGTATAGTCCTATAGAGCTAGACAATTCCAGTGGCTGATAAATGAGTGAAAAGAAAAAGTTGAATGTGCATTCATATGTACAAATATGTCTATTAGAATCTGTTTTATCTTTGTAAGACATAATCTTTTAGTCAGTGTTTTGTACAGTTATTATTCTCTTACTTGGTTATGAGACTTTGTTTCATTTTTTCATAAAATAATTAAATAAAGTACTTAGATATATATGAATGTGTGTTTATGTATGTGTATTTACAGATATAAAATGTTAAGAATAGGTTTGATTAGAAGTGTATTACTTTATGTGTTATTTAATGGGATATATTTTCTCTTTGCACTGAGTACAGTCAAAAATCTGTATTTAAGATGTATAGTACTTTGTTTTGAGATACATATATGTTGTGAAATGCTTACTACAATCAAGCTAATTAATAAATCCATCACCTCACATACTTATAGCAATTCTTAATTTTCTCTATTTAGAAACATTTTATAGTAGAACAAGTCAAAAATATCTTTAAATAAAAAGAACAGAATAGAAATAGAAAATGTTGGCAGATATTTTGAATCAGTGACATACAATTGTCTTGAAAAATGAAAACTAAACATGAATTCTATATCATTTTTTCCCTTTTCCTTTGAACTTTTTATTTCCAAAAGTAAAAAGTTTTTCTGCTAAGTTAAAAAATGTTAGCGAGCTTGGCATGGTGGTCTATGCCTATAATGCCAGCATTCGGGGTGCTGAGAAAAGAAAGATCACAAGATTGAACCCCACCTGGACAACTTAGCAATTTAGCAGCATACAGGTCTGTGGGAAGGCCCTGGATTCAGTGCCAAGTATCACCAAAAAGGATTAACATACAATGAAATAAATAGTTGTTGGCTATAACCTTCTACAAATGACAGAAATGGGAAAAGCAGCAAAAATCAGACAACAACTAAAAAGTCCAAACTGGAAGTAGAGTCAGATTTATCCACGCTCTGTGGCCACACTGCTCCCCGTATTCCATTTTCCTGCACAGAGACTGCACATGTTCAGCCTGTGCTTTCCCAAGTTCCTACTGCCCACTGCCCCACTGGGTGGCTCTCGGGCGCTTATTTCATCTCACAAGTGGGGTGCAGAAGCGTGGCTTCTTCATAATTGTCTTTGGCACCGAGTGGCCCGCAAGAGCAGCAGTGATGCCCATTCCCATCATTGCGGAGAATGGAAGACATGGCTGACTATAAGTGCTGAGGCTAAGGGGCATTTTCTTTTATCAAAGAGAAACAATTTGCTTTTGAAAGTTTGGAATTAGCCATGGAGCTCCTGAAAAAGATCGGCAACAGAGAGTGGGGAGGGGTCTTTCAGACTTAATCACTCACTAAGGGAAGAACTCGGATCCTGGCACGTGTATTTCATACAGTTCAGATGCGACTGTGGCAGCAGCTGAAAATACAAGGTGAAAGTCAATGAAAAGCATCTGCTGTATCTGATTACAATTATTAATATTGATTCTGCATTAAAAGTAGCCATTTCTAGGACAAACACTAAACCAGGTGCGCAATGAGATAAAACTGAACTCTGTGCAAAAAGCGCGCTATCTAAGGGTATAGCAACTTCCAAATTTGGACACTTTTGACTCTATACATGCATTTTAGCAGATTAATGGCACTCCCTGGACTTTCCCCTTGCTGAGCTCATTTCTGAAGTTATTGTACATCTTTTATGGGCAGTTTTTAAAAATTTGGTCTTTATTATTTCCTTAAATAGGTCTGTAAGAACTTTGTCAGTCTCATAGTAATAGACAGCCTGGATTCTCAACTAACAAAGATGCATACGTTGAGGGGTTGTGAATGTTAATATTGTTGAGTACCTCCTGGAGCTAATATGCATACATCAAGAAAACATCTTCAGGTTCTTAAACACCATCTTGAAAGTCCAAATTTCTTTCATTAGCACACTTCATCTAAAGATGAATCTCTATTTATAAAATAAGCTTTGATGTGATTTGAGAAAAAATAAAGATCTTCTGGTCCAAATATTCAACCAATTTTAGCCTTTTATCTGAGAGTGTCATCCATATGGAGTGCTTAAGTCTCTTAAGTCTCCTTTTTATCTCAGTGAAAGTGAGTGGACTCCAAGTCCTAGGGTCGTCACTCCATGTGATCATCGCTGCACATTGTGCATAATTGGTTTCCTGATGCCAAAGGAAAGGGTCTACCATTTGGAGAAGAGAGCTCCATGTGAGGCACTAATAAACCTTTCCACTTCCATTCCAAATACGTGACAGTGCAGAGGACTCTTAACTGTTTAAACATGGGAGAGATAAAAGCAGGAATCAACTCACAGAGTTGAGGTTTATTTAATCCTATATGCCATTTTACCTTCCTGGATACCTAGCTGGCAGGGTAAAGCCCCTTGCTCCTCTCCACAAGACAAGGAATGCAGAGGAAGATGATGTTTATTGAAGAATTTAATAGGGTTCTTGCAAGTGAGTTTTATTGATTGCATTGCATGGTTCTTGTGGTTTATATTCAGCTTTCTGGGAAAATAATTTTGTGTTCTTTCTAAAATTGCATTATTGCCAGGTTTGGTGGCACACACCTATAATTCCAGCACTCAGGAGGCTGAGAAAGGAGGACTGCCACAAATTTGAGATTATTCTGGAGTACATAGTGAGTTCAAGGCCAGCCTGAACTATAAATAGAGACTGTCTCAAAAAACAAACAAACAAACAAAAGCATTAGTTCTGTGCCTATACTTTTATTGGGACTGAATTTTTGTTCTGTGTTTCCCTCTTATTCTCAAATAACCATTCATTCATTCATTCATTCATTCATTCATTCATTATTCTACGTTTTCCTTTATTTCTCCATCCCATGATTCCTCAGAGTATACCAATCTTTGCAAGATTCAAGGGTAAACAAGTTCTTTCTCTCATTTTTAGAGTCATGGTTTAGAAGAAGGAGATACAGTCTGTCTTTGTTCTCGCAGACCATCAGATTTGGTAAATATCTGGTTACACTTCTCATCTCTCAAATTAATTGAGAGCACTGTAGATTTGCTACTTCTGGATATAAGAATATAAAGACCAATAGTAATACTGTAAATCTTTCTTTTCTTATCTTTATTATGATAATCTTGTCAGACTCTTGTTTGAAAATGAAGTTTATTAAAGACATAGATTTAAGAGTCCCCAGGGAATTTTTGGATTACAAAAAAAGGTCCCATTTTTGGTACTGGTGGATTCGCCTTTTCTTTATGTGGTATCCATAATTCCTATTATAACTTGTAGCCACCCATTGCTGTATATTGAGCATCTCTTTTTAAGAGAAGTCACTACCCTTGTCTCAAAAAGTAATAGAATAAAGAAAACACACACACTTGTGCTTTTCTGTGAAAAAACTATGAACATTCTATGGAAAAGTTATTCGACAAATAAATCATACTGTCCAACTTAAGGAAACATTATACAGATGAATTTTTGAGTACATTAAATATTGCTTGGAGGAAATGAATGAAAAATATTTCACAAGAAGAAATCCTCTGGTAACATGGCCCTAATTTCAATCCTCCATTTCCTGGAAAGCCCCTCATAAACCTTCCCTGGGGAAAGTCTGTGATAACTAATGCCAGCCCCAGTTGCTAGTTCTAGTTACAAACCCTTAGCAGAAAATATTGGGTGCCATTGGGGACAGGTCTGTACCACAGGACAATGACAGCCCTATGTCCCTTTTCAGGATTTCACTTACATAGGAAGTTCTTCACTGACTACCCAAGAATAAAACTTGTTTATTTTTTATTTTGCTTGATAAGTTCTAAGGAGGTTTAAAAAATGTGAAGGGTTCAATGTTCAGATAAACATATTTCCATTTATCCTGTGCCTCCTTTTCCAATTTCCAACCTTTCTCTCTCTTCCCCCAAGTCTCAAATCTTCAGTTTATCATTTAAAAAATTGCATCAAAATTTTAGCAGCTTAACTGTAAAAAAATACAGGGTAATAATTAAAAGTTTGGAAATATTTTTTAAAAATCATAAATGATAGCAATAATTCCACATTTAAGGGACATTTTAAAATCAATGCAACGCTACAGAATAACTTGCATCTTTGACAAATTCTCTGTTTGCTTAAACGTGGATGTCAGACTTACTGGAGTGTTTTTAAAAAGTTGATAATATGTGATATTTGATTTACAAGAAACCTTGTAAGCAATCTCATTTTACTCAGAAAATAATAATTGTCTTGAGAGTCAATTTAATGCTATAATTATAGTCAGCATGTTTTATTTGAAATCGTAGACACAATAAAAATAAAGATTTCACTTTCATAAACTCATTATTTCTTATTTTAAAAAAGAAAAGAAAAGCTCCCCCAAATTTAATGAAGCTATTACAGAAGAAATGGGGTAATCAATTTCTAATATATAACACCATGGCAATGAACTGAGCTATAATTTAAATAAAGGCTTCTTCCGTTAGGTCGGCAAAAATGCAGAGACAGCATTTGCTAGCATCCCATTTCTCTCACAGTCAGAGATGAGGCTAATCAAAAGACTCTAAGCTTAATAACATTCCCACTTCATCTACCATTTATTCCCTTGAAATATACAGCTAGACTTTGACAGTCTCCCTGTCCCTTGAAAAAAAAATAACTTCAGTTACTTTAAGGAATGAATTTTTTGGTTTGAGTTTTAGAAAGAACAAAAGCACACCATGACTTAATTTCACTTGGTAGGATATGTACCTCTGAAGCACATGTACTGCTTAATTTTCATAATCTCAAACTTCAGTTTATCATGTGATGCTAAGGAGTTTGGAATAGGGCTCAGGTGTAGCTCAGTGGTGCAGTGACCAATTGTCTGCATGGGTGAGGCCCTGGGTTTGATCCCCAGTTAGAAACAATAAATACATTATAAAATGTTTCCAGTGTGCTTCATTAATACATATGACGAAAAATGTCATGACTCCTGAAGTGAAGGAGGCTGCCCAGGAGCTCACACACAGTACATTTGAGAGGCTTTTTTATTTTTTTGGCAGAGATAAGAGACCATAGTATTTTTATGCACATCTTGTGGCTTCTCTGGCATAGAGCCCACAGCAAGCATATCCAAACTCCACTCCTCATTAGCTTTCAATTGCATGTTTCTTCTATGTTCTCAGAAAATTGCTTGAGCTTCTTTATTAGGGAGAATATAAATTATTTTGTTACTAAATTCCCCCCTTCACTTTATTCTAATATATATTTTTTTCTTTTGACATCTATTTGACTGGTCTTCCTTCTTTAAAAAGGTTAAAAATGGAGTGAATTGTGGGAAGAGAAGCGATGTTAGAGCATGCTCAACTCAGGTGACTTTGAGTCAATAATTCACCCTGGTCAACTGCAGTTTTCTCATCTTTAAAATGAACATCACGACAACTCTGTCACCAGATTGTTGTGAGATATTTTATATAAATGTCTAAGGTGTGCCTCATACAAAATAAATAACAACTCTTGTAGAAGTAATATGTTTCTTCTTGATTTTAAAAATCCATACCTCTACATTTCCTTTTATTCCTCCTTTCGTCTGCCTCTTAAATCTTTGTCCTACACCTGTCTTTCTCTGCTTTCGGACACTCACAAGCCTTTCTCCTTCCAACTAAACACCCACCATCCTCAGCCGATCTTGCTTTCCGAAGGAGAAGCCATCACCTTGAGAAAATGAGGCCTGCCGCTCCCCTCCTTTGCCGTTTCAAGAGCCATTGTCTGTTTCTTCTTCACCCTGTTTGAGTTCTCTACATTAATATTCTTTTTCAAAATATACCAGAAACTGCACTTTCAAAGATTTTTGACAAACTATTGCATAGCAAATAAAATGATTTTCTTCCTCTGTCTTATGTCTCTTTAGTATCTGCAGAAGGGGAACACCTGCTACCTTCCGAGAGTGATCTGTCTTAAGGAGTAAGCACTGCTCTTGGAGATCATGAGTATCCCAGAGGAGGCCAGATATGTTTCACTGTAACTACAATTTCTGTTAAAGTAGTTTTTGGCCAAGAAGTGAGAATGAATTTTACTATAGAGTATTACTAGACTAGCACTGTCTTTTCTTACATGATTTAACTCCTCACACTAAAGTCTATTTTATTACAAAAGTAGTAGGTCCATTATCCTTAAGAAATTCTACAATAGAGAAACACATATAGTTTCATATTGTTTTAAGTTTACCTCTTCTCCTAGTCCAGCTGTATGGTCTCCATCCTTTAACGAGAGTATCAGGTCAAGGAAGGGAAACACATGGAAATTGGCTTGGTAATAAAGCTGCATTTCTCCCAGGCCAGGAGGCATACTCTGGGAAATGTGGAAACTGGCTGCTCTCATCTTTTTTTCTTCCCCTTGTTCCCTGCTTCCTCTTTCAGGTAACTCATGAATGCTTCAAATGTGAAGAGGGAAGACCAAGGTGGGAGAGGGGACATCATAAAGGCTCTATAGCTCCATCGGCAGTTAGCCATTCTCTCACCTGGGCCAGCCGCTAGCTCTCAACTGCGAGGAACACACAGAGCATGGCACCTGCCAGGAGAAGGCAGCCCACGCTTGCCATGCCTAAGACCAGCGCTACGGAGCACTGTGCTCCCAGGGGAACGAGTGGGCCTGGCACCGCAGTGACGGTGCTCTTGGAGGAAAGCTGTCGATACCTTCTTCGATAACTTCTTCCCTCCCACTCGAACCCCTTTTTCTTTGCTCAACCAAAGAGTGATAGTTGTGAAAATGGTTCTTTAAAAATCCTGTTGAAAATCTGTATATACTATACAGGATCTCACTGGAGAAAGTCGCTGTGGCACTTAGCAAATGCTTTACTTTTATGACCTGTTATACTCATGTGCATATATGGAAGAGATTTTTTCATGCTAATATATTGTTTTGATAAGAGAGGATATTGGGGCTCAGAGATATTAAGGATCTTGCTTCAGTAAACATAATTAGGCTAAGTTATGAAGCTGAGGTTTAATGTAGAAGCTGTTACTTTTTGCCAAATACTATGTATTTCTACACATTATATGTGCATTCCTTTCCTAAACTTATGGAGTATCCTCTGGATCCTCAGGAAAAGACCCAAAGTCCTAGGCAGTAGAACTTCAGCAAAAGTTTATAAAGAGAGTGTATAATTTTTGTTTAAGTGATATCACATATCTAGGATAGAACCATGGATTCACAGACTCACAGGAAATATGGAAACGCAGGTGCTTACCAGATTCCTTCACCTACAGACACAGGAAAGAAGAGGAAACAGATATGGTACGTGCTAAGAGGAGCTGTGGACCTCTTGATTAATCATTCTTTTGCTTAATTATTCAACATTATTAATTGAGAACTTTGACATGGTAATAATTACACAAACAAAAGACCACAGTTTGTTATTGAGTTTATTCTTCCACTGGGAGAGATGAATCCTAACTAGATGATGTCAGGTTGATCTGTAAGTCAAGGTAATACATAACATGTGACTGAGACATTGAAGTGAGGGCTCCATAGAGTTGTTCTGAGCATGTACCTGAACAAAGGCATGAAGCTAACAAGGGAATAATCTTTCTATAAGGGAAACAGGGAGAACCTTTGGAAGGTGCAGCCTACTCTGGCAATGGTTGCAAGGTGGGTTTAGACCTGTGGTTGCAGATGCTTCATGGGAGATCCCTGGGATTGAGTCACAAGGGTGGTGTCTGGGTTGACTCCTGTCAGTGTTCCCAGTAGGATCCAGCTGGAAGTGCCTGAGGGTGGTGGGTCTGTCAGCAGACACCCCTTATTCATTCAGGCCACCCCAGCACAAAAGGGGTCACCCTGTCTGCCCTAAACACTGGACTCCAGCCTCAGCATAATCCCCATTTTTCTCCTTTACCTCACCTCCTAACTCACAGTAGTTGTCTAGGCAGATAGAGCATTTTTCAGATTGAAATCTGCCACTTAAAAGGGACAGGAGGACAGGCTTTCCATCACTGGCTTTCCATGCTACTTACTTACTACTTGACAAGTAGTAGTCTTGAAAAAAAGACGTTTTACTTGTGTTCAGTACAACTCTAAGATACATTCCTAAGATTCCTAGCTTCTGGAAGCTTCTAGATACTCAATCATATTCTAATCTAAGTGTGTCTGTGAAAGGAATTTGCAGGTATAAAGTTCTACATCCATTTATTTTTTTATTTTAAAGAAAAAACTCCAGAGAAATAGGAAGCAAACAATCAAAAAAACAACAAAAGCAAAATAACAACAGCGATAGCAGCAAAAAAACAATAGAGATATAGGATTTCAAAACAAGATGATAGGAACTTAAGACTGGTTGTTATATTACACATTGTATCTTCAGAATAATTGATCAAGATATGAGATACAGGTATGCAAGATTGATCAAATAATATAATTTCCCTTTGAACAGTTTCTTTCCTTTTTACTATATTTTGCACATAGAAAGAAATCACAAACAAAGTGAAAAGAAAACCCACAGGTTGGGAAAAGATTTTTGCCGAGTGTCCCTCAGACAAAGGACTTTTATCTAGAACATATAAAGAATTGAAAAAAATCAGGACCCCAAAATTTAAAGACCCAATCCAAAAATGAGCATCTGAGGTGAATAAACAATTCTAAGATGAAAAAATACAAATGGCACATAATTATATGAAAAAATGTTCAATATCATTGGTCACTGGAGAAATGCGAATTAAAATAACACTGAGATATCATCTCACTCCACGAAGAATGGCTAACATCAAGAATTTCACCAATAACAAATGTTGGTGGGGCAGTGGGGAAAAAGGAACACCTCTCCATTTTTGGTGAGCATTTAGACTGGTACAACCATTGTGGAAAGCAGTGTGGAGATTTCTTAGAAAACTAGGATCAGAGATTCCATTTGACCCAGCTATTCCCTTTCTGGGTATTTTCTCAGAGGAATTGAAAATATCATACCATAGTGTTATACATGCACCCATGTTTACAGCTGTGTAATTTGCAATAGCCAGATCTTGGAAACAACCCAAATGTCCATCAACTGAGGAGTGGGTAAAAATGATGTTGTATTTTTATGCAATGGAGTACTGCTCAGCCATAAAGAATGATAAACTCGAGGTCTGATGCAACTAGAAACCATACTCATAAGTGAGATAAATCAGACTTGTATGTGTAAACACTATATTTTCTTGCTAGTGTAAGAAACTGAAAGAGTAAATAACATCAGTTGATTGTACAAGAGGAATATCTGGGTGGTCCTAACCAAATTTAGTTTAACAGATGAGAATTTTCTCTGATTTTTCACAGAGACAATGTCAGGAAAATATGCTTCACCTAGCTGAGGAGAGGAGAAAGGGGTGGCATTCATGAATGCACAGTGTATACCATGGCTTGTGGGATAAGGAAGTGCAGGCAGGTTATAAGATTTCAGGACCATCACTGGCTTACAACTTGTAGGAAAATGGGACCTCTGCCCTGGAGTGAGACTCATCAATAGTACAGAGCGTCCAAATGGCCCCCAGGCTGTAGGTAAGTGCTGCAGACTAGGCCAACACCTTGATTTCAGCAGAGTGACATCCAGGATGAAAAATTCAGTCACATTGTATGCAGACTTCTTCTCTATCAAAAATGTGAGGAAATTAGATTCATACTGTTTTAAACTGTTGGTAGTAGTAATTCATTATTCAGTACAGGAAAACTAAAATACATGTAATACTTGCAGATTTTAATGGCTCTGAGGGTGCATGGAAAATGACTGTAGGTTTCCAGGAGGTGTTTTAAAGACAAGTCAGACTCAGGAATACATCAGAGGGCCAAATGGAGATTTGAAGTCACAGACAAAATAAAAAGTAGGATGATCTATGGATAGCATATGGAATGCTTTCAGATTCATTCTTTACGGTCATAGGCAGTCACTGCCCCATGGTGATATTGTGGTCAGTGATGAACTAGACATTCAGTGGTGGTCCCATAAGATTATATGGAGCTGGAAATTTCCTACTGTCAGACAGCATAACACTTCAGCACACTGCATTCTTCCTGTGTTTAAGGTGACGCTATTATGAACAAATCTCCACTAACTGCCTATAAAAGCATAGCACATCTAACTCTGAAAGTATATAAGTGACAATGAAAATACATGAGCATTAGTGGTTTATGTAGTTACTAGAGTATATTTATTCCTTTTCTAGAGTCTGTTCCTTTTTTATTAACAAAAGATTTACTATAAAATAGCATTCTGTGTTAGGCGGTAGTACCCTATAAATTTCATTTTTACTGCATCTATTGATTGCATCAAGAGGCTGCATTGCATGATTGACCTAGGCCATCGAGGTTGATGTAAGTAAACTTTGTGGTGTTGAACAGTGATGAAATTACAAGCAACACATTCTCAGAGTATATCCTCATTGTTAGTGCTATGCACAATAATACTTCCTTTATAAGCACAAATATTTGGATGTAAATAAGATCACTCCATCATAAATAATGTATTTATTCTTAATGCTTATCCTCGCAACAAACTCCCTAAGTATTAAGAAGAGACACTTGGTCTCAAGTTCAAAACTGTTTAAATATCAAACACCATTCATAGCATACTCCAAGAAAATTAACATGTAGCATACAAATGATAGTAAAAAGATAATATACCAACACAAACACAGATTGCTTCATATCATTCAGAATTATAATACAGCAAATAAAATATGAAATCATTCTGAGTGAAGGAAAACCATTAGAAACTACCTATGACTCCTGCCTTTGTCAGCTGTGTGCCTGTAGCCCAAGGTGAAGTACTGTTTGATCAAGATGTGCTTTATTTGATTGCTGCAGAACACTAGCTTCAGATTAAAGAAAAAAAATGATAGATTTCAGAAGAACAGTCAAATACACCTGAGGTATCATCAGAGCAATGAGATTTAAACGGTGTGTGTGACACTGATGCTTATTATTTTGGAAACTAAACAACACCTTTGAAAAGATTTCCCCAAGTGGCTTTCGCCAGTAGGGGAGTAAGAGAAAATATAGTCTCCTGTTCTTGCCATCACAGTTTGGTGAACAACAGCGAGGAGGATGTGAGAATCTCACCTGGGTGATGCCGGCTGGGCCCTGCTACATGGGGACAAGGGGCCTGTGACAGTTACTGAGTGGACTGAGAAAGTGAGTGAAACCAAGTAACTCAGACTTAAAATAAATGGATTCCAGACTAATTTTTACTGTAGATTAGTTTGTGCTTGAAAAGAACAGATATACTTCTTAAGAAGAGCATCTTTCAAAGTTAATAATAAAGTGTCTGAAGGGTATTTCTTCTTCCCTAAGGAAAGATTTTATAAGAATGCATTGTTGTTCATTTCCAGGACCTGATCGGGTACTTACAATTTACCCATTCTTGAATATGACTTATCTTAGAAGGAAAAATGCTAAATTTAAAGTCTTATTTAACCTAAACTTCAATGTTAGGTATCTGAATTAGTCCATTTTCTCTGACAGTGCACTTGTGCGACTTAGTATTGTAGTTTGCTGAAAAGTGCCTTGGGATGTGTTTGCATCAAAGGTGCTATAGAAGTTTATTTGTATTGTACTCAAAGTAAATGCGTTCTCTCCGGATTGCAAGCACAATCAATAAGATGAATGAGTTTCTTGAACTCATTTAATGCCTTGCCTATAACAGTCTCATTACCGGTCCCCATGTAACTTAGCAACTTTTCATCAGGGGTGGCCTCAGGACTGAATAAGCACGGAGGAAATACAGCCACCTGGCGTGGCACTTCATGTTCTACCTGATGCCCCCAGCAGACTGTGATTGAAAGTAGGTCTTACTGCCTGGTTCTCTTACGATGCCTTTTCTAAAAACTTTGTCCTTGTAAAAAACCCTTTGACATTATAGCTGAAAGACTTGAGGATTAGAAAAAAGGCAAAGCTGGGCTTGAAAATCTAGCTCCAGGCTAACCTTCAAGGATTGCCCATATATTTTCAAGCCAGTTAACGCTATTCCTTTCCCTACTTGGACATTTTGATGGAAAATACCTGTGGCTGGCTTCCTGTTCTTCGTGTGTGCTGCCCCAGGGATAATATCTTGACACAGGTAAGGAGGACACATAATTGAAAGAGTAAATGCTGAGCAGAGGTCCTATGTTTAAGTTGCCAAAAAAGAATGGATTAATTCAATTTAGTTCACTAGAATGATTTCCTCAGAAATTTCAACTTACCTCGTATAAAAATTCAACCTCAAAGATTCTCCTGACATAAAGAAAAATAACATGGAATTTAATCTAACTTATGTGAAGGAGATGTATACTGGCCAATTGCATCTTGTTAAACCAGCTACTCTCTGAATGCACACAGGCTACATTTAAATGGCGAAATTATCTTGACTCCAGCCATAAATTTGGCCAAAGCAGTCCCACTTGGTCTTTTCTTATGCCAAGTTGGTGGCGTAATCTCAATTGGGCCATGGTTCTTGGTCCACACATCCACAAACTGATTGAGATGGCCTTAATCCATGCATCTATAATCCCCCTTAAAACTACAAGCAATTTTTTGCATTTACATGCAAATGTGGAATTTTCTGCAAAGCAGGTCCTTATTTTTCATCTAGTTTTCACAAGGGACAATTGACTTTTAGTGATTAAATGTTTCATAATTTTAATGAATATAAACACAACCATAAATATACTATATTATTGGATATAGGCACTAGCCTTTTTAGTTTGTTCACTGCTCTCAAATCTGTCTTGTATCCTTATCTGCTTTCTTCGCTCTCTCATAGTAATACCTTGCTGTGTATTATTCCATACTTTGCCCCAAACTCATAATAACATAGAAAATTTGTATACTTGTATGTAGGAATGTACACATATGCATTTATAGATCTTTGGTCATTATTTAAAAATTTGTATTGTAATGCTGTATTTTCTTTTCCTTGTTTATAATCTTTAATGGCAATCTGACTAAGTAAATTATTGCAGGAAACAGTTTTTTCAGTTGAATGCTTGATATTTAAAGGGTGGGGTTGACATTCTTTGCTCAATTACTTTCTTTATTGGTGGCAAATGTTATGGAAAACATTCCTAGAAGAGGCATTGCAGGAGAAAGGGCATGTCTTGAGTGTTAATAGCTGGTGTCAGATCTAAAACAAATGGTACATTTCCAACAGCACTATGTGAGAGCACACTTTCATTTCCTCACAATTGCTTTAATAATTCTTCTAAATTATTACATGCCTGAGGTCTGTAAGTGAGATTTTAAATTTTAATTTAATTTGTATTTTCTGATTACTAGTGGATTTAACTATATTGTAGAATATCTACTGCCCATTTGCAGTTGCTTTTCTAGGAGTTTCCTGTCCATACCCTGTGCCCTTTTCCTTTGGTTTCTCTGTCTGGATGTTAATTTTAGAGATTTGAAAAAACTGTATTTGTTTATTAGCCATTTACATGTCAACAGAAAAAAATATCAAAATTATTTCCAAATATTTTGACATTTATGGTAGCGTTTGCTATGGTTGAACTTTTTGAAAACACAGTTAAATAGGTCTGTCCTTTACTAGAGTTTCTTAGGTTAACCAGTCATTCCTGACACCTAGACTGTTTCATAGTAAATCTTCAGGATAAAACTCTTTGCTACTCTATACAACCAAAAACCAGAAAGTGAAATTTGGGTGAGAATACTTTGTACTATGTGACATAAAGGTTTAATTTGTTTTTAAAATATTATTTCATTAAAGAGTTACAATGACATGCAAGAAGTGTTATCTCAAATTTATTACAGTTGTCAAAAATTTATTATGAATTTTTGTTATCATCATAATGAAAATATGTCAGCTTTGCTCCATTCTTACAATGTCACTGGTAGAGGGCAGCTTCTAAGGGCACTATGTCATTGTCTCTAGGATTTTGCCTTTTATTGTCAATAAAAACTCAGTGAATATCACTGTGTTCCATGATCCTTCCCTGTGGTTTACCCCTGCATGAATCTCAATGTTTTCATTCTCCAGGATTCCGGCATTATAATTTTGAAAGCCTATGTAGGCATTTAGGCATAAGTATCTTAGTTTGGTATTTGCATAGGAATGTTAATTAGCTGTGTTGTAGAAACAATGCCATTTTCTTGCCTACAAGCTACTGTTAGCCATCTAATATAATACTTATAGTTAATTTTTTTTTTACTAAACACTTTTAAAATTATATTATTTATCTTCACATGTTTTTCTACTACTGTGGCTCTTTGGACCCATTTAGGAATTTGCATAATTTGCATCTTCTGATAATAACTGAAATTATTTTGATCCTAATATGCTGAGATATATGCCATCCAATATGTAAAACTTGGTAAAAACAATTGTTTGGAATTTTTTAAAAGTGGTAAATAGAAAAAAAAGAAAACAATAAACTTTGTTACTGTCTTGTTATATAAGCAGAGACATTGAAAATCTCTTCTTTGCCTCTTTTTGATTTTAACAAATAAAGATAAGAGAAAAAGAAAGTTACAGAGGAAAAAAAGACAACTCACAAATGTAGCCACAAAGCAAATAAACAGAAGTGTTTTCCAACTAAGATATGCAAAAGGAGATGTTTACTAATACCTTTCCTGAGTAGGTTTAGGAGACATCAGAAGCCCCTCATTCCACTGAAGACTTAGTCATCAGAGTAAACATAGATTCATTTTTTTTTTTTTCAGATCTTAATACAGGGGAAGTTTAGAAAGCCTCTGCAAACACAGGGCTAAATTCATTTAATTCCCATCTTTTGATTTCTTAAAGATGCATTATATATGTGCTACATGCAGTTATAAACTGGTCTTTCTGGTATCATCATCACAGTTTGAGCCAACCGTTATTCCTTCCTGCCCCATGGGCCTGTACGTTTTACTTAGGGTCCTTAAAGCTGCCTGAAGGAGCATCACTGCCACTGTCACATCCCACCAGAATGCCCAGACGTATGCCAAGGTTTATCCATTGTCTCCATGGCCCTGTACCTCCAAAGCTATTGTCCCTTGACTTTGGAGCTGTGATCACATACTTCTTGTGGGTTAGAAAGAAAGACCCTGCCCTGTTGGGTGCTGTGCTGCAGTCTGGCTGTGGACTCAGCGTTGGTGGTGGTTAGAGTCCCATAAAACACTTGTGATTGATCAGATGCTTTTGCACTTGGCATGGCACTTAGCTTTGGATTTCCAGTTGGCTTTAGCTTAAAAAATAATGTATATTTCAGACAATCTCAAAAAAAAAATGTCTATTTCAGACAATCTCAAAGTGATTTAGCCTTCTCTTTCTTTATCTCAAAATCTCCTTAACGAATAAAAATTCTTTGACTTAACCCTCTTTATTATCTTTTTACTTTTGATAGTTTTGGGGCTATACTTAACAAACAAAAATCACATACATTGAAAGTGTAAAATGTAATGTTTGGTATATTTACACATTACAAAATGGTTACCACAATCGAGCTTTGTGTGTATGCATGGTAAGAATAGAAGGATCTAATCTCTCAGTAAATTTCAAGTGTATAACACTTTAATTTGGCCTCCAGAATTTGTTTATCCAATAACTACACATTTATACCCTTTGACTGACACCTTTCCATTCTTATCCTATCCCATCCCTCTGATAATTGCCTATCTACTCTTTGTTTCTATAAGTCTATTTTAGATTCCCATATGGAAATGAGGTCATGTAATATTTGTATTTATGTATCTGGGTTATTTTACTTAGCCTAGAGTCTGCTAGGTTCATTTTCTCCTTAAATGAGTTAATACATGGAAAAAACTTAGGGATAGTCAGCTGTCCATCACAATCAAGGAATAGCTGAGATAGTTAACTTATTGTGAGAAACTGGCTACAGTGTTCGAAGTTTCAGCCTATGACTGATTGACCCCACTGCTTTAGACGTGTCTACTGCCGCAGGAGCATATGGCTGAGCCAAGGGCTGATCTCATGGCCAGGAGACAGGAGAGACCATGGATTTGGGGTCTACCATATACTCTGGCCATGAGATTTGAGTGCCTGACGACACCCACAGGACCTCTGTTCCCAAAGGGCCACAGCTCCTCCCAAAGGTATCACTCAGGAGACTGTCTTAACATACGGGCTTTTGGTGAAACATTCAGTATCCAAACTATAGCACACTTAGTGCCTAGCAACAATCACCAGTTAATTTTAGCTCTGAGGAAAGACTTAAAATGTCACAAAAATGAATTCACGGATTCTTTTTGCCTGAGGGCTGCATGAGGCAAGAGACCGAAGTCACCTAGGTCATTTTGACCTAGGATAGCAGTTTTCTTCTGACTCCATAAGGACAATAAAGATGCCATTAGAAGATTTTTTTCTTACTTTTAATACTTTCCTGGAGTTTATAGAATAAATGAGTTAGGACTGATCAACAATCTGTGCTCTTTTTGGCAACTAAGGTCATTGTAATAATCAATTTACTGTTATTCTCTTGTTACTTTTTAAAAAAACCTTTGGGCACCATGTTGGAGAATTTATTCTGGGTAACTGTAACATGTTTTCTGGTGGCAGTCTTCACTTTGGCTTCACTTTGCCTTATTCCCCTTGTGCCTCTGGCTGTATTTAGGGGGCCCTATCAAATGCTACCCCACACTTGCTAGTCTAGTATTTTATGGATCCATCTAAAGTTTGGCTCTGGAAATGCAACTGAGTAGGGTGATTACAATGTCCAGAGATCTCCGTAGTCTCTGTGATGATCCAGAAACTATTTAAGAGACTCTGCCACTTTGTAGTACACTGAGATGGGAAGTTAACATGCAGGTTAGTTGCTAGGGTCAGGTTGTCTATACAAACCATAAGTTTAATGAGTCAAGCTACTGGGTTGGAATATGGCCTGCAACTCCAGGTTTAGCACTGGATATAATTTTGCAATAAGGATAAAAATCTTAGAGGCCTTCTCCTTTGTACTGGGTCACTCTTATATCAAAATACAGAAGAATGCAAAGTCATTCAGACTGATTCAGATACATGCTCTGCCTCTTATTTGATATGTGATTTTATTTATTTGTATATTTATTTATCTATTGGGTACCTGGGGTCAAACTCATGATCTTGCTCTTGCCAGGCAAGTACTTGTGCTGCTGAGCTAAACCCCCAGTCCCTTGTGTGCGTTTTTGTATATAGTGTCTAATTTCAATTTTGTTATCCATAAAGAAGAGATATTAATAGAAACTATTTCAGGGGTTCTAGTAAAAACTAAATATGTGTTATATATGTAACGTGCAGTCCTATTATATACACAGTGTTAATGTTTGTTAATATGTTAACTATTACACAGTCTTATACAGAATTGAAACATAAGGTGGGCAGGAGAGCAGCCCAAAACTGGTCATAAGATTACGGCTCTATATTGGAAAGGGGAGCAGGGGACAAGGATGTCAGCAGTTGGGGAAGGCAAGCTCTGTGGGTACCCAGTTAATGGGACACTTTCTGCACTATTTATGTTGACCTGAGGGAATTATTCTTCCAAGCTTTAGTTACATTTGTCAAGGTCCTCTCAGTGAGACTTTCCTGCACCCTGCCTGAAATTCCCACTGGCCGTGCAGATTCCCCATCTGCTGCAGTTCGTATGTCCTCATTCTGCTTTAATAATGTTTTTATTGAGACCTAATATACATTTCACTCACTTGACATGTTTAATTTCTGAATGTACACTCCACAAGAACAAGATTTTGTGATTTTGTCACTGTTACTATCAGTATCTGTAATCAACTTTGGTATGTAACAGTTGCTCAATGTGACCGTTGCTGACCGAATGACCTATGCAATGAATTATGTGAGCACTTCAAGTCCTCCTACAGAGGCATGCACAGCACCTCTCTGGAAGGAAGCACTCCTGTTGACAGAGAGGGTCCTTAAGTGAAGAGATGCAGACTTTTTCTCCAGTGTACTGTCCTAGTCACTTTCCTCATTGCTGGAACTCAGTACATTATTCCCACAATTTAATGGAAGAGAGGATTATTTTAACAGATTTCGAGTCCATTGTTGGCTAGCTCTGGGGCACAAATCACATGGTGGAAGGACCTGGAAGAGCAAGCAGAGAGAAAAGGAGGAGAGCTGAGGAGGACAGATTTACTTTTCAAGATCCCAGCCCCCACAAGCCGTGACCCACTTCCAACCAAACCCTACTACCTAAGCCACCCAGCTGCTGAATTCATTAATGGATGAACTCACCAAAGAACATGGCTCCCCATGACTGAATCACCTTCCAAATGCCCTGACTCTGAGCACATAGCAGTTTTGGGGGACATTGTAGGTGTTAACCATGACATGTACTATTGCAGACTGATCAGGCCCACAAACTCCCATAAGAGGGGAGGGAGAAGGCTTAAATAAAAGAGACAAGTGGTTTGGTTTTAGGGCTCCAGAACGATCAAAACCCTTTAGCACAATTGAAGATTCTCTGGGGCTGAGACAAAGAACTTCTCTGAGCAGCTTGTATTTATTTGATTTTCAAATGGAGGAAGGGAATACTGAGGAAAGTCTGGGAACTTAGCAGGACTTTGGGAGTCACTTCAAAGCCTTTTCCAAGTAGTAAATTATGCTAATTAGGAGAACTATCTTCTATCTTCTCCCAGGTTGACATTCAGCCACAGGAGTGAGACACCTGAAGCTACAGCTAGTTGGGGTTGGAGCCAGACATCCTCCACTGTGGACTTATGTTGTCGTTTGAGGCCTTAGCCGGGACTAGCGATTCATAGAGGTCCACTTACTATGAATCTACTTCCCATCTCCAGACAAGGGGCCTAGGCCTGGGATAGACTCACAGATAAACATAGAAAGCCAACTGATTAATTTTAAACTCTGTTCAGAGCTGCTTGGTAGTGGTCTCCATTAATGTACTATATTTCTTCTTAGCTCTCCTCATCCAGAGTTAAGTTACCTGGTCCTCACAGCCATAACCCAAGATTTTGAGTATCAACTATTCAGTCAGAAGCATGATGTCTTTATCATATTGAATCTGAAATTTTAAGTCTTAAAATCTAAACTGAACAAGTGTGGTGGACTCACATAGGAAATTACATTCTAAATGGAGCATGCTGAACAAATTAAGCCAGTCTTGCTCCTTAGTCACAGAGATGCCATCTGTGTCTTCTTTAGAAAACATGTACTTTCTCCTTTAGAGTCTAAACCTTATGAAGATAACCGTAACATCTACTCTGTTGTAGCTCCAGCAGCTGGAATAACCCAGTGCCTATCATATGGAATGGGATTGTAATTACATAATTAACTAATATATATATCTTAATGGGTAGTTCAATTTAGCTGGTATATATATGAGAAAAATTTTGGCATGACAGCAGTAAAAGTGTTGGTTTAGAAATTACAAAGAAAAACTTGTGAACAAATTGTGAAAGTTGACTACATTCCTAAATGTCTTTAAAACTTATAAATATGTAGATGGTTTAAATGAACCATAAAATTACAGTTTGCAGTTTAAGGTGGAAAACACCATTTACTTTTGTTCCTTAAATTAATTCCAAAGGTAAGTGACCTGAAGCACTCAAAATTATTACTTTCATTACATACGTGGTATTTTAAAGAATGCATTAGCTTGCTTTATTCATCTCTAAAGTAGTAATAATAATTTGTATTTTATCTGCAGAGTATAAAAGCAATATAAATTTTAGGTTGAAAAATGCTATTAAAACTAGCTTATAATACACTTAAGCTTTATTTCTCTAATTATATGTTTAATTGCAGAAATTTTGCTTTAACATCTTTTCAAGTTTTTTAAAAAACTTTTGTTTGTTTTGTTTTCAACACAACTGCAAATTATCACAGAGTTAATTTTTCTTTTCATACAGTTCATATTAAATTTTGATGAACTCTCTATGTAACTCATATTTTTTTAGCTCCTGGGTGGGTGTATCTAAGTACTTTGGGTCAAACATTTTATAGGATACACTTATTGCAAGTAAATAACTCAGTAGGAGACTCATTTCTGGATATTTCTTTACTGCTTGGTTATCTCATGTGACAAATACCCTTTTAAAATATTAACAACATTGAATATTTAAGTCTTAGGCAAGGTGATACAAAATAAGTTTGAAACACAGTTCTGAATATTTAATGAAGCATTAGTGAATAAACTACCCAACCAAATTAAAAAAAGTTCCATTGTTTATTTAGACAGTTCTCAAACCAAAAGAAAAAAAAACTAAAAAATTCCTCATTTTTAATTCTACAGTCTTTTCACCTGAAACATTTTGGTTAAAAATCTGCCATTAATTTGATTACAAATATTGTTTCCAGACAGATTCTATTTGGCAATAAAAATTAATTCTGATTTAAGACTGTCTTATGTTGCTATAATTGACCACAAAATTGTAATTCCTAAATGCATGTGACTCTAGAGAATACTATCAGAATTTTTGCCTTTTTCCTTCAATATTATGGTGGACATATAATTGAAGAGATTTAAAAAGAATTCCTTTCTTTGGCTCTATGTAAAATATTTAATCAGAGACATTAACTGCTACCTCTGGATATATATTCATACTTGATATACTTTCTTAAGGAATATCATAAATTAAAAATAATTACTGTGTAAATCTTACTCATATAAATGAATTCAAAGCATTAATATAATTCACAATAAGGGAATTTTTATCCTTGTATTTTGTGTATCTTTGAAATATATCTTTAGTTTAGATATATTTAATATAATATTTATGAGTGACATAGTTGTGTTTACATATTAGTAACAGCAATGTTAGACTTTGTAATAAAACTCCTCAGACAATGTTTATTTAACTCACAAAACAGTTTTTCATGGGGGAGTCATTCTTCTATATGTTTGTATAGTGACCTAGTTTGGAAGACACTGTCATTAACAGCTTAGCGATTGTCATAATTGCCTTCAGTTTTGGTATCTGGGAAAGACAAAGACTATGAAAGAATGTGAGGGAGAGTTTTAGGGACAAGTCCTAGAAGTGGGACAGGTTATTTGCACTCAAATTTTATTGATCTGAGCACTTAACTGTACGAGGGCTTGGGAAATGCAGTGTAGTCTCTTGCATAGGAAGAAATTAAAGACTGGTTTTAGAGAACAATTATTAACTTCTGCTACATGTGTGATTGACTCAGAGCTTTGAAGATCAATTCACATTTCTTTATTTGAACACTTAACATAAAAGTAGCAATATTTCCTGTTTATTTTCTGCAAATCATTATTTTCCACAAATGGATTTCTCAGGCAAGATGAAATTAGATATTGGTTTAAATATCCTTATGCATTTATTTGAAAATGTATATAAAATTAATTTTTTCATCAGAAATGCTGATTTAAAAAGTTAAAGTTACCTTGACTGACTATGTATCTGGAGAAAATAGATATTTAGAATTTATTTTATTAGGCTTTCCAATACTAATTACTAGCTAATTGATTTGAGCTATGTAACCAGAATTAGTCAGTAGTGTACTGCTGCTTTTCATTCTCAAACTTTTGAAGATTGAAGTCCTTGTGTCTCTGTATAGCTTCTTTTTTAAAAATTTTATTTAAAGAGAAAAAAAGCAAAACAGAAAAAAGGAAAGAAACAATACAGAATTTCAAAGAAAAAGAAAAAAAATAAACAGTAAGAAATCACTAGTTGATAAATTACATATTGTCTTCTAGATATAGTTGTTCAAGTTACAAAATTAAAGCATACAAGGTGGACATTCAAACAGTGAGGCTGCGAACAGTTCCATTCAACGATCCAACAAAAACTAAGCAACATGTTTATCAATCCTACACACTTGAACGTACATGCAGTTATATACTTTAGAGTGCTTTCTTTTCCTCCTTTTGCGTTTCAAGTCCATTATCTGTTTAGTTATATCATGTTTCAGCTTCCTCAGTACCTTACTGATCTGTTTTGTTGTTATTTATTTTTTATTTATTTTAATTTTTCATTATTTTGAAGGTAGCAAAATACAACAGAACAAGATGGAACAAAGCTCACTGAGAGAGTGCAGTGAAATTGGTACAGAAACCCTAAACAGGTTACTGGCATAACAGTAATAGATACCATAGTATATCCCATTATTTTCACAACAATTGTTCTTTCAGTATGGTATAACCAAATCAAAGGAAATACAGGACATTCTAGAACTTATCAAAACACAACATTGAATACAGCAATATCATTAATCAGAACAAAGCAAAACAGTGATAACAATATTTGCCTTCAAACAGATAATAGAAGGAAATCCCCCATATTTACTACATTGCATGTGGTCAACCTCTCAAGAGATGTCTAGATCTCTGCTTGCTAATGGGGGTTGGGGGTGGGTTGATTCTTAGCCCCCTTGCCAGTAGGCTCATGGGAGCTGCTGAGTGATTCTTCTCTGCCTCATGCCCAGAGGTGCTTACTGAGAGGGCGGGCAAATTGCCTTTCTGTGCTGTGCCTTGAGTCCCTCCATGGTCAGAGCTCTGGGACTGCTGGTTCTCCTCCTAGCTCAGGACAGGGGCCCCTACTGGGAGGGCGGGCGAACTGCCTTTCTGCACTGCACCTTGAATCCCTCCATGGTTGGAGCCTGGGGCTGCTCACTGTATATCTTCTTAAACTAAGCAGAATCATGGACATATATGAAATGGCATAATAAGCCCTGATTACTAAAAATGAAACTAGTAAGGTAACTACCCCTGTTTTAAAAATGTCATAATTGATTATAATATGATTGTGCCATGTGGAGGTCCTCATGAGTCAAGTCTTCAGTGACCTTGATAATGTAAATCCTTATTTTTAGCAAATACAGTAAGGCTACAAATAAACCTTGAAAATTTTATTTGTTCCAAGCCCTGAATGTCACCATGATTTATTAACCTCTTCCCTCACATTAAGGAGTGACTGTATTTATTAGAAATAGGGAACACAGTGAAGATCAGGAGATTATGGTCCACGGGAGGAACACACATATATAAGACCTTCATCATTTTCCACTATGGCAGCAGCATGAATTTACAGCAAAGAGAAAGCTGAGGGAAGGTGCACTGTCTAGCCTTATCAGTGGGAATAAAAACTGAAATGTGGATGTATATGTTGGTGGCAATGACACCTAACATTATTGGAAAAATCATTTAGGTCTTATGCCTGTGCATAGCTCCCAAATGCCCAATTTTTACTCTACATTTATCAATCTAGCAACTACCAATGGACTCTGGTAACCATTTGATACTCATCATAGGTACAACTGTTTTAAAAAATTTAGTTATAATTCCTAAGTAGAATTATATTCATTATTTTTAATATCTTGAGGTAACAGTCAATGAATGTAAGCTGACCTCCTATCTTTTTCCCGTTCCTCTCCACAGGGAGCACCAAGCATATTCTGGCCATTGTCCCACATTCCATGATTTCTTTTGCCACTACATCTCAGCAAAACCTATTCTTCCTATCCTCTACAGCTTGATACACACGAAAAACCCAAGGTTTCAGTGCCCCAAAGTGACTCTATTAAAAGAGACAGTAGGAAGGGTGGATGACTGGCAATCAGAATAACCATGGGAAGCAGACCATTTTTTGCCTAGTGTTAGATGGGCTTCTGTTGTAGAGCTCATGAGTCTAACCTTCTGGTATTTATGCCTGTGTAATCCTATCTTCTTGAGAGAGGACTGAAACTAGTAATTTAATTCTGATCAATACAATATAGAGAAATACATGGTATATTACTTATTGATTATGTTATAAAATCTGTGATTTCCGTCTTGCTAGCCTATCTTTTCTGTTACACTCTTGGCTTGGGCATTTTGATGAAGAAAGCTACCACATGGGAAAATCCTGCATAACAAGGATTTGGGGGTGGCTTCTGGTCAAAAGCCCACAGAAAGAGAATGTTTCCAAAAATCTCTGAGCGAGCTTACAGGAGAAAGCTCTGCTATTGAGTCTTCATATGAAACTACAAACCCCAAGATGCCATCTTAACTGCAGCCTTATGAGGGACTGGGAAACAGATGGCACAGCTAAGCCACATCTTTATCACCTGATACACAAAAACTATGGGGTAGTAAATGTTGTTTTAAGCTGCTAGATTTTGGTGTGACTTCTTCTTCAGCAATGAACAATGATGCATGTTTTGCTACTTATAGGTAGTAACATACCGTGCTTCCTTGGGAGTGATTTTCTCAAAGAAAGGGATACAACTTTCAGTTTGGATAGTTATTGCCTAGTAATAAATACATATTATCTAAATAAATGAAAAAGTAATTGTGTTTGTATAATCTTTGCCTCCCATGCCCTGCATTGTGCAGCCAAGAACAAAAGTACATAACTGGAATTTCTTTTCACTTGTTGGAGTGGAAGGTGGAGGGAGCCAGAAGGTTGGCAATGCAACTGTAGCAGTAAAAGTTAGCAGGTGTCAAATGGCTTTATGCGTCTTTGCATCAAGTCTCATAGGCAGCCTCTATTAGATCCTAATGGAAGTTGTTCTACATTTTTGTATCATTAGAAAATTTTCACATGGATAGTTTTCATCTCTAGTTTTTATAGACTTGCCTTTCTTCTCCAGAAAGAAATGTTTTACATGTTATGTTTTACATTTTAGAAGCACATTATATTATAGTATATTTCAGTGTTTATTACCTAATTATACATTAATTATAAAACTTTACTCTTTTGTTTGTGTATTATATCTTACATTGTAGCAAAAGAATTGTAGACATGTACAATTAATTTGCAAGTGTAAAAATTGAGGACTATGCTTCTGCTGCTTTTTGTTTTTTATTAAGCAGTTAAATTCTAAAGCCCACCCTGCTGATTTCAATAGAGTATTCAATTTGATTATAATGAACAATAACGATAAAAATCAATAGCAAAGCTTTAGGATTTGGCAAACAATGGAAGCTCTTCTGAAAGCTTTCTTCTGAAACAAGGATGTGGAAGAATGTGGAAGAATGAAGCCAATTCAAATGGATATGTTTGCCTTCGGCACAATGAATATGAATTAGAAAAATGTGGAGGTGGAGATGGTGCTTCCTGCTTCTGTCTGAGATTAATGTTTATTTGGCAATAAACCACTTCATTGTAAACCATATGTCACGATGAATTTAGAGATTCTCTGATCTTTTTCATGCAAGGTCTTGATATACAGGCTCTGGAAGCTTCTTCGGGCTTCTGTCTTTCAGTAACATTTTGCAGCTATTTTGAAATATGTGATAAAGAAAGAAAAGTAGGCAGAATATAAGAGCAAAATATCCAATAATTATTGGCAATAAAGACATTTAAATATTTCTTAGTAGTTGTTAGCCACAATGGTCAATATCTTCATGAAGTTACTGGGGATTGAACTTGAGATCTTGCACTTGCCAGGCAGGCACTTATGCCACTGAGATAAATCCCCAACCCCACTGCATGAAGTTTTTAAAAATATAATTTCAGCTTATTGTCTGTAATCTATTCACCTAAAACAGATTTTTGTTTTGAAGATAATGGTTTCTCTACATGCATAGTAGTGAATAATATTTGAGTCACTGCATTTTATTACACATAAAGGTTATTAGCACATTGTATGAATATAACAGAGAACAGGTCTGTATAGGTCTTTTGATTACAGAAATAACTTTGATATGACAAGCTTTGAAGAAAAAGAGGCTTGCCAATTATTTTTCTCTTTAAAATTTAACATTTTAAATTGTAACACTTAATGCAATAGAAATGGCATAATAGTACAAATCTTTATTATTCACCAGAGTTTCTAGAGCAGGATAATATATCCCCTGAAAAGATAATTATTTGAAATGAATTAGTGCAGATTTTGTCATTAAATTGGGAACAGTATCATAACCTAACTTATATGATTGAAGTATTATCTGATACTTCATTTTAAACAAAATGATGTTTATGAAATACTTAAAACAATGCCAACACAGACTTGTTTAACTTGTTCTACTTTATGGTAGTCTTCATTTTACCCATGCTTCATTCAGATTTACAAAGTTGTGTCTCTATAACTCATCTGATCTTTTTGAAGAACCTCTATACACATTTCATAGGCCTTCTGGAGCTTGTTAGTATAAAGTAGATGTCTTAAAACAACAGCAATGTATCGTCTCACAGTTAAATTGACTAGACATGTGCAATCAAGATGTCAGTGGGACCATTCTTTTGCTAAGACTTTGGATTGAAGACTTTTTTGGCTCTTCTTAGCTTCTGTCAGTTGATGTCATTCCTTGGTGTTTCTTGGCTTGGAAGCTGTAAAGCTGTGTCCTTCTACTGTCTGACTCTGATATCACAGGCTGTTTGTTGTGTGACTCTGTATTTTATAAGGACACTAGTCCTGTTGGGTAAGGGCCCACTGTGCTCCAGTACAACTTCACCTTAACTAATTACAGCTTCATCAACCCTATTTTCAAACAAAATCTCACTTGCATGCACTAAAATATAAGAGTTCAGCATATTTCAGTGAAAGACATAATTCAACCCTTTGTAGCCCCACTATGTTAAATTTTTTTAAAAAATGCGTATGCTAAGTATAAAATATTTTGTCACAATATGGTAAATGTAACCCTTAAAAATGATGAAAATACTTAAGGCAAGAAAGCTCATTCTTTTTGGGTCACTGCAGTTTTTAAGGCATCATCTTTTATCTCCTGCTCTTTTAAATAATGTATTGAGTATATGGGAATATATGTTAACAAGGGAGTGTATTATCAGAGCTCAGCCATGCCTTGGACTCCTCATTGGTCACTGCTACAAAATTATTGGTCTGGATTATCCCTTAGATTCACATAAATGATGCACAAGTGGCTTTCTTTGGTATTTGTCTTAGGTACTTCCTCATGGCTGGTTCACAATGTTTATTTTACCTCACAATTTGTAGAGGTTTCAGTCAATAGTTGGCTGATTCTATGGCAAGGCCGCATTGCAAAGGAGCATGGCAGAGCAGAAACAGTCTACAAAACATCTGATGTTAGGCAGAAAGCAGCCAGGGGCTCAAGGAAGTAAGAGGGATACATCTATGTCCAGGCTACACCACAGTGATCCACCTCTTCTGCAGGTTTCACCTCCTAATGTCACACCTAGCTATAAACTCATCAGTGGACTGATCCAGTATCAAATACACATGATCTATTCACCTCTCCAAAGCTCCACCTATGAATGCATGAGACTTTGGGGGGACATCTAGATACAAGTCATAACAGTATTTCAAAGGTGTATGTGGTACATGTATGGTATTTAAGAACATTCACAGTGATGTACAATCATCACCACTATATACAATGGCACTTCTGTTCATGAACTTAATTTGTTACACAATTCTGGGAAAAATGTCCATGATTATGTTTGTCATATGATATAGAATTCACAAACAAAAAAATATTTTTTCCCCAAATGCTTCTGTTTGTAAACCAAATTGTTTGTAAACAGAGGTGCCATTATAATTCAGGAACATTTTTATCACACCAAATGAAAATCCCATGTCCACTTAGTTTCACTCCCCTTTGCCCCAAACTCCCAAAGTAAAAAATCTGATTTATGTCTAGGGATCTATGTATTTTGTACATTTCAAATAAATGGAATAATGTAATATGTTTCCTTTGTTTGTAATTTCTTTGACTTAGCGTAGTGTTTTCAAGGTTTACCATGAAGCATTACCATGCTGTAATGCATACAGTGCATTATTTCTTTTTGTGTCTGAATAATATTCTACTTTATGGGTACATTGTAGTGTGCTTATTCATTCATCTGTTGTTGAACATTCGAGTTATTTCCATGTTTTGACTATTATAAGTAATATTGATGTAAATTTATGTACAAATATTTACGTACAAGCTTCATCATGAACATATGTTTTCATTACATTTAAGGATATATATATATATCTCCATGCATTTCTGGCTCATATGACAATTCTATCAATTTTATTCTTTCACTTGTTCGTATCAAACAGTCTCAGTACATTTTTTTGAAGACATTTTTTTCACATCAACTAATCTTTACATCCTGTCAAGAATTGCTTGACCTTAGATGTACAATTTTTTCTGGACTCTCCATGCTTTCCCATTTGTCTGAATGTCTATCCTTAGGGGGCATGTGCTATGTACTACTGGAATAGTGACTGTGGCTGTTAGTTTCTACTCCAAAGTCCATACAAACTACGATCTCTTTTCCCAGCTCAGTTCCTTGCCAGTCACCCGGTCATAAGTCCTCCATAGTTTCTTCCACTTCATTTGAATGACAGTAATACTTTAGGTTAATCTATTTGTCATCATTTGGAGCCACTTCTGTCCTTTTTAAGTATAATACTGAGCTAAAAGACAGGAGGGAATTCTATGTAGTCTGCAGTTTCTCTCTTGCTTCACCTTAGAGAAGTGAACAAAAATACAAAATGCTTGTGTTTTCCTCTTCACCTATGGACATTTCTAAAGCTTTGCCTGCTTTGAGAACACTGGATTTCCCACTTCTCCATTTTCTTTCTCACTCTCACCACTTATCACCCTTCTCAGCCTCAAGCAGACATGCACAGTGGAGATGTGGACAGAGTCCACTTAGTGTTTAAGTACTTGGTTGCTAGAGCTAGCCACTAGAGCTAGCCACTAGAGCTAGCCACTAGAGAATAACAATCTGCCTCTGACACACTCTAGATGTGTGCCTTCTAAAACTTATTTGACTATGTTCTTCAGCTTTTTAAACTTCAATCTTTAAATGGGGAACTGATATCACTCAATTTTGAGAAAATAAATATTAGCAGTAAATAATGGCTTACATGTGAAGACTTTGCCATCTGGAATGATCTGTCAAATATATGACATGCAGTATGATGAACAAGAAGGATTTATCTTTCTTTATTGTAGAAAGGGTGATAGAATAACTCAACAGAAATGCTTATTTATCAGGGATCAATGAGTTATATAGTTCTTCTGAATATTCTTATAAGGACTTGCCTTTATAATATCTTATCTGGTCATGTTTTATGATTTTATTATTGGAATCCTAAAAATTCATGTGCAAGTAGACATACAACTCATAGGAAGGGTTTTGGTTCTTATTAATATTAAGATATTCTTTCAGCAACTATAGTAACTTAGTTACTAAACTAAGTGTATAAAAATCACCTGGTCTTTACTCATATATAGTATATTATATCTTCATGATTTCACTAAGGGCTCAAGAAAAAAGCAATATGACATCTTGACTTAAAAGAAATGAATGGTAGTGGAGCACAGAAAAAAATTTGGAAGAGTTAGTAGTCTCTCCAGTTGACTATGACCTCAATAGGAGATCCTTCTTTATGAAGGTTTTCTTTTATTTACTTATTTTTTTTAACCACATAGCTTCTCATACAGCAACACAACATCTTTTCTTAAGGGCTAGAAACTCTTGGGTCATCTTTGAAGATCAATCTATACCTGACCTACATCTTTAATTGGGGAAAGCTGAAAGCATCCTAAGTTTATTACTAAGAAGCTCTGCTTAATAGGTGAGAAACTAAGGCAGAAGACAAGGTGGATCATTACCTTGTCTAGGAGAGTAATGGTTATTATCAATACTAACCACAGCAGTCATAGTTTCAGATTCCTCTATTTAATTGTGAAGCCTACTCCAATGGGCTGTTACCTCCTAATTAAAGTAACATACAAGCCACATTCTGGACTAGAAGGATCATGAAGAACATTGCAATATTTTAGAAGGAAGACAGTTTGCCTATAATTGTTTGCTTATATTCATTTTTAGTCATATACTATGTGGTAAACATAAATGATTTGTTGATTAAATGACTGATGTAATCATGCAAAAATGTAAAGTGAAAACGTGATAGAGATAATTATATGGATATCAATAAGACATCCTGTGTGTGCCTCAATTATCAGGCAGAAATTATTGTTTTCAGCTAAATTAGCTGTGTTATTTTTTCATTTGATTATTCTGTGTGAAGACCTAGGAAGTTTTTTTTTTAATTTGAGCTCAAAGTGCAGTCTTTTTGTTTACATGGACCTTTTCTCACATCTGCAGACTGTCTCTTCTGTGTATTAAACGCCTATAAACTGCTCTGTGATCCTAAACTAAGCAGATACAGCATGAAACCATTTGCATCTTTCTCATTTGCATGACTACAAGCTTTCAACTCTTCATGCTTACCTCAGAAAATATCCATAATATTTAAATTTAGCTTTCATAAAAGGATAACACATGCTTTCTTATGTTTAACTAATATTTTTTAGTTACATAGTTTCCAAGAATGAAATCCTCCATTTAATAGAAATGCTTTCAGGAAACCGTACCAAGTTATATGAACATAAATTTCATGTTTCAATCTTAACTGTACAAGGGACCTCAGATAATTTCCAACTCAACATCCTTATGTTTCAGAAACTCAACCACAGTAATATAAAATGTATTTCCTTAGGTCACTCTGCCAGCTAAAAGCTAATGCATTTAAAATGAAAAATTAAGAATGGAACTTTTGGGGAGACGTATTTATTATTGTTATGCTTAATTATTTCCTGTCTCACTTTTACCTTTGTGCCTATATTTGATAACAAGAACACATGGAATCAAATAATAGGTCAAAAATGAGCAAAAAGAAAAATAAACTTAGAGCAGAGAGTTAAAAATCCAGAAAAAGAAGAATTTAGATACAGGTTATAGAAGCTTAAATATTAGCTTGGGTCAAATATATAAATTTACTATAATCCCAAAGTCTCAGACCTCACACGCTTGTGACAAGAAAATAAAGCCACACTTACTTTTAATATCCAGCTTATGCTCATATGAGGTCCCAATGGTTTCATTTTTAGAAATTACCTCCTCTCAGAGTGAACCTTAGCTATATCCTAGAGGTCTCTAGAGCTCTGCTTTGTGTGTGCTGGGAAACGCTTTGCCCTGAGCTCTCTGCTCCCATCACTGCCCTGACTGCCGGCCAGGCTGCTGGTGACAGGTGTGCTGTGACTGCCACAGGAAGCTGGATGTCCCGCTTTGCCCTCTTTGCTGAGGGGTTGGGGGGTACAGTACCTTGGCTGGACATTCCGGAGGATGGGACATGATTTTCCCTGCAGAATGAGGACTGTGTTAACACTTGAAATGAAGCTTTTTCAAGATTTTGAGTCATGAAAGGGAACCACACAGAAAGTGAAATGCAGCTCTCATAAAGGCTCACAACAGTCACAGAACCCCTTCTTACACTAACTCATGGCTGAATCTAGTCTAGTCCTGCTGATTTCTTGTGGCCAATGCAACACGTTTTAATTGTTAAAATTGTTTTAGGAGTTTCTATTCTTTAGATTCAGGAACTCAGGTCAAAAGAGAATTACAGACCCTGAAAAAGAAGGAAACTTTTCCTCTTACCCTGATCTGAGGCCTGTTTCTCAAATTCTCATTTCCTTTCCCCTATAGTAGTTTGAAATACTGCGGAGTTGTGTGGTTGCTTTCCCGGTGGTAACAATCTGGTCATTACAGAATAGACTCACCTTAATATATTTCTGAGTCTGGCTGGCTAAGGGTTATTTGCTATGTGTGGAACAGTAAAATGCCTGTATTGGATAGGACCATACCAAACTTGCTGTAATTTTGTTTTACCTTCTCTTTGTTAAGGATTCAAAAAAAATGTTATAGTCCAATCATATCCAGGGCAACTTTCTAAGATTCCTTGAAGCTAAATCAAAATTATAGTTACATATTTTATGCTATTAGAGCAAAAGAAATATATGAGTAATTTTACAGAAATAAATGCACATATCTTATTAGGGACATGTGTTTGGGGGTATCTGAATAAAGACTCTCTACCAAAGTCAACTCCAAACAAAACTGAAGACAGTAATAATTACCAGGAAAACTTTAATAAATGAGCTATATAGACAATGAAGGGAAAAGAATTTTTGGCTTGAAACACCGAAGCATTTCCATAGCTTTCTAGATTACCATTGCTACAAGAAGTCCTTCGCTGATAGCCGATGCAATGGAGATTTTAGCAAGAATGTCCCAGGTTGTATTTTGAGTGCACTGAAGAGGCTGAATGGGTGTTCAGAAGTCTTAGTACTGGAGACTGAGTTAGAAACCGTCTATCTTCTGATGTTAATGATGAATAATTTGAAGAATGCATGAGTCAGTTAAATAACAATAATAGATCAGTGATTTCTTCCCTAAAACTGGACCTGGAACCTAGTGCAACATATAAGGGCCAACACATCTGACAATGGCAACATGATGTCAACAGTTACTATGCTTCTGCATTAATGGTAATATCCTTGCACAAAAATTTTGCTATAGTGTGTAACTTTCTTCACAACTACTAGCTCTCAGAGTTCAGTGTTAGATTATTCTTCAGTGTTTGTCACTAGGAAAACATTGATTGACTTTGCAATTTTTTGTTTGGTTTTGTTTAGTAGCAGACTAAGATGTTGACTGATTGACTTCACAGTGTTGACAGTCATAAATAAAACTGACCTGACAAGTGAGAAAGGTCTGGTATTTTCAAGGACGAGGTCAACTTCTGCTTGTCATGCTTTTCTACTGCTTAGAGAAATAGAGACAAAATTTGGGATAATCAAGAATTTCATATTTTTGAATGAACATATATTTGCTTTCTCTCCTATCAATCCCATATATGTAGTCAATTAGAACAACAACATTGTCATATTATATTGTGCACTTAATTATCTTTTGGATTTGCCATATACCTAACTTTGTACGTTTTTCTTTTTCTTCCATGAAATTAAGATGGTCTGCACTGGGAAACTTCTGAGAAATTCGTAGGCAATTGGAATTGAACCCAAACTCCTGAGGAATTTTTCAACTTGAATTTTCATTTATTATTGAGAATTAATTTAGACTTTAATCACTGTTCTTTCTCGGGGCATGTGTATGCAACATTTATTATTTTCTTTTTGTGTTCTCCTGAGCTGATGAATATGATGCATTTTAATAATTTTTAATTAATCTTCTACTGACATATAAAAAACAGGTAACCAGAAAGGGAGCAAATCATAAGACTGAGTGTTTCCTGGATGGTCACAAACAACCACATATGTAATCATCAGCCAATTCAAGAAACAGCAGCTTCTCTTCTCACCTCATTTACTTCACTTCTCCCCAGTGGCAACCACTGTTCCAACTGCTAACTCTGGAGAGAAGACTTGGAAATTTCCAGACTTTCTATTGACAGAATATGACAAGTTGCTTTCTTTCCAGCCTGGATGCTTTTGCTTTGCATTATGTTTCTGAGCTTCTGCCATTGCAGCTGTTTATTTTTCATTACTAAATGATATTCTATCATATTTCATGCAAAAATTTATTTATTGATACTATTACTGATGAACATACAGCTTTCCTCTTGTTTTTAAAAAATTAGTATGGATATTGTTGTTATCAGCAATTTTTGTGCCTGTGTTTTGGTTCACTAGTTAGTACTCTGCTAAGTTGGACATAACTGTAGGACCAGAGCTGGTGAACTGTGAGAAATATATGTGGTACTATGATAAATAATGGCAGTCTTCCAACATGCCAAAGCTACTTGTTCTCTTCCACTAGTATATGAGGCATGGCTCTATTACATCCTAGATAATGCCTGAGATGAAGTTCTAAAAAGTATTTTTGTAATGATATTTCACTATAGCATTGATATGTTGCCTTTCCATAACTTTGTTGACAGTTTGCTCAAATGACACCCACTTATATCACTTGTTTTGGAAAAATAATCAATAGTTCTTCCCTTTACTTCCCAAAGTTCATTTGGATATTTTTTGATTGTTCATTTGGATATTCTTTTTGGTAACTAGCCAGTAGATGTCTTTTTTAAAATAAATAGTCTCTATTTTCCTCATCAATTTTTGAACACCATTTATCTGTTAAAAACATTCTTCGTTGGTCATTATGCACATACACATAACTTTTCCTACCTTGTGGCTTTCTCTTTCATTTCAGGGGTGTCTTTTGACAAGCACAAGTTTTACATTCTAATACAATTCTGATTTTCATGAATTGTGTTTTTTGGGTTCTAATTTTGTCCAGTCTATAGTCACTAAGATACTCTTTTGTTTTCTTTTCTTTACTTTGAGGTTTGTATTCTTTTGCTTATCGCTGAGGAAGAAGTCACTAATACATTTATTTTTATGTAGATATCTAGTGTATCTGTACTTTTGTTTGTGATGCTGGGGATGGAATCCAAAGCTTCATGGATACTAGACAAGTGCTCTGCTACTGAGATTCAAGACCAGTCCCACAAAATATGTCTAATTATTAAAATATTGCCTTTTCTCCACTAGTCTATATCACCATCTTTGTTGCATATTAAGTATCTACAGGTTTTAGAAAAACATTTTTTTTAAACTTTCTATTGTTCCTTTGGGCTATTTGCTACACTTTCAACAATAACTCAGTGATTTAAATACTTTGACTTTAAAATAATTTCTAATGGTCTGTTGGATAAGTCCTACAACTTTGTTATTTAAGGTATTTTGGGTTATTTCACCCTTCATTTATATTTTTTAGTCAGCTTACCAAAATCCACAAGAAATAGAAAGTTTCTGATTTTTACTGAGGTTGTTATAAGATTTATAAAACAATTAGGAAGCATTGATGCACAGCCTTGATTTGCCCAACTTAGGAAAAAAAGTATGTCATTGCATTTAATGAAGTCTTCTTCAAGATTTCTCAGTAATGTTTTGCAATTTTCAGAGGAGAGGAATTTCATAGCTTTAGGTTTATTTTAGATATTGGATATTTTTCACTCTATTGTTAATGATATTTTAAAAATCATTTTTTCTTTATTTCTCATTTTCACACTTTGAAAGGAAAAACTTCATCACATGTAAATTATATCTCAATTATTAGTGCATATTAATTAGACATCTTGGGTTTCATTGCAACATTTTCACTTATGAGTGTAACATGTTTTGAATATACCTTCTCACCATTCCCCACTCTCTCCCCTCTTTCCTCCCTCTCCATCTGCCTCCCTTCTTCTTTTCCCATAGTGGTCCTGTTTTACATTTTTGCTAGTTTTTACCTATGGAAAAAAGTGTGACATTTGTTTCTCTGAGTCTAGGTATTTAACATGATCTTCAATTCCATCCATTAAAAGTTACTTTTGAATTAGTTCTTATTAATTTATAAGGATCACTTGGCTTCATTTCGACATATATAGCAACCTCTCTACACTCATTTATTAACTTTGATATGTGGTGTATATATATATACACCAGAGTTTAGAGTTCCAATATTGAAAGTCTGAAGGATAGAAGTCATGGTGGAAGGACTTAAAGACTGTCTCCTGAAGCATTTTGCATGTTTCAGGAAGGTTTATCATTCTCTTACTACTCAAGAAATCCACAGTCCTCCACACATGGGATAGGACAGAGTCTTACACATCTATTACAGTGACACAGCTAATGACCATGCAGGGCACAAGCAAATAGTCAGAACCAAATTCTTCTGTGACATACAGTTTTATATTTCTAGGTTTGATTCATAACAGAAGAAATATTGTGGTGGAAAATTTGAAGTGTTACAGCTTCTATTGTTTGTGTTTATTTTAAGCCAATGAAATTTGACAGACTGTTTTATACTGAAGCCCGGTAACAAGTTTCATGACTATCAGACTAGCAAATCTGTAGGCCATGTAGTCTAGCAAAACTATAGTGTCATTTTTACAATGAGATACAGAATTATGTAACATTAAATCACAATTTTCCAGTCTGTAATCATTAATTAATTATTTAAATAATACATCACCTTTAAAAATTTTTTAAAATTATTTTAAAGGTAGTGAAATACAGTAGAAGGCAGAACAAAGCCAATTGAGACAGTGCAGTGAAATCAGTACAGAACATCACAACAGGTTACTGGGATAACAGTAATAAGTCCCATAGTATATATCATTATCTTCATAATAGTTGTTCTTTCAATCAGGTAGAGCAAAATCAAACCAAATACAGAACATTATAGAGCTTATCAAAACAGAATATTGAATAGAGCAATACAATTAATCAGAACGAAGCAAAACAGTGATAACAACATTTGCTTTAAAAAGATGGCAGAAGGAAATCCCCCCTATTTGCTATATTGCATATGGTCAGCCTCCCAAGAGATGTTCAGACCTCTGGCTCCCATTTGCTAATGGGGAGGATGGGATGTTTGATTCTCAGCCTGCGTGCTGCTAGGCTCACAGTCACTTACCAGGGAGGCGAGCTGGTTGCTTGGTTTCCCAGTGCCCTAAGTTCCAACATGGCATGGATCTCGGGGGATTCTGGCTGCTTTTCCCCCTGGGAATACATGACCTTTTAAATGGCTTGGCCTTCACTGGTTAGAATCACTTATTCAAATGGTAAATATTAATGTCACATCTGAGCTGCCAAATAAATAGTTTTGAATAATTGGAGAGATCATAACAGATCTTTTGCAATATTTTGAGTTGCTTTTACAGCAATAGTTAACTATAATTGTCAATTTATCTATGTATTACTTTCATAAACACATGGGCTATTTCAAAATTCAGTGCTTTTGCTTTTATTGTCCTTCCTTTAGAATAAATTGGTGATGTCTGAAATATTTTCTGTGCTTCCTATCATGCCATTGATTTTAACACTTGATCATATTCAGTATAAACAACATTGTTTTTTGAAACAGTTCAGTGTAGGAGAAGAAAATGTGCTTGGTGATGTCTACTGCCTTGGAATTTGATTTTTAGGAAGCAGGAAATAAAGTTGATTTGAGTTGTTGATTAGAACTTATACTCTTGCTCTGCTGGTGTTCAAAGGCAGCAAATGTCAAGGTACCACTGAAGGCACTGAACTTAATAACCACATACTAGGATGACATTAACTATGGTAATATTACAAATGAATGCAGGCTTCTGTGGAAATTTGAGTCATAGATTTTGAAAGTCAAAAATAAAAGACTTACTGAACTTCGAGGGGGGAGATAGAACAGTCGCTGACCCTAGAATCAACAGACCTTACATAGGCCTCATTAATTTCTTATTGCATTTATAACTGCATGAAGAAATGAAGTTGCTTCATTACACTTTCAGCAAAGGACAGGATGGAACATAATTTCAGTGTTAGATGTCAATATGTACATCAACAATGAAAATATTTCCACAGCAATCCCAACTTTGAGAAACAAGTGGCACAAACCTTTCTTTTAATTCCTAAGTTTTTAAAGGCACATATAATTTACATTTACATAAGAATGTTACATATTTATGGGATCAGGGACTTTCCCCAATTTCAAATTTTGTATTTTCTCTTATTGTTTACCATTGTTTTAATGCAACTGTCATTGCTTTCTTTAGGAACTGGTGCATTACTGCATCAAATATTTTAAATATCATTTAATACTCATTGCCAGGAGACTTCCTTAACATTGATAATACATAAAACATGGATTCATGGTATAAATCAGAAAAATAAAATTCTGATTATAGTTGTTGATATATGGTGAGATGTTACATTCATTCCTGCGGTATTTAACACTTTAAATATTCTGTGTTGCATTTATGAAATATATAATTTATACTATGTTTCATTTTTGATTGACATGTATTAATAGTACAGATTAATGAGGGGGTTCAACTTGATGCTTTCATATCCAGCCTCCTTTTATCTACCGTCCCATCCTCATTCTCAAGTGCTCATAATCTCTATTCTCCATTAAGGTCACCTTTTTTTTTAAGCTTCCGCACATGAATACGAACCTGTGTACTTGTTTTTTTGGGTTTGGCTTATTTCACCTATGTAATGTCCTCCAGTTTCATAGTTTACTGCAAATGACAGGATTTCATTCTTCCTTATGGCTGAGTAACATTTTGTTGTGTGTATATACTGGCATATTAATAGGTTTCAGTATAGTTCCTTCTTTTTTGCATTCTTGATATATCATTTTTAAGAGGAATATGTTCTAATGTCCAAGCAACAGTGTTAATTTCATGATTTCCCACTATGTTTTGATCCACTGTTACTTGATGTATTTCAGGCCAACCTGGTTAAGAACCTACATGTTTATGGTAGACATAGTAGGGAATCTGTCCTGTTTTTTTCTTTATCATTGTATACATACCTCATACTAATTTTTTTACAAAAACAATTTTTCTTTAAAATCTCTCACCAGATATTATGTCAGTCAGTGCCTAGTAGAGAAACAGATTCATGCAACATAGACAAATACATAAGGATTTACCAGATAGGCTTTCAATGGCTGCCTGCAGAGTCAGGTCTGGCAGAATGCAAAAGGGCTGTGTGTTGAAGATCCAAGGATCCTGTTGAAGACCTGGAGCTCACTACAGTGTCCCATTCAAGGTTGTATCAGGAGGCCAAAGAGTCTGCCGTGGAAGCCAGCAGACGACATCTAAGGAGAAGATGGGAATTCCTCCAGAGAAAGAGAAGTGTGCCTTCCTTCTTCATTTCCCTTTTATTCCATTCAGGCAACAAGCCCACTGGTTGGTGCCACCCACACACAGGGTGGATTTTCTGTCTTTAGTAAATACCTTCAGCCACACCCAGAGCTATACTGATCCAATTTACTTGGGCATTTCCTACTCACACTGACATGATCAGTTAACTATCACAGATACTAAGATTTGACCTTCCTCTTTGTTTACAACAGTGCAGTATATCTTTTACCACCCTTTAATTGTTAGCTACTCTTTTATGAATATCTCCCTCTTCCTTCTCCGAACAAGAACTGTAAGCATATCGTCATGTCTTGCTGTTTAACAGCTCCTGAAGCGGTTCTTTGACGTATCATGGGTGTTCTAATTTGCATTCTTGTCTTCGTCTATTCAACACACAGAGAGATCCTGTTAACATGTATGTCATTACATGTCATAACATGCTTGCTGCCCAAAACCTTCTAATATCATCCCATCTCATTAAGAGCAAGAATTAACACTTAAAATTTCAAAAACATTGTTGATGCTTTTATATCTCCATTTTCTAATTTTTTCTCTCAATCAGTAGTAGTAGTAATACCTAACATGATACATACTTACTTATCTCATTTTTCAATTAAGTAATTATTTACATATTGAACTTAGGGCTCTACACATGGTAGGAAGTGTGCTGCTACTGAACTACACCTCAGTCAACAATTCTTTTATACTGTATGATTTTGCAAAATTTGACACGTGTAGGACCCACTGCTACAGGCAATATACAGTTCTGAAAATAAAATTCTCCAGTGCCCTTTTTGTTTGGCCTTTTCTGTATTTGATTGTTCCTTCTTCCATATAGTTTTGCCTTTTCCAAACGGATCAAAAGTATGCTACCTTTTGATTTTGGCTTTTTTCACTTAGTATAATACATTTAAGATTGATCCATGCTGTTGTTTATTTCAGTAGATCATTCTTCTTTATTGCTGAGTAGCATTCAGTCTCACGAGTGTAGCATAATTTTCTTCCCCAGTCACCCTCAGTTGAGGGACATTTGAGTTCTCTCCAGTTTTTGATTATGAACAAAAGCTACTATAAGCACAAATGATTTCTATTTGAGCATACATTTTAATTACTGTAGATATAGGAATACTTGATTATTTGATAAGTATATAGTTTGCTTCATAAGAAACTCAGACTTGCAAAATAATTGTTCCATTTGTATTTCCACCAACTATGTATAAGAATTCTAGTTTTTCTGCATCTTCAGCAGTACTTGGTATTGTCAGTATTGTTAGTCATTCAAACTAGAAGTTAAGGGTACTTTGTTGATACTTATGTTCCTTCACTCACTAATTAAATAAGAGCATCATTCATGATCTTGTTTGCCTTTAATACATTTCTTGATAAAGGGACTGTTAAAACAGTTTTCGCATTAAAATTTTTTTTCTTATTTAGCATTGAGTTTTCCCTATATGTTTGGGATATAAATCTTTGACCAAATGATTTGCAAATATTATTTCCTCATGTAAAGCTTGTCTTTTTGTTTTTCTGACCATATTTTAAATAACAGAGATTCTTAATTTTGTTAAAATTTATTTAACACTTGTTTCTATTATTGTATCTTTGGTTGGAGATTATATAAACATGGTAAATTGAATCTATCTATCCATCCATCTGCCTATCTATCTATCTATCTATCTATCCATCCATCTGCCTATCTATCTAGCTATCTATATGGTAAATTGAATCTATCTATCCATCCATCTGCCTATCTATCTATCTATCTATCCATCCATCTGCCTATCTACCTATCTATCTAGCTATCTATATGTCTTTATCTATCTATCATCTATCTGTCTTCCATTATCTATAGAAAGAGAGAGATTTATTAAACAAATTGGCTTACCCAATTGTGGATGATGGCTGTGCTCTTTCAAAGTCTGTGGGGTAGACAGTGATGGAGGCAGCAGTTTTAGATAATTCTTCCTCTTTCTTATTTCTAGTGTATAGAAATCTGATGGATGTTGGTACATTGACCTTGGATTTTGCAACCTTACTAAATCTACTTATTTGTTCTAGGTTTTTTGTAATCTCTTGAAGATTTCATACAAACACAATCATATTGTCTGAAAATATCATCAGGTTTGTATCTTCCCTTCTAACTGTGGGCCTTCTGCTTCTTTTCCTTCACTAACCCCACTGGTTAAGACTTAATTCTAACATTATTTTAAATGGTTCCAGTGGACAAGCTTGTTTTATTATTTGCCTTATTTGTTGATTTGCCCTATTCCTTGACAATGTCAGCAGGAATGACATTACACAGGGCATGAAGATAGGGTTACTTCTTTGTAAGATTTTCTGCTGTATCAACATCAGTAATCTTTTCTAGTAAGCATTCAATAATTTTTTGGGGGGTGCTGGGAACTGAACTCAGGACCTTGCACTTACCAGGCAGGTGCATATGCTGCTGATCTATATCCCCAAACATCAATAAATTTTTAATAAACTATGTTGTCTGTGTTCTCTTTCTCTTGAAATAGCTTTAGTCACTATTATCTTAATTTTTGGTCTGTAAACTTATTCTCATGATTGTATCAAATATTAAAGATTAGGTCTCTTCCACCTCTTTTTTCCCCTTCTCCTATTTCTTCCTCCTCCTCCTTCCTCTTCTTTTCTTTCTCTCATTTCTAAATAAAAATTTTAATTACAGAAAGTTCCAAATAGAGGCAGAGAGAATAGTGCATGCTCTTCATGTACACTTTTTCCAGTTTAAAACAATAGAAGCTTATTAGCTCATGGTTAGCTCATAGTTAACACTGTTAAATTTCCTTGATTCTGAAGGAAATAGGAGGCATTATATCTGGTGATTTGCATCATGCCAAATTAGCAAAGCTGCTACTATATGTTCAGAATTGCCTTCTGTACCAAGTTCCAGGTAGTGTGCTCCATAGGAGGCATATGTGGGGTTTGGAAGAGAGACATGAACGTTCAGCCGTATTGGCTCTATGCTTGGCGTATCCATTCAAGGCATGCGATGTTAATGCTCTGACATGTTCTTGCTTATCTTCTGTACAGGCAGCAGTTAGGCTGTGGTTTCTGTGCTCTGTAACATTCTCCATCATTGTCTCCTATTTCTGGACCAGGGAATATGTAGCTTCAACTGATAGGGTATTTCTGTAGGCTATCTCATCCTTGAAGTTGAAGGCCTAGAAATAATGAGGGATGGACATGAGCACCAGTCTGTTCCCATGTGAGTTCTGGCTTTATCCTCACCAAGTCCGATTTTGCCCTTATCCATCCACTTTACATCTATGTTTGATTATTAATTGCTGCTCTGCAGACTGCATTCACCAACACCTGGCATACAAATAGCAGCTGCGTGTACCCTGTGAACCCAGTTCCCATAATTGCATAAGGTCGAAATTTGCAAACAACATATATGACATATGTGAACAAAACTCCATGTTCATATATGTCAGTGATGTTGATTTTAGCTCTGCTGAATGGATTAGAAGGAGTAAAGTTACATTATTTTCCTTTCTTGCTATTCCATATATCATCTATTGAATTTTGCTGGTATTTAATCCTTTCAAATAGAGGTATTATCAGTGATGAGTAAAAGACTATAAGATAAACTATGATAAATAATTTGTGAAAAGCATTAGCCTATGTAAAATATTTTTATTGATTATTTTGTCATTTCTTACTGTATTTATTTTCTAATGATATTAAAAAGTTTTGGCAGAGAATGCACATCTATACTGATACTGGGCAATTATGTTGATGGTTCTGATACAAAGACACTTTAATGCATTGATTTTGGCTATATTTCTTGATAAAATTTGCTGAAGATTGCTCAATTGGTTACTAATATTTAACATAATTTATAACTCCCAGAAAAGTGGATTATATCTGAAGCTTTTGACATAAAGATTATAAAACTGTTTAGCATTGAAAGTGATTTTTAAGTAAATTAGCTTATAATTATTCACTTGGTAATCAGTTGATCATTGTTCATGGAGATTAGGCTAAAAGTTTCTTCTACAATCATAAATTGACATAGTGATTGCCCAGTATTCATTTGTCTTTGTCAATACTCATAACACCAAGTTGATGATTTACAGGAAAGCATAAGAAAGGAGAAAAAATTAAAAAAAAGAAACAAGAAATATCCTTTGGAATTTAAAGAAAATACTATAGTCATTAATTATGGTTGAAATAGCAGTCAAAAAGAATCAATCTGGAAATTAAACTATAGTTCAAGGATGAAAGTAAGATTGGATAATCACTGAACATCATAATTTTGCCCTATGTGAAATCCTTATGCAAATAAATAATAAAAAGACTTCCACAAAACATGTACTTGTTTGATAAAGTACACAGACCTGTTAATGTACTGTATTTGGTTAGCAGTTACTAAAAGTAATTATCTTTGTTTCATAACCAAATTTAGATGGTTATCCTGAATTAATTTTCTATCATAGGGCAAAACGTGTTGGTGGTAGGTTATGTGGCAGAAAATGTTGATGCTAATAGTTAGGGCACCTCTTCACTTATCCTAATATTTGTATCATGTTGATGTACTGTGAGGAGACTGATCTACACCCTTAGAATTTTTTTAAATTTTATTTTACAGAGAATAAAACAAAAGAGGACAGAACAACACAGATCAGAACAGAACAACGCAAGTAACACAGCACTTCACAACAAGACAATTGGATATCAACAGTAGCTACAATATCTTTCTTTGAGATACTTCAGCATAGCTTCACAAACAATATCAAACATAACTAAGTAGAATAAAAGCATTCAAGAGAATGAAACTATTACAAGGAATTCTGAACCAAATAACAGAAAATGAACAATGGTAACTATATCACATTTTCCATAAAAAAATTTCTTTATATTATTACATATATTAAAATACAGTAAGACACAACATGATAGAACCAATGCTAATAGAAGAACAACAGCATGGTAGGACTTTAAAGTCAGATGATATTACATCAGCAATGGCTGCCATAATGTCTTGTCTTCTTCAAAGTAGCTGTTCATACCATCATACATAATAAGGTCAAATATAACAGAATAAAACAATTCCAACCAATGAAAGAAGTCCTTTGTCTGAAGGACAGTTCGCTAAGATTTTTTTCCCAGTTTGTGGGTTTTCTTTTCACTCTGCTGGAGATTTCTTTGGACATGCAGAAACTCTTTAATAAGATGTGATCCCAGTTATTGATTCTGGGAAGTATTTCCCATGTAGTTTGGTTCTTGTTCATGAATTGTCTACCAACCCCTATGTCTTCAAGATTTTTAACTACTTTGTCTTCCAACAGATTTAGTGTTTCTGTTTTAATATTTAGATCTTTGATCCATTTAGATTTTAGTTTATTACATGGTGCTAGGCATGGGTCTATTTTTAGTTTACGGCATATGGATAGCCAGTTTTTCCAGCACCATTTATTAAAGAAACTATCATTCTTCCATTGGCCATGTTTGTCCCCTTTATCAAAAATAAGGTGGTTGAGTGTGTTCATAGTTGTATCTTCTAGTCTATTCCATTGATCTTCAGGTCTGTTTTTATTCCAGTACCATGTTGATTTTAGTATGGTAGCTTTGTAGTATAACTTCAAGTCAGGGATTGTGATGCCTCCTGCCTTGGCTTTGCTGCTTAGAATTGCCTTTGCTATTCTAGGACTCTTCTGGTTCCAGATGAATTTTAGGAGTGATTTCTCTAGATCTATGAGGTATGTTAATGGTATTTTCATTGGGATTGCATTGAATGTGTATAAAAATTTTGGGAGAATGGTCATTTTCACAATATTTATTTTTCCTATCCATGAACAAGGGATGTCTTTCCATTTTCTGAAGTCCTCTTTGATTTCTTTTTCAGGGTATTATAATTTTCCCTGCATAGCTCTTTTACTTCTTTCATTAAATTAATTCCTAAGTATTTCAGTTTTTTGGATGCTAGTGTGAAGGGTGTGGCTTCTCTTATTTCTCTCTTGGGGATTTGGTTGTTAGTGTATAGGAATGCTATTGATTTTTGATTATTGACTTTGCATCCAGCTACATTGCTGAATTTATTTATTATATCTAGGAGTCTTTCAGTGGAGTATTGGGAGTCTTCTATGTAGAGTATCAGTTTAACTTCCTCTTTTCCTAACTTTACTTCTTTTATTTCTCTCTCTTATCTAATTTCTCTGGCTAGAATTTCCAGTACTATGTTGAATAGGAGCAGTGATAAGGGACATCCTTGTCTTGTGCCTGATTTTAAGGTAAAGGCTTTCAGTTTTTGGCCATTTAATATGACACTGGCTGTTGGTTTGTTGTAGATGACCTTTATCATATTGAGGTAGAGAACATCTATTCCAATTTTCTGTAAGGTTCTTATCATGAATGGGTATTGGATCTTATCAAAAGCTTTTTCTGCATCTATAGAAATGATCATGTGATTCTTTCTTTTGGCTCTATTGATATGGTGGATTACATTTATTGATTTACATATGTTGAACCATCCCTGAACTCCTGGATGAATCCCACTTGGTCATGGTGTATAATCTTGTTGATGATTTGCTGCATCCTGTTTGCCAATATTTTATTGAGAATTTTTGCATCTATGTTGATTAGGGAGATTGGCTAGAAGTTCTCTTTTTTAGATGGGTCTTTCTCAGGTTTTGGCACTAGAGTAATATTTGCTTCCAGGAATGACTTAGGGAGAATTGCTTCCCTTTCAATTTCATTGAAGAGTTTGAAGATTGTCGGCATTAAATCTTCTTTGTATTTCTTGTAGAAATCCGCAGGGAATCTGTCTGAGCCTGGGCTCTTCTTTGTTGGTAAGGACTTTATTACATTTTCAATTTCATTAATAAAAATTGGGTTATTCAGAAGTTTTACATCTTTTTGATCTAGTTTTGGTGGTTCATATGTTTCTAGGCATCTGTCCATTTCTTCTGTGTTATCGAACCTATGAGAGCAGAGGTTTTTGAAATAGGTGTTGATGATCTTCTGTATTTCCACAGTCGGTAGTGATTTCATCTTTTTCATTCTGTATTGTATGAATTTAAGTCTTCTTTTTCTTTGTTTAATTAGGTTGGCTAGGGGTTATCAATTTTATTTATTCTTTCAAAGAACCAACTCTTTGATTCATTGATTCTGTGTATTGTTTTCTTAGTCTCTATTGCATTAATTTCTGCTCTGATCCTTATAATTTCCTCCCTTCTTTTGGCTTTGGGCTTAGCTTGCTCTTCTTTTTCTAGCTGTTTGAGGTGTAGTATCAGGTTGTTTATTTGTGTTCGTTCAGTTTTCCTAATGTGGGAACTCAGTGCAATAAATTTTCCTCTAAGTACTGCTTTCATTGCATCCCACAGATTATGGTGAGTTGTTTTTGCATTTTTGTTTGCTTGTAGATATTGCTTAATTTCTTCTTTAATTTCCTCTGTGACCCATTGATTGCTCAAGAGTGTATTATTCAATTTCCATGTGTTTGTGGGGGTTTTGCAGTTTTTTTATCATTAATTTCCAGTTTCATGGTGCTATGATCTGATAACTTGCATGGGATAATTTCAATTCTTTTGATTTATTTAAATATTTTCTGTGGGCTAGTATATAGTTTATTTTAGAGGATGTCCCATGTACTGCTGAGAAGAATGTATATTCTGATGTTGTTGGATGGAACACTCTGTATATGTCTATAAAGCCCATTTGTTCACAGGTGTGATACAGTTCTGATATTTCTTTGCTGATTTTCTGTCTAGTTGATCTGTCCCTTTGTGTCAAACGCATGTTAAGTTCTCCTTTTATAATTGTGTTATTGCTTATTTGATTTTTCATTTCTGTTAATACTTGCTTTGTATAACTGGGTGCTCTGGAATTTGGTGCACATATATTTAAGATTGTTACCTCTTCCTCTTGAGGTTTTCCCCTAACTAGTATGTAGTGACCTTTTTTATCTCTTCGGACCTTTCTTGGTTTGAAGTTCACATTGTCTGCAAACAGAATAGCTACCTCTGCTTTTTTTGACTTCCTGTTGCATGAAGTACTGTTTTCCATCTTTGGACTTTCAGTCTATGAGTATCCTTTTGGGTTACATGGATTGCTTGTAGACAGCACACAGTTGGACGTTGTTTCTTGATCCATTCTGCCAGTCTGTTTCTTTTAATTGGTGAATTGAGGCTATTTACATTAATGGTTATAACTGTCATATATTGGTTTATTGTTGACATGTTATCTTTCTGATGTTGTATATTTATCTTTCCCTTCTGTTTAATTGTCTGTCTTGCTTAGTGTTTTTTTGCTATGTGTATCTAGAATGTCTTTGAGTATTCTTTGCAGGGTTGGTTTGATGATCATGAAGTTCTTCAGCTGTTCTTTATCATGGAAATATCTTATTTCTCCATCCATTTTGAAGGACAGTTTTGCAGGGCACAGCAGTCTGGATTGTAATTTGTTTTCCTTTAGGATCTGAAATATTTCACTCCATGCTCTTCTTGACTTTGTTTGTGTTGAGAAGTCTGTTAAGATTCTGATAGGTTTTCCTTTATCCGTGATCTGTCTTTTCTCTCTAGCAGCTTTTAATATTCCATTTTTATGTTGGATTTCTGGGATGGTGATTATTATATGTCTGGGTGTAGTTTTATTTTGGTTATGGCTGTTTGGAGTTCTAGATGCTTCACTAATCTGAATGTCAGTTTCCATTCTTGTGTTTGGGAAATTTTCAGCTATTACTTCTGTAAATAGCTTCTTGATATCATTTGTATTGTCCCCTTCTTTTTCATTTATCCCTATTAATCTTATGTTGTTTTTCTTTGCATCATCTTGCAACTGTTGAATTGTTATTTCCTGATTCCTTGTTATTTTTAAAAGATCTTTCCTTCCCTGTTCACTAGCTGCAATCTTATCTTCGAGGTCTGAAATTCTGTCTTCACTTTTGTTGAGGTGGGTTTGGCAACTTACAATAGAATTTTTGATTTCCTTTATATCTCTTTGAATCTGTTTCATGTATTCTGTTTGTTTCTTATACTGCTCACTCAGGGATTCTTTCTCTTTGCTTTGGTCCTCTAATATTTTAGCTGTGTCTTCTTTAGATGCATTCACTATTTCTTTCATTATTTTTATCATTTCTTCTTTTACCTGGGAGATTATTTCTACTTTGAGTTCCTTTATAGCTTCCTGTACTTGCTTCTTTATTTCAGTTGATATCATTTCAGGTGTATGACTAGTATTTTCTTCTATGTATGTGGCTTCCAGGCTTTCTTGGGATGGACTGGAGGTTTGGGATTGCATTTTTTTGTTTGTTTTGTTTTTTTCCTATATTTCTGTGTTTCAAGCAGTGTTCCAAAACTCTCCCTGAGCATGTTGGGAATCACCTCCTGCACTCTCATCTCCTTGGACTCACAGGCCTTGGCTCCCCTGGTTGAATGAAGGTCACTGGGCATGGTCCACTCAAGCCCACAAAGCCTTTCAAAGCTAATCCAATGTCCTAGGGGGATGGGTGGGCACTCAAGCACCCTGAGCGATGTCCCAAACTCTCCTTGGCCAGGACCAGGGAGCTGGAACTTTGCTTGCTGCACATGCGGGGTCACCTCCCCTATTGGAGCCTGCTTGTTCCCCTGTTTGAATAAAGGTTGCTAGCTATGGTCCACTCAAGCCTGTGCCATCTCTCCAGGCTAATCCAGTGTCTTAGGGGGCTAGGAGAGCATCTCAGACCAGGAGTGATGTCTCAAACTCCCCTGAGCTAATGCCAGTGAGATGGAACTTCCCTTGCCCTTGCTGCCACTTGAGCTAGAACTCCCTTGCAGCCTCATGGGCCTATGTTCCCTCTCTACACCCTTAGAATTTTAGAATGTGAGTTCAATGTCTGCAGTGCCAAATATTTATTTTTCACCAGAGAGAGAAAATAGAAACTTCCTGGGAAATATCTTCTTGAAGCCTACAAAATAAAATCCTGTAAGACAAACGAAGATAATTATTTTCCTCTAATATACTCGAGTGCTGGAATTACAGGCATGTGCTACCATGCCTGGTTTGAATTTCTGATCAACTTCTTTTGGGAGAAACTTGGAGATAGACTATCTCTTCATAATCAAATTTATTAAAATAAAATTAATAAAGGAGTTACATTGTTTATTACTCATTCAATTATTATATGTTGATATTTTTGTTGACAGCCTTCCACATGCTGGGTGTTACACAATAGTGAAATTTCTCTTTCCTCTCTCAATTGTTACTCTCTGTATGAAGTATAGAGTCTATGCAGTGCATTACCTGACATAACTAGTGCTGTGTATATTGTTCCCACCTTCATTTTACATAGAAAAGAAAGCAAAGAAAAACACATTACAAAGAATAAATCTTTTTTCTCCATTTTAAAAAGATGAAGGATTGATGTAGAGCAAATAACTTTACTGCAAGTTAAAAATGGGCTTGTTGCTGTTCTTATCACAAAGAGAGACACTATAGCTATTGCATAGGTGGTGGAACCTACAAGGGGAATTTCTCTGTTGATCTATTTATTGCAGCTTAGAATACAAACTACAGACTGGAAATTTGGCTGAATATTCATGGTTTAGAAGAGTTAATCATAGTTTATAAAAATGAAGCCAGAAGTTATAAAATTATAAATTATTTCATAAAAATGTAAAAATAAAAATGATAGAATACCTTCTATTCGATTGCCATTTACCTGAATTGTTGTATTAAAATGTTACTTTCCTTGTGAAAAAATATACTGATCTCGATAAACTGATCAAAATCTACAGAATAGTAAATATCAATCACTCCCAGACTGCCTTCTCTCTAAGACTCCGGCTGTTTTCTAGTTTCATCTGGTGACTATTGTACTTAATAAAAATCAGTTTGTTTTCAAACTGGTTTATATGGGCTATATTTCATAATTACAAAAATGTACTATATATTATTTAAACCAAATGTATTGATTTGTAAGATCTGATAAAGCAAGTAGGTGACAAAATCGTTAGGGGTGTACAAAACATATGTAAATCATCAGAGAAGGAATGTTAAATCCAGATGGGTTCTGCACCCAGGTTGCTTCTTAAGTGACTCCATTTACAAGAAGCTAAACTTGTAATCATAGATACAGAATTATGTGTTTTCGTTTATGCCAGAGGGATAATACCTATCCAATCAGAAATCACCTATGCAAAGGGCTTCAGCCCTATGTCAGATGTTTGGCAGATGAATGTACACTTATTTGTTTCAAGATAAAATACCATGTTTAAAAATGCAGGCAAATATTTTTATATTACCTATTCCTTTAACCATAGATCTTGCTAGTTTCAAATAAAGTCATTTCATATATATTATTATTGACTTTGAAGTTGTAAAGTTAATTTGAATGCTAAATGCACTGAACAGTGAGTTTAAAAATGTTCAATAAAAAAGTGGCTATTGTAAAGGAGTCATGGTAAATATATAATTTTAAAAATTGACATATCAAAAACATGATTATTTTCTAGAATGATAACCTTTAATAACTGACTGCCACATTACTAAAATTTTATTTTCTCCTGCCACACATGCTATCTGTATTTTCAAATAAAAATTTAAAAATATTATTTTCTATAAGGAGAATAGAAGAAGTCTTACTTTTTTGAATGGTTGATCAAAATTTAAGTTTCAGAAAAATTTATTTCAATATTGAAAGTTATTCATGATGTAAAATTTTTGGAAATGTTAAATTCTGAGAAAGTTCTATCAAGTTGTTTTCATGTAAGGGACATGAAATTCAGAAACTTTCTCTGTATCAGTGACAGTCTTATATGTCTCTGCCATAGATAGCCTATGATTCCTGAAATGCTGGGATCTGACACACACGATTGCTCTCACAGTCATGGAGATAAGCTTGCTGTGTATATTGCTTCCACAGATTTATACTGTACAATAGTAGGGATTCAAACCAATTCTGTTTCACATGATTTTCATCCATAAATAACAAAATAATTCTGATGGGTTTATATAATTTGTAATTAATCAGTTTTTGGAAGTGCCTTATGAATTAGATTGTTCTGAAATTTAAATTTGATTAGATTTGCAGTTAATCTCCCTCTAAGTGCCAATCTTTCACAAACAGGTCAGTGAAGAAAGTAGGTTCAAAAGACTAACACCCACAAAAATGTCATGTCTTCACAAGGAGGTGTGAAGACATTGCTTGGTCAAAAGTGTCTATGATTCTGCACAACTGTTGATGGAAATTACTTCAATTCATTGTACTCTCTAGATAGAGGGACATTTTATTGTATTGTAACATTCCTTTAGGTCATACTTTTGTTTTGATTTTCGCAGAACTCACACACATAAATTTGCTTTGTCACTATATCTTGGTTAGGAAAGTGGGGTTAAGTAGCTCACCTAAGGACACTGATTCTTAATGAAGAATTTCAAACAAAGACTTTGCCCACAACAAATTCAATTTTTGCACTAGGTCATACAAATTCCTCTACTATGTGATACTGATGACATGCTATTTGAGCATGTTGCTAAATCTACAGGCATACTAGCTAAGTCAATACAACTGTTGTCACAAACCTTCACTTGCTGAAATCACAATAAATACCACATACCTACTTGTGATAGGATGAATTTGGGGAAACTGTTGCAAGCAGTTAGTGAGGGGCCTACTATTTTCTGTATTTTTTTTAAAGAGACTAAAACAAAACAAAACAAAATGAAACAAAACAAGACAATGAGAAAAATCTTGTATTTCAAAAACAAGACAGTAGGAAATCAACAATAGTTATTATATTGCACATTGTTATCCTCTAAATAGTTGCTCAGATTACCAGATATAGGCATGCAAAGTTAATCAGACTACATAAATCCTCCATTGTTTCTTTACTTCAGTTGCTATCATTTTGGAAATTTCAAATGTGTGGCTTCAAATTTCTTCTATGTCTATGTTTCCTGAATTTGTTCCAGGTGAGATATAGGCATGCAAAATTAACCAATCTTAATGCTGACATTAAGTTGTTTCTTTAATTCAGTTGCTATTGTTTCAGAAGTTTCAGGTGTGTGGCTTCAAAGATTTTTGTGTCTGTGTCTCTTGGACTTGTTCTGGAGGTCTGGGACTACATCTTGTTCTTTGTCTTGACATTTTCCTGTATTCCTCTGAAACAGCCAGTTGCCAAGTCTCTGGCACTTACTGCACTGGATGCCTCTCCTGAAGTGCAAGGGATTGGGGTAGTACCTGGGTTCCTCTGATTGGAGGTTTCCCAAGGTGGTGGAGAGGTGCAGTGTGGGAGCTCACTGATTTTCTCTCTAACGGCTGCAGGGTCTCAGGGTGTGGCTTCTTCTCCTTGGCCTGTGATTGCAGGCTCACTGGAGTGGGGGGATGTGGCTTCTCCTCTGGGCCCCCTTTTTTGTGTCCTGTAGAACTGCCACTTGAAATACTAAGTGTCCAGTTATGCTATCAACACTGAAAAGGAAAACTTTCCAAGGAGTAATCACCAAGGCCTTAACCCCCACGACACAGTTAGCTGCTGTCACATACCACAATGTTAGAATTGGGGCTGCATGTCCATCTAGCCAAACTGGGAGACGATTTCTCTGTCTGGGCCACAGCTTCCACTACAGGGAAAAATCAAAGAAACAGATAGTTTATTAATTTAAAAAAACAATTATTTCAATCAAGTTTTTGATGCAGCAAATAACGGAAAAAGAGGGACCAAAATTATACTTTATTTTCTTTTTTGATCACTACTCTAAAACCCTACTTTTCAGTTTTAGCTATGAAGGAAGGTGTTCATCATATTAAAACAAAGAGCTATTTAGAGAACAAGGTACTTTCCCCCATATCTTATAAATACACTTATGTTTGGAAACTTGAAATATGTTTTATTACAGGCTTATATTAAAATGCATACTCTAAATTTAAATCTTATATTGGCCGGGATATTTGAATTCAGTGAAAAGCTCTTGTGTATTTTTTTTCCCATATAATATATCAGAATGATCTACAGGATGCAAATCCCTTTGAAAAAACCTTGTTTAACAGAAAGGTAAGCAACATATAGAGACTCAAATACAATATGAAAAACAGAAAATTTCACAGTATTCTGGAATTGTGGGCAGGAGGATCAGAGCAAGTAGCTGAAAAATGTCAGTAATGATAAGATAGATTTGTCCAGTTCAGTTTTTCTTTTATTCTAAAGTTTAGAGGAAAGACTAATAAACCAAGTACATTTTCATCTACCAGGAAATAGAAAGATACAGATGTTTTTGACTGGATGAGAATCTATTTTTGCTAACACATCACAAATAATGTTTACATTTGTAGAAATCTTTCTTATGTTCTGACAAAACAGTTAGAGAATATGTATCAGGAAAGTAGAAAAATATGTTGATAAGCATAGAAGTTATATTTGTTTATCACAGAGTTTTAAAACAGTTTCGGTTGGTTTTTCAAACCATTATTACCTTTCATTGTTGACACATTCAAAGTATACAAAAATATTCAAAACATTTAAAAATGCAAAATGATGACAATGGTAGCTTGGCAAGACAAATATGTGCTCTTCTCTTCCCAGGAAAGAGTCTTTACAGCCACTTTCTAAGGAAGAAACACTTAGGAAGTAACAGTTTTGTTCATGGTAATGCTCAGTCAGAGGAAGACGAAATGAGGAAAGCAGAGGTACATAATTAGGCGGGCTTCTCGCTGCTTACCAAGGTCCCCCCACCCCGTGGGGTTAACAAATTAACTGGATAGAGGAAAGTACCTACCGAAAAGCACACACCACATATGTGTGTGCGGCAGGTAGATGCACAGCCAGGCTCTGCTGCACGGGCCAACCCCTTACCAGCCTCTGCTCCGCCTCGGCGGAGCTGTTAGCATCCTGGAAAACATTTGCTCAGCTTCACACCATGAACTTTCCCTAGAGAGCCAGCGCAAACACTGCCATATGTCCATGTCCCTGACCCAACTGCCCTGCTCTGCCTCTTATTAATTAACAGGTTTGCTCAGCTTCCTGCACTCAGGATCTAGAGAGGGCTGGGTAAGATGTGGCAGCTGAACCACCATCAACTCATCCCCCTGGCTCCTGACTATCAAAAAGATTTGTGTCCCTACTCATGTGGTTCATCCCACCCCAACCCCACTAGGTGGGTGTCTACCCCTCTGCCTATCGACTTCCATCTGGAAAAACTGGACAAAACCAGGCTGGTCCTTTAAGAAGCTCTTTCACTTTCCCCAGGTCTTGCGTAAGTTTGTTCAAGTCCAGTTCCTTTGGATCGATTTCTGTGTCCTCGCACTTGCCTGGTGATATTCCTCCCTCTGTGCTCATGCAGAATCTTGGAAATTGCTGCTCCTTTGCTATAGTTGCTTCTTTTTTGCTAGGCAGGTGCTTAAGCCACTGAGCTAAACCCCAGCCCCTATAGTTGCTTCTTGCAGGTCAATGCTGTGGGGTGGAGATGTCACTGTCTCGGCCTTGCTTGACTCTAAACAGGGGCTCAGGTGGCTTTCTGTCTCTACTAAAGACTAAAACTCGGCAGTGATTTTTTACTAGCACTTCTACATGAGGGAGCCCTTGTTTCAGGCTAAGAATCCCTCTATGTGTCAGAATATGGTGGAAATAGTAGAGTCTCATTTGCCAGCATATATATTGGTAGTGAAGATTTAGTGCCAGACCCTTTTGTGCTTCCTTACCCCAGATGAAGTTTTCATTACTATGAAAAAAAAAAAAACTTTCCTGGATTGTACCTATTATAAGGAATAAAACTAACACTGATTCTATGTTTACCAAGACCCAGTCTGTTTGCTAAGGCATTTATTTTGGAGGAATAGTTGTCAGGACTTGGGGAAGTGCAATGCATAGATGGTGTTTGAAAAGAATATACTGAAGAAATTCCATATGAGCAGATGGAGAGGTGGAGATGACTTCTACTGTGATGGAGCAGAAATAGATTTAGAAACAAGAATTGAGATTTGGAGGTGTTATATTTAAAGTGTAAGTAAAATTCAAGAGGACATTCAAGTGAAGTTGGCAGAATTAAAATCTACACTTAATTTTACACAAAACATCACTCCTGTCCTTTGTTTAAAGTAGCAGAAATCTGAAGGCAGACCTTTTGTCTGCTGATTCTACCCTGAGGTAAGCAATCGGTGTAAGCAACTTGTCTCAGTTACTGCTCTCATTGCTGAGACCCAAAACTCATGAATTAAGGGAGGAAAGGTTTATTAAGGTCACATTTTGTAGAGGTTTCAGTCCATAACTGTCTGCCTGCAAGACAGGATGGTGGGTGGAGGGGATCTCAGAGGTGAACCAGTTCATGGCAAGCAGAAAATAAAAGCAAGCAAACATGCAAGGGTTGGTCATGGCTCTTTCCATCCCTTATAGCTTATCCCGGCTACTCAGGGCAGGTAGCACTCACACCCTTGATCCTGATGCTCTTGAGCCTAGCATTGCACTATGAATCAACTCCAGTGTCACGCACTGTCGATTCAGCCATCTCTGAAAAAGCCCCACCTATGACTGCATGAGGCTTTGAGGGGCCATCTAAACGTAAGCCATAAACACAGTTGGAATGAATGCAAATCAAATTCACATAGTTTCTAGGGAGGTCTCAAAAAGGCAGATCATCAGAATGGTGTTAATATTAGTCAGAATATCTTTAATTATTTATTTGCTCTACTCACTAGACCAAGAGAGATTTTAAGCTTAAACTTTCAAATAAGACTAATTTACATGTGATTAGGTGGTAAGAAATAAAATTATTCTTTATTTGATCATACGTGCCTAATCTGCCCCATCAACATCAACATCATGAAGTATCAAGTACATAAAGGTTTTCAAATAAAAATTCATATAAAGATGGAATGATATGTCTATAAATTTATTTGAATAGTTAAGCTGCAAGCTGATTTCTATATAATAACTATATTCAGGGTATAAGAGAAGAATTTCTTTGTGGGTAACCACTTGTTTTGAACGATGTAATTTCAGATACTATTTTCAAGATTCCTGTTGTGCTTCTATGTTTTAGGTATTTGTCCTTCTGTTTCCATCTCCTAGATCTTAGATGGGATACTGTGATCAAATGAGAGCTCCAGTGTCCCCTGTTTCACTGTCCCACACCATTTCTGAGGCTAATCAAAATGTGGCATTTTTTTTTCTTAACGCACTACCATATTTTTCTCTCCTCATGACACCTAATTTGAAGGTGGCAGACTAGAAGATGCACTATCCTCTGACAAATTTGTAAGCCATGAGTTGATCTCTGTTCCACACACAAGCAATATGCAAGCATAGTATCTTGCAACATATCATAAATCACATTTTACTTCTTTGCTCATAGAATCTCTGGAAGCTGAGTGGCAATGTGGAGATGGATGGGGGTCAGTTTCTCACTGTCATCCATTGCTGCCAGTAATTTATGGATAAGATATAACACTTGTGAGTTATGATGTCTTTTGTTTGCTTGAGTTGTCCTGTGCTGAGAACTGCAATAGCTACATCATAACATTTAAGTGTTTACTCTCTTGTGGTACAAAAAAATACCTAAGTCATAGAAGCGTAGCACTATACTCAGAAGCTATAAAATTTATCCAGTGAAGAAGTCATGTCTTCTTTTGGCTTGGTGTTCTGCAAATAATGTCGAACGATGCTACAGAGTATGCATGCAAGCATGCCTGACTCAGGCTTGACTCAGGGCAAGATTTTCATTTCACACTTGTTAACAGAATGGAGGGGGGCTTCATACAATACTCTTAGATGGTAGAATTCTTTGCACACACTCCACATACCCAAAATAAATTTTTAAAGAGCACTGGTGTTATATATTGTGTTCACCTTATTATAAAAATGTACTTTTAAAAAAGTAAGTGTAAACTATAAGAAGAATGGAAAAATGGTCACTTTACTTTTTGAATAATCTCAAGTACAACTTTGTTCTCATGTATTTTAATTTGATTTTATCACTTTAACTTTTAAAAAAGAAAGCACAGTCTTAAGTGCACTGACCGTACTTTTATGAATTAATATGGATCTGGCATCTACACACTTCGAGTTTTCAAGTTATACTTCAATTATAAGTTAAGCACGTCTACTATCATTAATAGTAACACATCAAAGACCTAAGAAATGAAACAAACTTTGCAACATCAATTATGAGGCGGTGGATTCTATAATAGTAAGTGGGGTATTTATGAGCATGGAAGAGCTATGCTAGGCCATATGAATATGTTAAATTTATTAATGCCCAACAAACTTCCAAAATATGGTCTAAATAAAAAATCTACACAAATTAGAGAAGAGCATTTACACAGTACTATGAGGCATTCCTCCATTGAAAACCCTTCATCTGAAAAAGGGCAAGTAATCCAATACCCAGAGTAAAATCTTATCGGTTTTTGGAGAAGGATTTATTTTTAGAAAAAGATTGTCATTGCTTATGTGGGATAAATATTCATGAGTGTTCTTTGTACTTGTTCTTAATTGCTCTGTACTCTGATATCCAGGAAGACATATAAATATTCTAACTCTGATATTGTTTTTTCAACAGTCTTGTCCTCAATAATTGCAATAGCAAAAATAACAATGAAAATCAGATATTTGAATGTGAATAAGTTTGATTTCTTCCAGTCTTTAAATTACTTCACAATAGCCTGATTTTTAAATCCCATTTTATATATTATTTTTCCAATGTACATAAAAGAAAAAGTAGATGTGAATGTGGGTTAAATTTATTATAAATTCTGTACATATAAATCTGTTAAAATGTAAACTAAATGAACTCAGTCATATAAAGTTGCCTACAAAGCTGAACATGTTTACCATAAAAGATTAAACCTTGTCACCCTTGTATTATTTCCCCTCCTCCTCATCCTTGCCTGGCCCAATTCAGGCCATTTCTTATTTGGGGAATTTCTGGATCCCAAGACCTAAACCCAGTAATTTAATTAAACTTTGCTTATTTTAATGTATTTTTTCTTCCTTTTTGCCATAATGTAATTATGAGAAATGTGAAGTAGCTTAAGATACAGCAGAATTTTTCTTTAAAGAATCATGATAGGGTCTATAAAACATACCGCTATTTCAGTGAGCTTCAATTTGTTAAAAATAGTAGAGTGAGTTTTCTATAGTAAAATGATTTGTGAATGAATGGACTCAATCATTTGAACAGTGAATGGTACTCATTAGAGGAGAGGATGAATTAACTAAAATAAAAAAATATAAAATTATCAACTCATTTTGAAACAGTCACTGCAGACAGTTAAAATGGGGAAATGATAGAGACATAGCTCATGTGAATTTCAGTCAAATATTTGACAAAGACATATTTGATAGTACACCAGGCAACATAGTGAAATACAGTTGAGATGATCGCCCAAGTGAGTCTGTGACTGACTCGGAGACTGGCTTTTCTGCTCATCTGGTGCTGCTTTATTATTTTGGACAAATCCCTGTGTGGCTGTAGGTTCTTGTCCTCTACTATTTCATGGCACAGTGATCAAAGAAGTGGTGGGGCCTCGCTGATGAGATGAAATATAACAGAAAAGACATCAAATGTGAGTTGGGAAGATGGAATTGAAGAGCAGTACATGCGAAAAAGGCTTGCAGTTCTCTAACTTCATTCTTTTGTAGTTCACATTGTTAGAGTAGGCAATGTTTTCTTGAACTGAGACATAGTAGAATAATTAATGTGAGCAGTATGTTCTTCTAGTGCAGCTGACTTTGTGGTAGATTTTTGGCACATGATAGAGTGACTCGTGTTACTGAAATTTGAAGAAAGAAGAAAATATTAAAAATCAGATAATCTTCCATATTTTGAATATTTCTTCTTTTAATAATTATGTAGCATATATTAGTTTTCTATAAATTAAAAATTTTAAGTACAGATTTTATGTCAAATTAGATACACATTTTATGCTAACATATGCACATGTCTGTTTACTGATAAAACCTACATAATTACTATTGATTCATTAAATACAGTGAATAAGTTAATAAACTGAGTTCACAAGTTAATAGAAGGCAAATATACTAAATGAAGAAGAGAGGAAGAAAGAGAGAAAGGAAGAAGAGAAAACTACTTGAAAGCGAGACTAAGTCTTTTAAATGGTTATTAATGGATATCCATATTTGATTTTAAAATGAAATAGTCTTACCTTTTAAACACAGTAAGTTCTAGCTCAATTTAATAACAAAGTAATATTTAATGAAACTATGAAATCACTGATGTATAAAGTACGTAAAATTTTAATATAGATTCTTCAGAAATATGTTTAGTTAAATGTGACCAAGCCAAGAACTAGCATGGTTAAGTTGGATTGGAATTGTTTGTGGATTTTTCTTTCCTAAGTCAGAGGTTAAATAAATAGATTGGACTTTCAAATTGAATTCCAAAACAAGTGTTAGTCTTTCTCCTCTGTGTTAGTACAGTTCAGTGAGGTTAGCTGGCTGAAACTTGGTTTACAAAAATTCATCGTGGCTGCTCCAAAACTACACGACTCACGCATTTCCCTAACCTTTCTGATGAATAAAGTTAGAAGGAGACAGGCTGCTTTGACATCTATATTCCAGTGAAGAAGCAGGCAGAGAAGGCTGTCAGAGTGCCTCTGGGACTGCTGCTTTGAGCTTAAAGTGCCAATATGCTCCATTGGTTATAACTGTTAAAGGAGCTGGTCGATATTTGACTGCCTCTAGAACAGAATCTTGGGGACTGACAGAGATAAAATACAGAGATTAAAATAGGAACTAACTGTATAGTTGCTTAAAATATTCAGAGAAATCCTGTATCTCAAAGGCAAAATGTTAAATGATTGAACTAGACTTTTTTATTGCAAGTAAAATCCCTGTTCCTGCTATATTTCATTAGCATAATAATTATGGGAATTTAGTTTAATGTGAACGTGGAAAGGGTGGTTGCATATTTAAATAGGGCAAATTACAGTTGCAGTATTTGCAAGTAAAAATTGGGTAGAATTGAAATTTGTGCCTTACGTACTATGGCTGTATTCCATTCTCATCTCGCTTGTGCTTGCTTGCTTATTGTTCATGAATTTAAACTAGTTTTCTAATAAAGGCTCAGAAATATTATCACAAATGCATTTCCTTTCCTCCAGAGCATCTTTTGACAATTATTTATTACCAACCTGAGACACATTTTTAGCCGTCTGCCTTACCATCCTTTTTGATGACATCCTTTAACCAGTTTTAGTGAATCTTAGTAAATAACTAAGAACAAAAAGTAACACAAAGCTTTGTATTAAACTCAATGCAATGGAATGTTGCTGGGTTAGCCTATGGGTTACTTTACCTCTCAAATTGAATTTACTTTTCTGTTTCTGAGTAACTGAGAAAATCTATATGAATTATATGAAACATCAATATTAAGAACACAAGCTAAGCAGACTCACATGCATATGTACAAATAATTTAATAAATAATTAACAATTTGAAATAGAAAAACCTTTATTGAATAGACTTTTGTAAGTGATTTGATGAATAGCAAATAAGTAACCCCAGTGAATGTTCCCCCCCCCTTTTTTTTTTTTCTTGCTGGGGCCTGAGCAGCTCTATGTGATCACATTGGAGGATGGATATTTTGGCAGGCAACCAGGCTGGCTGGCTCTCTGTCTCTCTTCCTCCCTCTCTCTTTCCTTCCCTCCCTTCCTTTCTTTTTTTCTCTGTGGTGTGCTTTATACACCTGTGTTATACTTTTGCACACAGGTACAGAATTAGAACCACGTTGTATGAGCCAGCTAACTGTCTGTACTTACCCATGATGATTTCTTTATCTCCAGTCTCCTCGCCAGCACAGACATGATGGCTGCCATTCCCCAGGGCGCTGCTTCTGGGGAGAATCCTGGCTTAAGGAGAAACCCAAAGAGCTGGTCTCAGGCTTGTTTAGGGTTGGCAGTAGCTTAAAAGCAGATAGAGAATGGTTTGTTGACAGCATAAGATTTTCTAATGGTCATAAAAGAAAAAAAAATCAGAAGTAAATGAAGAATGTTTTCTTTGGAATAAAGGGCAATTTTCATATAACTCCGAGTGGCTTTTTAGGAGATTCCCTCCTAGATCACTGTATTATTCATACATGATGAAATGGTCAAGTAGATCATGTTTTTGCCTTTTCTCCTAATGAAATATATTTTTTAAAAGATGTAGAATAGAATTTTTTAGTCTTGATAACTTATCCAAAATCTTACTACTCCTGAATGTCAATGTGATGGCAACACTTAAAGATATTTATGCCAATCCATTAACCATCTTGTTTGAGCTGATATATTATTTAGGAAAATACTTTTGGGCAGGGTTTTTCAATTCTAATTTTAAGCTTCATGTGATGTCTTCTAGGCACTTCTGCTTGTGACCTGGGTGTAAAACTCTCAAATATCTAGATTACTTTTTTTTTTTACTTTTAAAGAAAAAAATAATAACAATGGTACAAAATTTCAAAACAAGATTGTAGGAGAGTAACAATGGTTGGTACATTGTGTATTGTTATCTTCAAAGTAGTTGCTCACATTACGAGATACAGGCATGGAAAACTGACCAAACAATATAGGCACACAACTTTCTTTTCAATGAATTAATAGCAATTAATAGTATAACTATCTTAACTATTTATATATATATAAACATATTTATGTATGTTTTTCCCCTTTCCCCCATCACAGTTTCTCTTCCCATTTTATAATATCTATTATACTCTTTTGTGTTTCAGACAAAGTCTTAATATGTACTTCAGTCTGGTTTTGAACTCACTATGTAACCCAGGCCAGCCTTGAACTCATGATGATACTCCTGCCTCAGCCTCTTGAGTGTTCGGACTATAGGTGTGTGCCTCCATGCTCAGTAAAATTACTCTTAAGCCTCAGGTGAGTCTCCAACATCTGACTCACCTTGGATAGTGATTTCTTTTCTATTCATTGGAAGTAGATTTCTTTTCTGTTCATTGGAAATCTTAAATTGGAAAGTTATGACTTCCTTTGCCAGGTTTGGTGAACTTAATTTACTATAGCACAGCATATTAGTACCAAAGACAGTTAATATGCATTGAGCATACACAGACTGACTCTTTCATGATGATTTCATTTATTTCTTGTGGCCCAGTAAATCAGGTTCTGTGTTGACACACCTGAGATAGAGAACATTTTATTGACTTATTCAGATTTTAACTAGGGTTGAAGTTTATAATAAACACTGAGTCATTGCCCTAATCTTGAAGTTAATAATTTGCAGTTATTAATGTTCTTTGTCCATTCATTTATTTCACATATATTTAACAAGCATTTTCTCCATAGAAGGACAGTGTATCAGTGCACATGACTGTCAAAAACCTGCACCTTGTTTAGTATGTATATTAAATGGTAAAACAGATGATAAATGAGTAAGTAAATGATATAATAAGACAAAAGGTCCTACACTCTTATAAAAATAGAGTAGAATAAGAGGCATCTGTATCTGGAGAGGGTATGGAAGAACAGATTGCTGTATTAAATAGTTATTTCAGAATGCTAGATTTTAGTAAAGTCTTGAAGGACACATATTTTTCATGAGGCTAAAACTTAACAACCTCTTTTTCCTGTCTGCCTTCCGTCCCATTAATGAAGGTATTGGGTGATATGTTACTATCGCTGTATTTTTGGGACAGAATGACAGAGTACTAGGATGTCAAAGTGACTGCTTTATGAAAACCAAACCTTTCCCGGCTGTGAGACTGGGTAACCTGGGCCTGACATTGGGTACCCCAAATAGTGCACCTTACAACTGGTTTATGTACCATCTGTCTGTCATCTGTGAAGGTCAGTCCTCACTCTTCATGATATAGGACAAGGTCACGCCTTATTAATATTCTTTTTGTGGTAGGGGATTGAATCTTTGGAAATCATTCATGAATTCCAACAAGAAGTAAATAGTGTGGAAAAATAAAACTACTAAGATTAATGAGACATTTGCTAGTGTTTTCTCTTTAAAGATAACTTAAAGGCCTTAATGTGCAAACCTAATGTGTTTAGGTTCCTCACTGCTGGGACAGAATTCTTGTCCCTTGCAACTTAAAGGAGCAAAGGTTTATTTTGGCTCAAGTTTCAGAGGTTTCAGTCCGTGATCGGCTGGTTCCAAGTAGAAATGTTGTGTTAGAGGAATGTAGTGAAGCAAAGCTGCTCATCGATGGTAGCCAGAGCAGAGGGCAAGAGTGTCACAGGAACCAGATATATCATCCCCAAGATTATGCCTCTATGACCCACTCAAACATACTCAGCAATGTGTTGGGCTACTCTGTCAAGCCAATCAAATTGGAAATCAAAATTAACTGTCATAGACTAAGATTATGAGTGTGAATTTTTCTCTCTCCTCTCCACTTTGAAAACAGTTATACTCCTTTGATTTGCCAAATGCAACTGTTTCATGTTGAGCTTTTATTTCCTATGAAAAAATTTGAAAAAAATCATCAATGTATGATTTAAACTAACTCAGATAGTTGTTTTAGCATAGTGGAACTGATTCTTGTAAAAAGTAATGTATTTGTTGAAGCTAGGAAAATTATGTCTGAAAATCATGCTGTGCTCTATAAAGGGGAGCCACTAAAAACAGGCAGCTGTAAATGAGGTAGGAAATTTGTTGATTGGTATGTTGGAAATTTTTTTCCATCATTTTCCAAAAGAAAAATACAGGCATGAGTTCTGGCAGTTTTCTATTTTTCCCGTGCTTCCCAGATTTAGCTCATTGACTCCACAGTTTTTATGAGTGCTCATCTTTCAGGAAATAGTACAGCAAGAAAGTATTCTCTGCTTTCTTCATCACTAGAAAGTGGCTAATGGAGTATGCATGTCAGGTACCCAAGGATAAATCAAGCTCAATTTAGCTACATAGGCAAGTTAAGTAAAAGAGCCAATGCTACTCCCCAATGGGTGTACCACATAGCTCAGTGCACATCACCCCACCTCCCAAGGTGCTCAGCAGGTATCAACCAACTCTAAACAATATTCTCATTAGTCAAAAGAGAACTATCATATCCACAAAACTTATGCTATATCTCAATGAAACTATTAAGTTCTCCTAATGGGCAATAGTGCAAATATTTATCTTGTTTTATATTAATGTCCTCCTTTTCCAGAAATACCATTTTAAATTTTGTTCAAGTGTTTAATTTTGATGTACCTGACACATGTTCATGCATGGAGCACTTAGTAGTGTCCTACTGTGGACAATGTGTTGTTCGTGTCTCTTAAGATCTAGAGAAGGATTTAGCTTTTCTCCTAAATCTAAAATATGGTCAGATGAACCACTTGAAAGTAGATTAGCATGTTTAATATTTAATCCTTGGTAAGCAATAAAGAATATTTGCATTCCACACCAATGGAATGTATCAAGTAAACTAAAGTTAAGGGCATTCAATACAATACTTGAGAGCTTAACAATAAATATTCTGTAGTGACATTTCTAGGAAATCATAGAAATTAAGTAAAATGGTCAAAATAATGACATTGACATTGAAGGTTTAATATTTTCATCATAAATTTCATCCTCTTACCTGAAACTTTCCTATTTAGTAGAATTGGGGAAAATTGATGAAGATGTAAGAATGCGGAAATTGAAAACAAATAAGTGATTGTATTTATTTATGACTCTTCCTGAATTTCAACAAATCAAAGATGGCCACGTGTGAAATTGTCATCCATCTGGAGATAGTTGCTCTCTAATTTCTTCAGAACTCTTTGGAAGGGATAAAGTTAGAGGACTGCTTATGTAGGAGAAGTTTTCTTTTTCCTTTGTCTCTTTCTTTTGATTTCCCCTACTGGAGTCCAGATTTTCCTCTTTAATATAGTTCTATATAAGCATCTATCAAATGTATTTTCCTAATGTGCAACTACAGACATGTTTCAATTTTTCTCAGAGAACTGTACACATTTGAAACCATATGCATAAATATGATGCAGATGTAAAAAATATAATTACTGAATAATTAGAAGAAAATTGATCAAGTAACAACTAAGATTAGAAGATATAAATATGTGATTTTTTTGTTATTATATTACCAAATTTCCTACCATGAACTATTACTAACTTAGTAGTCACATAGAAAAAATATTGTAAGTATATGTTTTTTTCAGAGGATTTTTTTTCTTTCATTTTGTATAATGAATGCAGTCAGATATAACCAGGTGTTAGTTTCAAGTTCTTGTCTTTGCAGAAAACAGACCAAAGGAAAGGGGCACAGAGTAGCTTACATCCACAGAGTAGGATAAATTTGGATAACTTTTAGTTTCTACATTATTTATTCCACCTCATGACGTAAACAGAAACATAAAATTTAGGACTGGAGGAGTAATGACAGATTTTTTTTTTCCCTGGGAGAATTCTTAGGATAACCAAATGCTATATTGAAGAAGAACGTGGTCAGGGGATTGATGTCTTGTCTACTTTGTAAGAAGCCCTAACAGTGGATCTGATGAGCCATAGGGAAGAAAACTCATGGTCAGGGAAGGGTATGAAAAGAACTAGGAGCATATGAAAGTAAAATTATTAGATCAACTTTTAAGAAAAGGATTTCATTATTTAAGATGAAGTGGTTTGAGGACCAAAAGAGTAACCAGGAACAGCAACTATGACTAAGAAGAGGACTTGTACAACAGGACTGGTGACAGGGCTCTATGTTACATAACTTTGCCAGTACAACGTAACACACTGTGATTCCAGCATTGCCAACTGTTGACTGGTAGACTGCCAATCAAAAGGGCACTTGGGCTCAGTCATTAGTGTGCTAAAGCACAGCAAATGATTAGTCTCATTAATGCTAGCCCTTCAAGAGGAGGTAACACAGTCCATTGTCGGCTGGAATTCATGGGTAGATGTCAAGTACTAGGGAAGCTTGAAGCGGCACTGTTGCAACTGCAGTGCTAGATGAAGTTCAGTGGGGGAAGGTAAGAAGCTACAGCATAGTTAAAACTACATTCATTACCCTAGGAGAATAATGTATTCAAGTTCTTACTAGTCTGTATAGGCACACTGTCAATAGTTCTTTTGTTTGATAATCAGTTCATTTTCTTAGTTCAAAACACCAGTACCAGGGCAAAGCACATTAAGAAAAGGAAATGAAAAACTTAGTTCGTCCTGTTTGTATAAATTATAAGTGTATAGTAAAGAATTACAAGTTACCTCCTGCTTAGAATCCCGCTTCACTCTTAATATCTAGAATTTAAAACTCCATTTCATGTATCCTGGAACATACAATGCCTTTTCCAGTGATTCTGAAAATTTGTGGATGTGAATGTATGTGTGTGGGTGTATACATGGGCAGGCAGTAATAATTTGAGTAATTTCTGAATCCTAATTTTTGTCTCTTTTACATTCCTTGCTGCTATTGTTTTGTCTGCATCTCAGCATTCCTACAAATGTAGAACTTACACCTTTCCTTGCTTTTTCATCAAAAGCAAAGAATAACAAACCACAGAAACCTGTCTTCATAGACGAGCATAAGATTTAATTTTGAAGACCTGATAAAACAGTGGGGGACTTTTATCACTGAAATGTGAGCATCTATGTCAAAGTGCAGCATTTGGTGTCTCTGGCCTTAGGGTAGAAGTTACACCAACCTTTTACAACACATCATTATCCTTTGTCTCTCTCACTTTTCTCCTCTGTGTTCCCTCTTCCTTCTGCATCCTCTGATGTCCTTTCCCAATTATTAACAATTTCTAGAACATTATTAACAATTTTATTTTTCCACTTTCTGGTATCATATTTGTAAGATGCCACTTTTCACCCAAAATGAAAGAAAATATTGTGAAATATTGTTCAGAAGGAACACAGAATTTCCAATGCCAGCTTTCAGGATAATTACTTAAAATCCTGACACCCAATTTTTACAGGTTTGATAGCATTGTAATGAGGTTCACTCCATTTATGATTTAAGTAACAAAGTCTTTTGGGACTCTCTTTTCCCATTGCAATTTCTCTTTTTACTCTGTATACCCAGTTTGTCCCCGTCCGTCTTCCTAAGTGTGCTCACCTACGTTTGGCTATGTCTTAAGATTTTGCATAACTTCAAAGTTCAGTACTTTAGGTGATTGCCTTGAGAAGCATCCATATAAACTGGTTTTTAATGACAAATGAGTTGCTGTCTTTCACACAGCCTCACAGAATGTGACTTTAGTGTGTGTCTATGCTCACATCAGTAGGAACTGCCGGTGTAGTTCATCAGTCTTGCTAATGAGCTGACTTTTGGAGTCTCTCTGGTGTGACATCCTGGTACCTTTGATCTTTACAGGAAAGAATTAGTGCTGGCAGTCAGTGGACATCTCCAAATGGGCTCAATTGTAAGTTTTTAGAATAAAAAACAAGGTTCAATTTTCAACTCACAGATGATGCCACAATTATAAACATAACGATTTCAATACAGTTAATTATGTGGGAAGAAATGAAAATGTGATTATATTGTTATAGACACTGCTTAGTGCAATTACTGAGAGAACTAACCAGGAGAAAATAGATTTGATCTTTACACTTCATCGTGTTTCACAGGTTTGCACCTTTTGCTTTCACTTGGTTGTGGAGGATGAGCTAGCTACTCAAGAAACTTCCCTCTTTTCCTTTGGTAAGAAACATGCTACTAAGAGTGTGGTTTAAGAAAAACAAATGAAGATAAATAAGTGAGGCTAGTTCCCAAACACTAAGTTCTGATATTTTTCCTTTAATAAAAACATGTTACTAGGAGTATAGTTTAAGAAAAATAAAGGAAGATAATTTGTTTAGAAATTCTGGTTGTAAACAATGAAGAAAAAAACATGAAAGACATTTATTTTTGGTGCTATTTGTTGAATTGAATGAATGGTAAGGATATAGAAAAGTAAATAAATGAGTTCTAATAAAATTTGACAATTTTAGCCATGCTGATTGTTTTCTGGGTAATTACTGGTAATATTCTTTGTCATAAAAATTTTACCCAATCATTAAAATATCTCTAGTGTCTAGAATACACAAAACACAATCACTTTGACTCCTGGCACTAACTGGATGATATGTTTATAGCAAGTCCTGGATTATGGCACTGACTGTAAAGATTAAGACACATATCTGGCAATTTTAGTTTATAAAATACAACATAATATTTTAAGAATGTCACTTTAGCAGTTATTAGTTTAACAAAGTGAGCAAAAAGCAATTTTGATTTTTTTAATAAAACCTATGATTATAGCATCTTCCATAGCAGAAGATTAATATGTGGAAGAGAATGTAGTTCTTTATCCTGTTTCTTCTCCTGCAAGTGCCAACTTGCATTCTCAACAAAGGTGTGTGTGTAAGCCTAAACTTTTCAAAATATGTGGAAACGAGAAGGAGGGAAGGGAAAAAGAGAGAAACAGAGAGAGAGAACAAAGATTAAGAAAGAGTGAAGAGGAAAGGAAGCAAACAAGCAAGAAAAAGAAGAAAGAAATTTCAGAACTCCTGGAATCTAGAGTTCAGGATGAAAGTTGTTGTTGTTGTTGTTGTTGTTGTTGTTGTTGTTCTTCTTCTTCTTCTTCTTCTTCTTCTTCTTCCTCTTCTTCTTCTTCTTCTTCTTCTTCTTCTTCTTCTTCTTCTTCTTCTTCTTCTTCTTCT
>PVLA01003774.1:0-199862 GCA_004027455.1 Hydrochoerus hydrochaeris
GGATTCAGATTCACTCACAGACTGGTGTGCAGTGTTTTCTGTCTCTCAATCGCCGACTCCCTGACCACCTTTGGGAAACCCTAGCCCTGCCGCAGCTGGACTCCGGCAGCCAAGTGCCAGCCCTGTCTGCCCTGTCCATGTACCGCCCTTGCACATGCTTTTCCTGCCTTTTGGTTTGGGGGTTGTGGTTCCCAGCTATGGTGGGGAAACAGTTCCTCCTGGAGCACAGCTTGCTCTTGAATTTCACTATCCTACTTCCTAACTGGATTGATTTAGCCCTGAGGACACAGTTCATTTTCCACCCAGGTCTGGCAACAGAACATGCCTTTTAATCATAAAACCAGGTGACTGTCAGCCACTCACTGCTTCACGGAGTCTGAAATGATGACAGTGAAAAATGCTTATGATTACTTGTGGGAATAATTCATAAAAGTTTTTAAAACTTCCTCATGGTGTTCTCTAAGCTTTCAATTTTATGTAATGGTGGATGAAAAAATGATGTCTGCTCTGTGGGAACTGCCCTCCATCACGTGCTAAGTCTCAGCAAAATTGTCCGAAAGACCAGGGAAAATCTAGTGGCAAAACCCTAACTTTGGAGCGATTTTCTGTTCATTGTCATGAACCAGATGGCCAAGGACAATTTTGTTAGGAGAAAATCCAAAATTCAGAGCCCACACATTCTTACATTCACGGAGAAACCTATAGAAGGGAAAAATAATGAGACAAATTGTGAAGATATAATACTCGCAGGGCAAATTACCACTGGTGTGTGTTCGGGGCAATGCTGTGTAGAATGCTTGGCCTCAGGGGTGCTCTGGAATGGTCAGAACAGGAGCAGAAGAAGGCAGGCACACCAGTGAGAGGAAGCAAGAAGATCACTTCATGCCTCCAGTGCCAGCCCATGTGAGGTCAGATGGTGGCCAGACAAAGGCGACTGAAGCCCAGTCCAGTTCTTCGTGGAGGTGGTCTTCTCCCTGTGTGACATAGCATTCTATGCAGAACCTCTGGGTCACACTTGAGTGTGGGTTTAAGATTAGCTGGGTGGTGATCCAGTACCTTCCAACTCAGCTTTCTGATATCCTACTGCGAAATTATCCAGTACCCGTGGTTGCAGAATGGTGACTCTAGAGATGCCACATCCTGATCCCGAAACATGTGATTATTTCATCTCATGAAGTAAAAGGGAATTAAGGCTGCTGATCTGTGAAATTCAGGATTGGAAAACCATCAGATATCATCCAGTTTCCCAAGCAAAAGAAGAACTGGGACAGAAAGTTAGGGAGGGTAATCCACAAAACAGAAGGGAAGAAAGGAGATCACAATCAAAACCAAAACGAAAGGAATTTAAATCACAATGGAAAATCCAAGAGACAAAAGAGTCACAAAAGACAACAAGCAAAATAACATGTGCTGTGAAATGAGTTTACTGAAGAAAAAGCCTGGGAAATGAGAAGAGAGTTTGAAGTGGGAATTAAAAAATCATTAATTTAAATTTAAAAAATCAATATTTGAATAAATTCTAGATAGGACATAGTCAAAGGAAATATCAGAAAATTGGGAAATAGCATTGTAGAATTCTTTAAAAAAAAAAAGGCATAAGCCACATAAAAGCCATGGAGTTTCCAATACATGAAACAGTAGCGCCTAAAGAATAAGATGGTCAGCGGTGGGGAAGAAATATAGGAAGAGAAAAATTTCCAGAATTGGGGAAATCTTTGGTCTGTTGTTTCTTATGTTAAATACACACATTAATTGCTGGAAAGATGGATATAACCAAATTATATTAAGTTGCTTTTTGGTGAAATTTGATTTAAGAAAAAAGGTAAAGAGACTGTCTCAAAAGCTGCATGATAAAACTACAAATGATAGATCATCTACAGAGCAGGGGAATTAGACCGCCACATACTTCTCATCTCAGGAGCTGCGGAGCTTCTGGAAGATAATGAACTGTGGCTGGAATGTGCTGAGGATAAAGCGCTACTGGAGCTATAAACCCTACATTGCCTCACTAGAAAGTAAAAGCAGAAACAAAGACTATAAAACAAGCTATACATCTCTTAACAAAAGTCTACATTCAACAAGCACAGAGACATTTCAGTCACACTAATAATAAGGGAGCTGAATGCCAATAAGCTTCCATGGAAAGAACTACTGTAGTGCATATTTCAGCAGAAGAAACTTAAAGCCAGACAGAAGACTGGTATGCAAGGAACTGTGAACCAAGTCACTGGTGAAGGATACAGATTTTAATTAGATGTAAAAATAACAGTGGAAATAATTTCTTTTTTCAGGAAAAAGTCCTAGTCAAAAAAAAAGAAGATAAACCAAACAGAGTGCAGTAATGTTGTGATTATCTTATTCAGAAGTAGAATAGAAATGCTTTAGGCTTTGTTAGAAAATTTTACAGCCAATTTACATGTCAAGACTACAACTATGCAGGCTACACATATTCACAAAAAAGTTCTTAATGAAAGTCTAAAAAAATTTTTTTTATCTAAAATACACCTTTAAAAGAATTCAAAGCAGAGAGAGCTCCTCAGTTAATTTTATCAGGCTTATGTATCTTAGCATAAAATCGAAGTTAGAAAAAGCAATTAGCAAGGACAGAATGATGCATCCATCACATTTACAAACACGCAGAGTACTGCAGTGCATACCTAGCAGTGGATCTGAACGTTAGTACATATAACTAGGTAAGTCTCACAGGTTGCTCCACACCAGAAAACTTGCTCATTTTAATCACACAATAAAAGTGAAAGAAAAACAAACATCATTCAACAGGTATAAAAGTGCATTTGAAGAAATTATTATTCATTTATGCCTAGGCATTTAAAAATTAAGGAAAAGAGAATTTTATGACACTGGTAAATATAGAAAATATGTTTGATATCAAAATTTCCAAAATATTCCCATCAAGAGGAAAATGGGAGTGCGTTCTATACATTCTGACCTGTCCTTCTAGTGATTCTAGAACCTGAGAGACCCTGGAAGAGCAGGTGGGTCCCAAGGCAGCAGAGCCAGCAATAACTTAGAAGCAGTGTGATTGTAAGCACAAGAGTATCTATGCACAGTCAAAATTTAAAAGATTGGCCAGATAGTTCAGATACAAAAGCAACATTAAAAACCTAATGATTTCTTTCCATCAATAATAAGCAATCAGAGCAAGCATAGAAGAAAATCACAAATGATGTCAATACAAGCTATAAAGGTTTTATGACTAGGTCTAATAAAAGATGAGCAAAACCCCTTATAAATTCACAAAGAAACATAGAAATTATAATGTTATTGAAAAATATAAAATCCACAAATAGGTGGAGAGATATACCATCTTTTTTGACTCAGCATAGAGATAGCTATTTCAAACAAATTTGTAAATCAATGCAATTCCTATCAAAATACCAAATAATTTTTAATACAACTTGATAGCTGATTCTAAATTTTATCTGAGTGATAAAAGGCCACAAAATAGACAAGCAAACTTGAAATGGGAAGGGCAGTTTGGTGCATGAAGTGTTACGTATTTCAGTGCTGTGATAGCTGCAAGTGTGGGCTGCTGCCTGTGTGTGGACAGAAGGGGCTGGGAAGGAGGTAGCAAAGGCAGCCCTGTCACAAGCGAACCAACTGGGCCGTGATGGCACTGCAGAAGGGGACCTCCAACTGGTAGAACTCATCACCACAGACCCCAAATGGGAAATGCTGTGAAGACTAAACTGTGCAAACTGGAGCTTTAAAGGTTCCAAAAGAAAACAGTGGTTAATACTTTTATGATCTTAAGCCAGGGAAGGATTTCTAAAAATAAGGCAGAAGAGACACAAAGTGTAAGGGCAACTCTGATGAAATTGGTAATGATAAAATCAGCAAATAACTTTTCAGTGCTTCCTTCATGGGGAACATTGTCAGAAGTATCTTACAAATATGAGTTGGCTTAGTCTTCTCTTCATTTCTGTGTGGTGGAGACAATGGTCACACCAGTTTGTGGAGGAGAAAACTGAACTTTGGGAACTGGGCTGCAGAGCTGCTGGTCAGGAGCAGAGCCAGGGATGTCAGATGCTACGGCTGCAGACACTTCACTGAGTTATAAATTTGATTATAGTGATGACTCAAGCAGGCAATCAAAAAATCTTTCTCTGCAACAAAGAATTTTGGGAAGTTAAAAGAAAAACCACAGAAAATGAGAATGTATTTGTGAGCAATGCTCCATATTGAAAATAAATGACTCTCTTTTATGCAACAAAAGCTAACTCAGAAGAAAATTAGAAGGGTCAGATAAATGGTCAGTAGCTCACAAAAGCAGGGAGTGTTAAGAAAAGCAGCAAGTTATATCCATGCAGCTGGTGGAAATTAAAGTTCAACAGTAATGTAAGGTAGAGAATAATTGCATTTAATTTTTAATAGTTTTATTTGCAATTTACCACAAACTTCATATATTTAGTATACACAATTTAATGTGTTTGAATACATGCATACATCTATGAATTCATCCCCACAACCAAGTAATGAAGTTATTCACCACTTCCAAATGTTTTCTCCCTCTCCACTTTTTTTTGATAATATGAACTTGTAACTTGAAATCCATTCTCTTAACAAATTTCTCAATGTACAATGGAGTATTATTAACTGGAAGGTCTATGTTGTCAATATGTCTTTGGAATATAAAATGGTGCAACTACTACATGGAACATTGTGGAGGTTGCTCAAAAAATTAAGAATAAAACTACCATATGATCTAGGAACATAGACCCAAAAGAGTTGAAATCAGAATATTGGAGAGCTGTTTTGATTTCTGTGTTTGCTGTAGCATTATTTACAACAGCCAAGGTATGGAGACAACCCAAGTACATGTGAAGTCTTATTTCTTTAGAAAATCCAATGCTGAGGAGACAGTGTAAGATTTATTTATTTATTTTTGGTACCAGGAATTGAACTCAGGACCTTCTACTTGTCAGGCAGGCATTGTGCCACTGAGCTATATCTCTGACCCCAAAGATTTATTAAAGCTGAATATTATATGATTCCATTGTTCTTCCCATATATTTGTCAAATTTTATGATAAAAATGAAGCTGTGGTATTATTTTAAATTAGCAAAATCCCTGTGGTGGCTTTGAGGGACCACTTTGAGAGCAGACCATCTGTGAGGCTCTGCAGAGAGAGGTTTGGCAGAAATGTCCATAAATATGTCCACATCCTCATCCTTGAGCTGTGAATGTGTCACCTTACATGACAGAGGGGACTTCATAAATGTGGTGAGGGTTTGATGTTGAAATAAGCAATCATCCTGGGTTGCCTGGGTGCACTCAATGTCATTACAACCAAACTGATTTTGAGGTACAACGTGATGATAGAACCAAAAGTCAGAAAGAAGGGGGAGTAGAGAGAATGAGAGAGAGAGAGAGACAGAGACAGAGACAGAGAGACAGATAGGGTGGCAGGTCCAGGTCAGAGATGAAAAGGACACAGTGACATATGTCTGTATAAATACATTTCTCCACATAAAATCAAAACCCAGCAAGATATGTACCATGAGGGAAGAAGCCTTAGGACTGATTTAGGACAACTGCTTACCAGTGTTTGGTGCTGATATATAACCAAAATTCAAATAAGAATCAAACACAAATGGGGCTTGGCTAGTCTATCCATTGTAGGACAGTTTTGATAGCTGGATGCCATCTCCACTTGTACTTCTGGAAAACCAAAGCTCACACCTGTTGAGAGACCCCAGGAAGGTACATCTCACGGGTTGATTCTTCCTGAGCCCAGGCTTAGGTAATAGCACATTCTTACCTAAATGCTCTGGGAGAACAGAGAAGGGGAGAAAGCAGGTGAGGAGAGCCCAAGACTCTGCAGGCTGTGTGGGGCATCAGTTGTTCCTTGGAGTCTATCTTGACCTTTGCAAAAAAGCCTTGCTGGTAGTCAAGAGGGACTGTCACATGGGGAGTCTGTTGTCACAAGGAAGCCACTGAAGACTAGGTGGAGCCTTTGTAGGCAAAGTCTGAAAAGGCTGGGGACAGCACAGGGAGCTAGTGAGACATCTTGGAGGGAAGGAGACACCAGTGCTTTCACATAAGGTTTGTGGCCATTTCCATGTTCCTGCTTCTGATTACTTCTCAAGTTCACCTTGACTTTAGTCACTAGCCAGACCAGATGTCTTCATGGAAAGGTGGAGAGCAGATTTATCAGGACACAAATCAGTCCTCCATGAGAAAGGCCTGCAGGCTGATGTATCTGACAAAGCCAGCTCGGGCCATAAAAATGTGCCAAGCCCTTAATGCCTTTAGGAGGCTCAGTGACCATAGCTGAGACCTAAAGGAGAGCAATTTGGTCAAAGGCTCTGCAGTGGTGGGTTCAGGTCAAGCTCACCCACGTGATCATGGTGTGATTGTCTCTTCCTTATTTCTTGTTTGTCATCAGAAATCATTCCAAACTTGGTCTCGGCAGAACCAGCTTACAGGTCATTTCAGGGAGCCGGCGCCTGGTGCCTTAGATGGGGAAGGGACCAGAAGACATCTCATTTCTGGGCCACACGATTCTTCCCCAAGTTATTGGCCCTCTTTCTGCATCCTTGGTCTGTCTCCCTGGCTGTGCAGTTGTTTTATTACGGGAGAGGTTTTTCCATTAGGTGATGTCTGTGCCTGTGGAACCTGAGGCTTCATTTGACAAGGCTTATTTATGAGAGTCATGGTGATCTGGCAGCTTTGAGAAGGAAAATACAAATATACAAAAGATGGATTTAGGCCTGGTGTGCTCACCAGCAATTCTGTTCCATCAGTCATTCACACAACTGGCATAGCCACCAACTTCTGATTTTTTCCAAAACTATAGGCAAAGGACAGTTCTTTTAAAGTAAAAAGCATGGCTTATTGAAAATTTCCTTCATTAGCAAGTAAGATCTGATTTTATTCTAGAAAGATTTCTGAAGTTCTAGAAAGTTCTAGATTGAACTTTCTCCAAAGTGACAGAAACAGCCAGCCTCTAAGTATTCTGCTGACTTCCATTGTTCTTGGACACTGGACAGCTCACTTTCCAGTCATTATTCAGAACCAAACTGGGGGAAGCACCCATGTGGGAGATGTGCGAGAGCAAGTGCTGCTGCAGCCACCTTCAGTGGGGGCTTCTGTGTAGCAGGCAGCAGTTTCATTCACACAGAGACAGTGGAAGGGAGAGCTGGCAGGGGAGCGTGACGGTTCAGCCCAGGAATCTGGAAAAAATTCATCCAGTCATCCACGTGCCTCAATCTGCCTCCCACCCCAGCTCCAAAGCAAATCTGTGCTAGTGTTTCAGAGATGATTCCTCAGAACAGCTCCATCTAGGAATGGGTATACACAGCTCTCCCCTAAAGACAGAGCGCACTGGGAGGACTCCGGGCCAGGGCTCCTGACTGCTGAGGATAGTGGCAAGAGCCATACATAGATTCATGTCTCCCACATGATGTTTGTGTTTCCTGGAATTAAATGTCCCAGGATTTATATCCACAGCACAGAATTGTAAAGATGAGTTAATTTGCTGCAAATTTTGAAGTTTCCTAACATCTTGTGTTGGAGAGCAAGCACTCACGACACAGCAAACGATAATTTCAATAATAATGGTAGCTACCCGTGGAGAGCTGCCTGCATAAGGGACTGCAGTGAGAGGCGACAAGGGTGTGGTCTCAGCATCAAACACTCTGAGTAGTCCAGACAGAAGATAGAACAGTTCCCCAGACCAGACAGCGGAGGTCACTGGTGACTTCAGAGAGAGAGAGAGAGAGAGAGCCCAAAAGGCAGGAAGGAGCAAGGGCTTGGTGAGTAGCAGAAGCGAGAAGCCGGAGAGGTTCAGCCCAGCTGCTCCTAGAGAGGATGAGTGGCTCAGACTTCGCGGGACTAGTAAGAATGTGCTCCATAGAGGTACAGCTTGAGCGTGTGACCTGTTAAAAGGCAAGAACCAAGAGAAGGGACGATAAGGAATGGATATAATGGGGAGTCTGGCTTTGCAAGATCCAGATACAGAGAGGTGGGCTGTGGACAGGATGGTGGTCAGTCTGCCGGAGAACAGATCCTCTCATTGGGTGGGACAGAGCCAGCCAGCTGCAGGTACAGGTAAGGAGAGATAATGTGGATGGAGCTCCCGCGGGCAGTCCCTGCTTATTATCTTTAATTTTCCTCTGAGTTTGCGGAAGAGGAGGGCAGTGGAACTGCATGGGGGCTTGCCACCCATTACTGTGCGCTCCCTTGAGGACCAGATCGGGCTCACCAAGGTGGCAGTGATCTCCAGCAGACCTAGTCATGAATATGGCAGCTCATGTGGTCTGAGCTAGGATGCCCTGAGGCTGGGGAAACCATTCGATGACTCAGGGAGACGTCACATGCTTTCCACGAGATGGCAGGAGCAAAGGTCAAAAACCACAGCCTTGGAGCACGGTGACCGCTCATACATTTAACCCGGTTAATGGTCATACAACTCCAAACTGCCACAGGTTGTCCCATTCTAAGAGTCTGTCTCCAGAAATGGTTTCTCAGGGAAAGCTTTGGAGCTGAGAGGGAGGAATAAATGAATGGGTTAACAGTAAGTGAGAGGAAATAGCTCCCACTGACTCCCCTTACAAGTGACACTTCCATGACATTCTGCTGGGGGAGCCTGGAGTGGCATGTGTCTGGCAATGAGCAGGATGGAGAAACACGGAAAGCAGGGAGAAGTCAGGTGGTGCAGAAAGGAAGCAAAGTGGCTGTGTGGAGCAGACAGTCTTGCCTGCAGTGGAATATAAAAGGCACAGTGACCATGTGGACAGGATTGCTGCTAGCAGGCATCAAGGTTTTCAGGTTGGCCAATAAAGCACTGAGGATCCTTGCTGATGGAACAAAGTGCAGGGAGAAGAGGTTTCATTTATTCCAGACACACCAAACCCTGGGACTGAGCAGAGATAGGTGTCCACGGGACAGAGCCACTTGGGGCTCAGACACTCAAGGGAGCCATTTCCACACTAGAGAGTCTCTGAGTTAGGGCAGAGGTCGTTGTTAAAGCAGTAGGAGAGAGGAGCACTTTGAGGGAAGGTGTGCGGAGGGGAATGGGTGGGAAGGCACCATTTCTGGGACTGAGTGAAGCTAATGGGGGTCTACAGAAGATTAGATCTGGGAGGTGGGTAGAAAATCAGAGCAGGCGTTATGAGCCCCATGGGAGAGTGGTCTTTGAAAAAGCACTGGTCACCACGGTGTCTCATTGGCAGTGTGTGTGAATCACCAAAAGCACCAAGTTGAGAACTGAGTCGGTGGAGAGGGGCAGTTGGATGCAGACCAACCTCCTCCATGGAGGATGCTCCGTTTACAAGGGGGAGGCAAAGTCCAGCCTGCCCACTTCCTTGAGGGGTTTTAATGAGAAGCAGAGGGGGCAATAGGCAGGGAGGCTGTGGATGGTGACTGCAAGCATAGCCAAGAGAGGGGCAGGAGGTCAATGCTAGCCCAGTTCCCTGAGTTCACTGTGGGAAAGAAGCATGCGTCGGTGGTGTTCAAGGTGGAGGAAATAGGTGCAGAGCCCTGTGGGGCTCATGGCCCAGCCGGACGGTCTTGACAATTGGGGTTGGAAGATTTCTCAAGGGTTCTATTACCATTTGGAGCCTACGCATGTGTGTGGTGTGTCAATGTGTGTGTTGTATATGTGCATGTGTTAGTATGGTGTGTATGTGTATGTGTGTGACTTTTGTATTTATATATACATACAGGCATGTGTGTGTGAATTGGATGTGCATGAGTGGTGCATGTGTATACATCTATGTGTGTACTGTGTGTCAGTGGGGCGTGCACATGGATTCGTGCATGAATGTGTACCATGTGCTTCTGTAAGATGTGTACATGCATGGATCAGTTACATTTCCTTCCTTTTTCCTCTCAGGCTTTTAGGAATTGGGGTCTGAATGTTGGATAAGGGAGATTTCTTCTCACTGAGATCTGATCATCAGTTAAAAGCATTTAAGCCAAACACTGATTGCTTATTGGTTTGACCTTGAGTTCTGTTTTAATTTCTGAAGGAATAAAAAAAATCATCTGTGGTAAAATGTTTATACCCCAGCCGAAACCTACTAAATCTACTGGATATTTTATATCTCTGGAAAGTTTAGAGAACCGCAAAGATTATGTGGACCCAATCCTCTCTAGAGAGGACAGTTTCTGAGTTGTCAAGAAAAAGGAGCTGCAGAAGGAGTGGAATTAGCTATGAGAGGCTGGGGATAGGTGGGAGAAGGGGACAGCAGTATAGCTGTGGGTGGACAGACATGAAGACCAATGGCCCTGGGTGGGCACTATCTGGGACAGGGGCAGCAGTGAGTGGGAAGCATGGAGCAGTGGAGCACCAGAGGAGTATGAGGACAGGGGGACAATCTCAGTGAACTTGGCCCGGTTTCAGCCAAGCAGTACCTCCTGAGGAGAGCTCCTGAGGAGGCTGTGGTGAGCCCAGGATTGACTAGCAGAATTGCACAGAAGAGGGAAGCTGTGGGAGGGCTGGCTTAAGGTTGGACTTTGCCATATAAGGTCAATGAAGGGCAAGGGGCCAGCTTTCAGAAGCATCATTAGCAAGGCAGTAGGTTAACTTCCAAGAGATGCTGCTGCACTGATAGACGTGTTTGCCAAAAATATAGAACCACTGAGCTAGTGAAATTTATCACAAAGCAGATTTTAGGGATTCTTTGAAAGACAATTTCTTTTTGACCCCATTTAAATGGTACATTATCCTTGAGCAGAGAGGGTTTTGTCTTCTTATAACAGTGTTGAAGTACAGCTCTTCTTTTTCCTAAACATCTTAAAAAGAACATGTTAGAAAGGAGGTTAAACTAGTTATTAACTGTTTTTTACCCCATGAAACATTTATTAAAATTCTGTCAAATATGTATTTATTGAATATATGCAGAAGGAAGGAGTATGGGAGGATGAGAGGAAGAGGGAGAGGAAGAAAGAGAGACAGAGAGAGACAGACAGAGAGAGAGAGAGAGAGAGAGACAGAGAGAGAGAACACAAGTGTGCTTCTCCAAATGTGCAAAGTTGAGTTAATTCAGTTAACCATCATTAATCACATTGATTTCTTCTACCCTTTCTATTTCTTTGTTTCCCCAAAGTGTCATGGCTTCACTTCATGACTGTGGTTTCAGTGAGCATCTGTAGGTTGAAGACATGAAACAACAAAAAGAAAGTTACTGTGCTATCTGTGGTGTGCCCTGACCGTGGCTGTACAGCAGATTGCTACATGGAGCAGGTACCTTGGTCACCCCATCTTACTGATGGAAAAGTAGATCACACATTCATCATCTAATGCACTGTATTGAACTCTTGCTGCAGTGAAATGGACAACAAAAACACAGAGGAGAAATCAGTGGAGGCAGAAGGACAGGAAGTGTCCATGAAAGTGGAGGAGACACTCAGTGGGAGGGAGAAGAGGTGCTATCCCAGAGAGACAAGTTATCTGGAATCGAGCACTTCCTCTTGTGGTAAGATTTGGAGTCCTACTGACACAAAGCACTAACATGGCTTGGGGACCAAGTCCCAGAGGTGCATCCCAGAGGTGCAGCATTTGCTGCTTATCCACACAGGCTGGTGAGTCTTGGAAAGGAGTGGGCTGAGAGCCACCCAGGCTATACTTTCCCCAGAGGAGACGGTGGGGAGGGAAGGCTGTCAGAGGGGAAGGGAAGAATCCAATCCGGGTTCTTCCAGGTTCCTCCCAGTGGGATGCTTGATGATTTTAAATCTCAGTCACCATTCTAAGAAGGTTCCTTCCAATTTAGCTCCCTGTATTCTGAGTCTAGTTACTTCTACTCAAATGTTTATCTAAGAGCAGAAAATCTAGACTGAAAAATTATAGCAAAGGTAAAATGACAGCTGGGACCCCCTGTTTACACCAGGTCTTTGATATAGTTCCCTTATCAAGATAGTGTTAGCAGCTGAGAGAAGGGTGTGGCTCCTCAGACCTGCATGTGCCATGGGGTTGGGAGACTGCAAGGCAAGGTTACACTTGCTCATGTCTCATGATGGCTCTGGCACCGTCTTTGGTGATATGAAAGTGTCCTCTCTGCTCAGTGTTCAGGTCATTACTGTAATCTAATAATCTTACAGAACTCTAATATTTGTGTGAATCATGGTTGAGTAGTTTCTAATGGCAGACATTTCTAAATGATCAGTGAGCAATTTTAGTCTTCAATGAGAGTTAATCATGCAGGAAGATTTGGGGAGATTAGCAGTAATTAATCAAATAAGAAAACTTCTCTTATGAGCTGATGGCAGTTTAGCAGAGATTTGGGATGATTAGCTGCAACAGAAAGACCTCTGTGAAAGCCAGAAGCAGGTGGGAGAGGTCTTTCCCTAACTGTTGAGTGGTCACGTCAGATCTTTGGGGGAGCAATTTTAGAGTCTTGAGTCCACATTGAACTTTGATGTCTTCTGCCTCGTGTTTAATGTTTGATATTTGGAAGTTACAACTCAATCATTTGGCAACTCCTGCAAAATGTGTTCTATATTCCAAAATATTAAAATTTTAATTTAGAAAGTTCAAATTTTTAAAAAGCAAAAGACAAACTATTCTGTAAGAAAAAGGAGACAGGTAAACAAACAACATGACTGAGACAGAAGCAGGAGTGTAAAATGACGGACTTTGCTCTAACCAGCTGGTATTCTTGGATTGTTGCACTGTGTCTGGTGCCCACTCTGAGCTGGCACTGTCCTGATCCAGCCAGCTGCTTTATACCTGCTGCGTCACGGCCACCTGCGGTCATCTTGCTGCATGTGGGCCTCTACAGGGAGCTGCTCCGAGATTTGTTCCATCCAAGTGTAGGTCCACCTCCTCCATTAGGGCTAAGCTCTTGCTCAGGGTCCCTGCAGAGAGCTACCCTTCACATACAAAATCCAGAAGCCATCAAACATGCATACAGATTTTTTGTTTCTGACTCCACTCTTCAACCCCATGTCTACTGTGCTCAGACTGAGATCCCCAACCAAACCTGGGGATGGGCAGCTGGAAGCACCAGGCATGACCTCCTCCCCAGAGGCTGAGCCTGTGCTTTGGAAAGGTCTGTGTCTCACCCAAGGTGTCTTCCCTGGTGTCTAAGGATGGGCCCCTCAGTCAAATTGTGCAGGGGGGTCCTTTGTTTCCAGCAGAGGAGACAGGGAGCTTTCTTCCTGCACAGATGGGGCCAGCCCATGATTGAGGCTATTCTTGATGAGGTGCTAGATCCCCACTTCATCTGCTGGCTATGCCAAGGCCATGTGAAATGTTTCCCATTCTCTCACATGCAAATGCAGAGCATCCTGCTGCTCTCACTTCTGTTGCAAGGATTACATGTGAAACATGTTTAGCCCTTGAAAGGAAGGTGTTTCAAGCATTTGCTTGTTTTTGATTGATCCACGTTATCTACTCAGGCAATGGAGAAATTGCACTGCCAACAAAAGCACTTGCTTAACAAAATACCAAGGAAGTCTTGAATTCCTGATAGTGCTTATGGAGACTTACTTTTATTGATTACTCATTGTGTACCAAACATTGTGCAAACCATGCACAACCTATTTAAACTCACAATCCCTGCAGAATAGGTATTACTATCACCCTAGGTCTTCACGAGACCTCCCAGTCTCTTTCTATTAGGCCACTGTCCCCAGAAGAAGCTTGTGCTGCACCTGCTCTCCACTCTCTTGTTTCTGGTCCTTTATCATTCTTTAGAATCCCTTGGGTGCTACTGACCCTTAGAGTCTGTTGTCTTTTCGTGTTGCCATCCAGACTACACTTTCCTCCAGGGGATTTTCTTTCTTTCTGCTGGGTTTTCTGAGCCCCCGATGTCCCCACACCACTCTGCTTCCAGGCCTTACTGACCTTCTGCTTTGTTCACTAGCTTGGCTCTCAGGCCCCTCTCTGTTCTCAGATGAATGGAGGCACACATGTAGGCCATGGGCATTGCAGATGCGCAATCTGCTTTGTCATCATACAGGGAAAAATACCTTGCATCTAACTGAATTTACGGTCTCAATATGTGCAGTTCCGTCATCCACCCCCATCCAGTCCATGTCCTTGGAAGCCCAGCCATGTGCACGAGTTACAGCTAGATCTGCTGTTCTACCTGAGAGAGAAGCACCTTCCCCTTGGCCAGACTTTCCCTTTCTCCACTGAGTTTCCAGGAAGAGCTTCATGCCATGGCCATTTCCAGGGAATGTGGAGCCACTAGGTTTCCCGGGAAGGCTTGCTCTCACACTGGCCTGAAATCATTTATATTCTTCCTTGTTTTTTTTTTTGTTGTTGTTGTTTTTGTTTTTGCCAATATTTTCTCTCTTCTTTTGGCCTTGGCAATCACTTTTTATATTTTATTTTGTGTCCTTCATTTTCAGGAAAAATAAGGTACAATAATTTGAAATAATGGACATACATTTCCTTTGTCTGGTTACTTGTTTAACTTACATATAAAAATTCATCAACGTAACAGCACCATAATCATATGTAGGCATTGTCCAACCTTGTTTCAGTAATACACTTGAGGGCCAATCCATCTTGTTTCTTTAGACCTGTGGGAAGGACAAGTCCTCCAGAGCCTTGCAATAAATCAATCTTTCTGTGCAGAAGGTGGCTGCGTAGAAATAGGCAATTGCCAAAGGGAATACACTGTCTCTGACTTTGATGATCAACCGTCAGTACAGGAACCAGCTTTATGAACCTGACCCTAAGATGAAGAAGCAAATCACAGAGTTTATTTTAGGAGGAGACGCTTCCTCATCCAACTCTGTAGGTGACTATTGTAGGCTGATCTTATAATTTCTTACACATTTATATATCTTGTGTTATATCTGCTTCTCTAGTAAAACACTGTCTGTTACAACCACGGTGTCATTAATTACCCCAGCTGAGGCTCAGGGTGCTGGCTGGTTGCCCCCACAGCCCAACCTTACATGTTGGAGTGTTGCTTCCAGGGATGCAAATTCTTCATGGCATCAATTATTCCTCTGGGATTCTGTTTATGGAGGTGACAGACTGGAGTAAGTCAATGCCATCAAAAAAGAGTTTATTTTTATTCACAAGTCCCCTAAAAACAAGATGCATATGGGGCAGCACCAGAAGGGATAGGAGTAAAGGCAAGAAAAGCAGAGGCCACAGCATTGACCGGTGCTCTTGCAGTGCTGGGAACGGTCTAGGGCTGGTAAATGTGAACCTTCTCAGCAGGCTTTGGGCTATAGTCATCAAAGGCCTGGGCCTGGGTTGATTTCAGGTATGACCAGTGTTGGTTTGGTGTGTGAGAGTTAGCTAAAGCAGCAGCTGGGGCTGCAGGTGCCAGATTTGTTGGTTTGTACACGCGAGGCACGCTATGGGCAAGTTGTTTATTATTGTAGGTGTAAGAAAGCCCAGGGAGGGGTAGTCTCTTCCCAGCCAGTTACACCCCACAAGCGACAGACATCATAAAGTTAAAAACCTGATTAATGTACCTATACCTTTAGCCTTCTCTGCAAATAGGCCGAGAAGAGACTTGGTCTCTAATCTGGTGATTGGCGGGGGTCAGGCCAGTGTCCTGGGACTGATGAGAGTAGAGGCAGAAGGGGGCACTCTGGTTCTACTACAGTAGGGTAAGTTTTCCTGAGCCCACAGTACAGGATGACAGCACAGCCACTCCCTTCCTCCTCGCTGGAGTTTGGGAAGTACAGAGCTCCCCAGCACAGGGTTCTGGACTCCAGACCTGCCAGCTTGGTTGAGGCCTCTCAGTTCCCTAGGGAAAGGAGGACTTTGATGTAAAAACCTAGAAACCTTCTGGAGTATTCTGTATGAAGAGTGAGTTGATTTTCTTCCATAATGAGAAAGCACAGCCATTGAGGTCAAGGAAGTCATAAGCAAAGAGAACAGCTTTGTGTCCCTGCAGTGCCCTAGAGGAGGGTTAGATGGCAGGAAGACACTCATCAGGGTCTCACAGGGACGACTGTTAAGTGTTAGGCTTCATACTATCCATACTCAGGGATCTTCCTGGACATCTTTAGAATGGATGGAGAGGGACATAGTGTCCTGCTGGAGATGCTGGACCATGTCCATCCCCACAAAGGTGGGTCACATCTGCAAACTTATTCATTCTGAGACGCAGCCACCCAGTTACAGGCTGAGGGACAGCAAGGGTATTGGAAAGCCTTGCCAGGCCTCCTTGTTAACAGCACATCAAGGATTTCACTTACTCTAAATATAGTGTTCTCTGGCTAGAAAGTCTGATGTGATCATGCACCGCAGCCACAAAACAGACTGTCTGGAAGGAACTGGGACTCTGGAAGTGCCCTCTGGGGCCAGCTCTTCAAGTTTGCTGTAAGGTATTCCACAGGGTTCCAGGACAAGTCAAGAGAGGTGAGTGGTTTATAAATTTTTTTTTTCTAAAACCACCATGCAGTCAGGGAGCCTTGGCAATTCATCAGTGCTTATCAGGGCAGACTATTTCAGGTCCTGAACATAAGCCAGCAAAGTCCACTTAGGGTCAGGATATGTGGCAAGGAGTCCAAGGCTTCCACAGATGCCTGGCTCATGGGAGGGTCCTTCCTAGCTCCTCCACAGTTTGTTTGTTTGTGTGTGTGTGTGTGTGTGTATGTGTGTATAGGTTTAGGTCTTACTTTGGTTACAGCTCATGGGCACAAGAGACTGAAGCTTTGAGGGCCAGTGTGGGCTTTGTGGTACTTTCTCTTACTTCTGTCATGGTGACAGGCTGTGCGTCACATGGTGGCCACTAGATCTATCTGGTCCTGGAATCAGAATGGTGACTCCAGGGAGCAGGAAGCCCCTAGGCTTCTTAAAGAAGTGTGGTACACTTCTGAAGTTTTATTCACTGAGATTTTGGGCTGCTGCTGTACCGTAACAGCTGATTCTTACTATCCTAAATGAGCTATGTAAATGCCTTCATCCAAAAATAGCCTCCAGTGAGCAGCTGGTTCATCCTTCAGGGAGGAAAGAAGCAAATATGGGCATCTGTGGAGTGGGCAGGGCCAGCTCATCCTGCAGAATGAGATGACTGCATGGCTGCTCCTGGAGAAGATGAGTGGGGAGACTTGTGTTTTCAGCCTTGTCTACCCATGACTTGGGCCCCAAATTTTGATGATCACAAAAATTGCTCAGCAGAGACATAAGGGAGATATATAGCCAATCCAGCAGTCATATTAATGCCTCTCAGGTCGAGAGTCAGGTAGCTTGGTGGAGAGTTTGCACAAAGTACCTGGGAATGTTGAAGCTGCTGTAGAAGTAGCTTTTGCAGGGGGACTCTTAGTGGGACCAATACCAAATTTACCTTGGGGGAGACAGTCTGGGAGGTGTTCCAGGGAGTGAGCTAGTCAGAGTACACAGGAAATGTTGGCTGTCAAAACTATGTAATAGCACCAAAACTTCTGCCACAGGGCACAACTCACACTCCTCCAGTGAGGGGCAAGGAAAGTGTGTGCAAGTGGAGAGTCAGGACATCCTGGTTCTACAAGGACTTGGGGAAGTCCAACATGTCTCTGAAGTGGAAGGGGTGGAATCCTTGTCTCTGCCCAGAATCACAAATTGGTGATCTGGGTTAAAATTTTGATGATTTACTGGCTCCAGGGATGTTTTGACACATGGGAAAAGCCTCAGGAAGAGTATTCTCTATGGAATTGGCAAGCATGGAAGGTGTTAGGAGGCAGCTCCTTCCAGCTGGTCCTAAAGGTGAATGCAGCAAATAACACTACTTAAACAAAAGTCACTGGAAAACCTACTTACCTGCAAGAGTAGATGGACTCTTTTTTTTCATTGAAAAAGGCTGAGGCCCAGGCCTATGTAGCACCCACCCTGTGCCCCTCTGCTACCCTCCTTTACAGAGTGAAGAGTTCCTCCCACTTTGAGTGTGACAACTGAGGGTGTCTAAGTCTAATCAGGGAGGGACTGTCAAATTTGGTAGTGGTGTTGGAGGTTTGATATGTTGTGCTATGTAGTCCAGGCTGGCCTTGAACTCCCAATCTTTCTTCCTCAGCTTCCTGAAATGCTGTATTATAGATGTTATTACAGGTAGCTACTGTGCCTAACTTGACTTTTTTTTTTAAGAGAAAGGCATGCTATGATATTCTTTATCTTTGTTTCTTATTAAACAAATTTCCAGACAGACCCAAAGTAGCAGCTGAATTGAGTTTTGCTGACTTGCCAGCTGGCTGACTGACTCCATAGAGTTCTCTCAGCTCCAAGTGTGTGCTCAGATTCATGCCTTCAGGCATGGGCCACACCTACACAAGGTGTGTAAAGGACAGTCAGAGGCCTTCTCAACATGGGCTGGGTAGAGGAAGGTAGTTGCCACAGATGGGATGGATCTCAGTTGGAAAGATAGGAGACAGAGTTTGTGCAACTGATCATCTAATGCCATGTCTTGGAATGAGACCCTGCCCTGTGCCACCAGTACCAACCAAGATGCTTTGTAAAATCCACATCAGAAGCCTTATAACTGCCTGGAGCAGAATGTCCCAAACTTTATTGTCCATACATGTTCCCTGAGTGTCTTGATAAATGCTGGTTCTGACTCTCCTGGTCCTGGTGCACACTTAGATTCTCCATTCCTGGGATTAGTGGCACACATAGACACTGCTCCATGGCCATATCTCCAGCAGCCAAGAGCCTAGACCTGTGTCATCCAGTAAGACAACTGCTAGCCACCTGTGGCCATTGAAATATAAATCAATGAACTAAATTAAGATTTGATTCCTCCAAGCCTTGGTCACAGAGCTATGTCTGATGTAGCCTGCAACAATGGATTGTAAAGGACATTTTGGTCTTGGATAATATTTTGCAGATTTAAGCATCTGGTAAGAGGTGAGTTGGCATATGAACTGCAGTTCCATTGTCTAATTCAATTATGATAAGAGAGTTTGGCTGTAGCTTGATTAAGAGTAAGACCATGGATGTATAGGAGAAAATTAAAACAGCTGTTAATTTAATTTGAGTTCATATTCTTAGAAAACTGATTGTAAATTGAGAATCCTAATTAATCTCATTTCTCACATTTTTCACATGAACAATCTGACAATAGTTTTAACAGTGGCTGGAATATGGTGCTTTTTCCTGATGCCAATTAGCTTCTGAGCTTCAGGTTTAGACTTTTTAGGGGTTTTTGACCAAGTCCAGGCAGAATTGCCTCTAAATAAATCATTGCCCATGGGCGTCTTTGACTGTCCCACCCACCATTGCCCTGGTCTGCATCAGGAGTCTTCCATACTCCTGCTTGACTTTGTGACTGTTCAACCTGTTTCTACTGTTTCTCTTCTCAAATTCCCTTTCTTGCTCAAAAAATCAATATGGTTTCCACCAAACTAATAAACCGCAACAGTGTACGTTCTGACCAATGCAATATGGTAGGAAACAGAAAATATGATAATCTGGATAGTAGAAAAACAACACATTTGAAGGTATTATGACTGAATGCCTAGGAGGCCACAGGAGAATGAAGTGAAAATCTAGTAAAGTTATCAAGCACAGGTCCAGCAAGCTGGCTTGTGTTAGAATGCAGCACTTCCATACGTTGGCAGAAAGCCTATTCAGATGACTGGTTGGGCTCCTATGGAAGCTCAGGGGTTCTGGCTTCTTGCTCCTTGGTTAGGCTCCATCTCAGCCCTAAAGGCTGCCACTTACCCTTCACCCAAGAGCCCACATGCACAGACAAATTATGTCCAGCCTGGTCTCAGTAGCTTATACCAGAGGCAGCCACAAACAAAGGGGATTTCAGTTCCAGCAATATTGCAAGGAAGTTCCAGCCAATGGAGCATGTGGAGATGGAGGAGTCCCCTGCACCAGATTTTCTAGTCCCTCCTCCCAGTTAAATACTTGTCCTCACATCCTTGTCTCTGGTTCCTTCTGGGGTGTTCCACTTGACATGCATCCTTCTCTGAGCCCTCAGCCTTCACAGCTGTGTTCAGAGAAGCCAACTGGATGACCTCACATGATATCAACCATGGCTTCACCCATGCTATTCCTCATAGATTCCTCATATAGGCATATGTGAGTGGGGTGAGAGACCAATTGTCAAGACTATGTCAATGCCCAAGTTCTCCCAGCCCTTGCCTGGGGACCATAGACCTCACCTAGCCACTGACTCCAAAAACCCCATGGATATGATATTGGGTAGTGATGTCCCTGTACCCAGAGTATCAGAAATGGGGGATCTTTGAGGACCTGTTTTACCCCTCATCTCCTTTTACCAATGGATGGAAGGCATAGAGAAGAGCAAGAGATCTGAGACCAGACACCATGTTCCCTATTTCCTCTGGATTCATGTTTGTTTTCAATACGATAAGACAAGACGGAGGTTGCCCCTTGTGTGAAGGTTTTGAAAGAACAGGGTATTCACTTGGGTCTGATTAAAATATCTTTTTGGGAAACTACTTGTGCTTTAGATGGGAAGGGACTTGCAGGTTGTGCCTGGCCATGACTGCCAGGCACAGGACACAGACTGCCAAGCATCTATCAATTGTTGTCAAAGAGGTAGGAATGGTGGCCCAGAGAGGTGGAGACACAGTCCCCATTCTAACTTGAAAACAATCTTATAACCACTCTGGGTCAGCAGAGCCTGTGTTTCCTAGCAAACAATGCAGAGGGAAGGCAGGTGGAGCCTTCCTTCAACAAGCAGACAGAGGTCTGAGTGGAGGAGCATCTGGAGATGGATCAGCCCATCACTCCTTAGGACAGTGCCTGGAGAGCACTTACATGAGTAGCGAATAGGTTATTACTATTATTATTTTTTGACAGACAATTATAACAGAGACCTTCTGAATGGAATCAGCTACCACACATGGTCCAAGGGTCAGCTCCATGATTTTTTTTTTTGACATTCAGAGGAGCAGTCAGAAAATTAAATAATATGTGTACCTAATTTCTTTGCTCTTTTAGAACTATTTCTGCTTTGTAGCTATTCTATTTTTCTTTCAAGCCTGCTGTTATTAATAAATCCCGATTCACAAGCACCATAATTCACTTTGTCCACTCCATACTTCTTTTCTTGAATGCTGGGGTGCAGAGTGGTGTATCACATCCTACCACCCCCAGGGTTCAGGCAGTGGCCAGGTTAACCAGGAGAGGCCTACGATTTTGTGCATGGTTGGCTCTTGTGACTGCTCACAAGTCCGTGAATTATAGGATTAGCTAAATGACTACTGATAGATGGTTATTGCATTTTAATGACTTAATATCTTTGTTTAGCAGCAGAATGCTACAGACCAGGGCTGCTGAGACAGGAGGCTTAGCTGAATGAAGAGATCCCAGTTAAGGATGGACCGTTTCTGCTGGTATCTGCTAGTTCTATGTAAGAAACCAGGCCCCAGAAGAAATGGCCCATCTTTGATTGGTTTCTATGTAAGCAACCAGGCTGCTCCTGATTTCAGATGCCTCAGAGTGAGCTGGAGGAGAGTGAGTTGGGGTGCATTAAAGCACTTCTAGAAACATTCTGAAGTCATGGAAGTTCATATTAAAATAAAGCATCATCCAGCATACAAGCTGTTTTCTGCCCATTGTTAAAACACTTGGTCTTTATTCATTGTGATCTTTATGAGTTTACTCAGTCTTATGGCTGTAGACTGTTTTTTTTTCTTTCAGAGTATAATATGTCTACTGCTCTTTCAAAAGCACAGTTTACTAAAAGTATCCATAATAAACACAGTTGGAAACAGCACGGAAGGCCTGTTTCCAAACAAGAGCAAGCAGAGAGCTTTTGCAGTATTTTGCATTTTTCAGGACTTAGCAAAGATCCCCTTCTTCACTTGCTCCCTTCATCATAACTGCTGGTTACAGCCATACAGCAGGAAGCAGGTTAATCAGTTTCCTCAGCGACACCGACACCCCATAGTCAGGACTCAGAGTACCCCTGATTTTCATCTCCATGTACCATCTGTAACTACAAGGACAGGCATTGTTTCCTTTCCCTTTAAGGAAAAAAAAAAAAAAGAGAGAAAATATTATAAATCACTTCTTTCAGGTAAAGTGTTTTTAAAAAATCTGTAATAGCTGCAGTCATTTTTATCAGAAACCATAAAAATGATGTGGGATTTGTCAGCTGATGGGTAAATGCACATGAATGACAGAGTTGAATTGGCTGATCTCTATTTTTTGCTGTCCTTTGAGGCCTGGGCATTGGCAATTACTGGCTGATGGCTGTAAGTTGAGGAAACTAGCGGGGGTCCATCCTGGCTACTGACCCAGAGCACTCGGCCTTCTGGCTGTGCCTACCCTCTTCCTTAATGCTGGCTTGCTAGATAGAGATGGGGGCAAGTGGCTAGACCTTCTTGACACTGTCGTATTGCCTGAATTTATTGTGTGAAATAATCAGTTTCAGGTCCATTTTGAAATGTCAAAGAATGAGAAAAGCCTTGAATATTTATAAATGTTGAGACCCACTTGCAGGATATCTTGAAAGAGAGAAACATAAAATGAAGAGATGTGGAGAGAGATTGCCTCTCTCTTCTTTAAATAGCAAGTGTGCTAGCAGGCAGCTGCAGTGGCAGTTTTGGGGCTTCCAGGGAGCACTTTTCTTGAGCGTTTGCTAGATGTTAATCAGGAGTGTGAGCCAGGCACCTGTGCAGCATGGTTGAAATGCAGATCCCTTCAAATTCTTTCCATGTCTTCCTCCCTCCTTCTTGCTCTAACTCCCTCACATTGTTTTAAAATATTTAGAAGGAACTGGCTAGTTAAAAAGCTAGATTACTTGGCTGACCCAGAGGCATCTGCCTGCAGAGAAGTGGAGTCTCTCAGGTCATAGACATGAAGTCACAGAAATCTCAGAAGGCCTTGGGCCTAGAAAGCTGGAACAGACAAGATGTGACCACAGAAAATAGATCCTTGGTCTAGGAGGAAGACTTGGTTTAGAAGAAACTGGTTTTCAGTATACACAACCTACAGATGTGAGGGATGTAATCGGCATTTTGTCCTGAGTAAGTGTTGAAAGCAAGATAGAAGCAGCTAGGTTAGGAGCTATGCCAGCTGCCGCTGTGGGTGGAAGAATGTCCACAGCAGGTGTCGGCAGCAGAGTGCATTTCCTTACCAGGGGCTGCTCTGCTCATCCCCTCAGTTAATCTGTGAGGGGCAGGTGGAGCACTGCAGGCCAGCTGGTACTCAGAGCTGAAGAAGCCTGCGGTGCCAGGCCCAGCTCAAGTTGCATCACCAGTGGGAGCGCTCTGCCCTCAGAAAACATGGCAGAGTTATACTCCCTGCCCTCAAGAGTGTGAGGCTTGACCACCTGACTTGCTTTGGTTGGTGAAACCAGTAGGAGTGACATGCGTGAGTAACCTCAAGGAAGACAGAAGGTGTGCATGAGTCACCCCTGGGTGGAAATTTCAGGGGCTGCTTCTGATTTTCCACTTCTCACAACCCAGCAATAACAGTGTAACAGAATTCTCTCACCCCCTGCCCAGGTAGTGTACTCAGTTGCCCAGATAATACTTCCTGTTCCAGTTCTGGTTGCTTCTGGTCTCTTAGAAACGGCTGGTCACTAAGATGCATAGCTGGTCACTATGATGCACATTGTATAAACCAATTCCCAAATGACAAGCCATTCTGCCCCTGTACTTCCTGCTTGCTTATCACATACAAGCCCTGGATCACCAGAGAGCGGGGCCTGATATTCTTGGAATGATCCCAATCAGTGCCTGTCAACATAAATAAATCTACATCAAAATCCTGGGTGTGGTTTTGGTGTTTCTGCTTGATCCTGCAACAGGATTGTGAAGACAGTTCCTTCTGAAGGAAGTGACCTTGAGTAGGGGCCTGTGAGGCATTGCCCTGAGCAGCCAGTGGTGGGCAGTCAGCATGACTGCAAAATAAAACTTTCTTTGCTTTAGGTCACTGGGATTTGGGGTCTTGTGTGTTCATGCTGGTTTTCCCCAATATATACACAGCAGCCAGCCAACGCGCATTAACTACAAGTACCTGGGTGAACCACAGAAGGGCCAAAAGGCCATCAAGTTCCACTCTCTGACTTAGCAACTGAGGAAGCAAAGGTTCTCCCAATCATGGCCACTGTGATGTCTGATAAGAGTCTGGATGGTGGGAGTCGCATATATGAGTGCTCCAGTTTTGGGAGACAGTAGCATGGCCAGCACCTTGTCTCTCACCTCGGCAATAATCACTGACCTATGTGTTGTCAAGGACCCCCAGCCCTCCATGTCTGACTATTCTATTCCTTTTTACTTTGGCTTTTCCGCCTCCATGTCCCCCCATCAACCTTTGTCTGGACCTGTCATTTGTCCAGTGAGGGCTTTGAAAACATTGCAATATGGCTGGCTGCCTGTGATAAAGCAGAGAACCTGAGGCAGGTGATGGTGCAAATAGAAAAACAGAATTAGATGTTGGCCATGATAGTGTGTACCGGTAATCCCAGCAACTTGGCAGGCTGAGGCAGGAAGACTACAAGTTCAAGGCCAGTTTGGGAAACTTAGGAAGACCCTCTTTCCCTCTCCTTCTTGTACTCCTTTCCTTCTCCCTCTCCTTCTCTATCTCAAGAAAGTTCATGTCCTTTTAGCCTGAGACTGCTCCAAAGATACCACCTCCACCTGGGTTCTACTTTGGCATCAAGTTTGAGTTCATGTTCACCAAAAACTCAGGTTTCTCTAATTTAAATCTGTTTGTCCTTTGTCTAAAATACAAAGGCCTCCCTCTTGGCTCATAGGGACCACTCACTTAATGGAAGGAGGAGGTTTGAGACACTGTCACCAATGGCCTCATGGATTCAAATTCCTTCTCAAGTAGGGAAGAAATTATCAATGTCATGAGGTATTATCAATGTCTCTGGAGAAGAAGATAGTCAATGAGAAATAGTCATAAGTTATGAGGTGAAGGGGAACTGAGAATTCAACTGATAAGAGAGATCTGACACCTTGCAAAAGACCCTGAAAGTGCTGGGTTCATTATACAGCAGAAGAGCCGCGCACAGCTGATGTTTTTTGACTAAATGTTCCGGAATGGATGTGTGAGAGGCTACACAGAAGTCAGGGACTTGCTTCTTCTATCAGGGGCAGACTAGCCCTTGGGGTCTAGGGTTCAAGCCAATCGAAGGTAGGAGCACCCTTCTGGATACTGCCACACTACCGATTTCTAGTTTAACATCGTTGAAACCAGGGAAACACTGTGTGATTATGACTACACTTTTTCATTATCTTTATTCTGCCTGGGGATTTATTGAGGCTCTTAATTTTGTGAAGTATATTTTTAAATTTAACCTAGAAATCTGGCCATTATTTTTCAAGTAGATTTTGTGTCCTGTCACTCTTATTTTTCTGATACTTCAAATATCTGTGTATTAGGTAGTGATATTATGCTGCAAGTCACTGAGTCTCCTTTTAATTTTTAATTTTTTTATGCTTTCTCTTTGTGATTCAGTTCAAACAGTTTTAATTTCTTTGTTTTAAAGTTTACTGATCATTTCACCTGAAACATCTTAATTGGTTAATCTTATCCAATGCATGTTTTATTTCAGATATTGCATTTTCTGAGATTTCTACTTTATAGCTTCCCTTTATCTTGTCACTATGTTTTATACTTTCCTTTTATTCACTGAAATACTTGTAATATTTATAATAGGTATTTCAGACCTTTATTGGTCTTTACTAGCATCCTATCACTTTGAGGTCTCTTTCTGTTGCTTGATTTTTCTCTTGGTTAGAGGGATCAGTTCATAGTTGGCTGGCTCCAGGGTGGAAGGGCAGAAAGGGTGTGGTGAAAGGGCCTGACAGAAGACTCCTGTTCATCCCTTGGAAGACAAGAGAGTGAAGGCAGGAACTGGGGACAAGAATATGCTTATCTCAGTCACTTTCTTATCACTGAAACACAATATCTGATACTGACAGAGGTTTATTTTGGCTCATGGGTTTTAGAGGATTGGCTGAAGGCAAGAACAGCATGGTGGGAGAGTCTGGCAGAGGGAAGTCATTCATGACATGGAGACTAGAGAGTGAAGGGTAGAACCAGGGAATGGGGTACACCCATCCTGGTCAGGCTCCCAGTGACCTCCCCACCTTTACCAACCAGGTCCCACCTCCCAACAGCACAGTTAGCTGTGGATTCATTAATAACCTCTCATAATTATAGGCCCCCTATGATGGAATCACTTTCAAACAGTGCCACCTCTGAACACATGGGGCTTTAGAGCAATGGTGACAAACCTTTTAGAGCTTTCAATGACACAAACAGCCCACTGTGGCATTGTGCCAGAGGTTTGTCACTACTACTTTAGAGCAATACTCTAGATCTAAACCATAACAATACCTACCCTTCCAGGTCACACCCCATTGACCCATCTCCAGCCAAGCCCTACTTCCTACCAGCAGCACATTTAGCTACTGAACTTATCAGTGAATGAATCCACCGATGATTATAGAGCACCATAATTTAATCACCTTCCAAACACATGGGGCTTGGGGAACATTTTATATGTAAGCCCTAACAAGAGTGTTAGACTTTGTTTTGGAATGCAGCTTTGCACTGAACAGTTTAAGCCTTCTGAGGCTTGCTACTGAAGCTTATGAGTACAGTCATTACTCTAAGCCCAATTTAGACATTATTAATGTGTAACCTTTCTAGAATTTTACCTGGTGCCCTGCGTATCACAAAGTGTTTCATTCTAATGGTAGCACAGCTATTCCCATCCATATGTGAGCTCTAGGAATTGTTGATACTGCAGCTTTCTGGTGTGCTTTCACCAGCCTCATGCCAACGCAGTTAACCACCCTTATAGACTCATATGCAGGGTCTCCTGAAGTTCTCCAGAACTCTCTGCGCTGTTTCTGTCCTTTTGGTATTCTGCTCTGCACCTTATGACTTCTTTCATCTTTCAGTAAAAGTCAATTGGACTCAGTGAGACTTCTCCTGCCACACTCATTGGGAGCTGCCTCTGGGCTATAAGCTGGGAAATTTTAGGGTTCATCATTTTGGTTTCTTTTCTCTCTAGAATCACAATTATCTGTTACCTCTTGTCCAATACTTGAAAACAATTATTTCATATATTTAGTTGGGCTTTCTACTTGTTTTTGTAAGGTCAATTCCCATAGCAGTTAATCCTTCAAGTAGAGAAGAAATAGAGTGAGTTTTTTGTTAGTTTCTCTTTAAAAATAATTCTCTTTTCAAGCTCAATTTATTGGTCCATTTATTTATCTTGAAGAAGAAACAATTGAGTCTCAAAAGTACCTGTTTCTGCCATGCCACTCTTTCAGTCCTGGGTTGACTCTTGGCACTGACTACATGGGACCTGGGCTTTTGCTTTTCTGTTCCTCACATCAGGTGGGGGAGCTCTGGCAACAAGACACTTGGACACAAGTAGAACTGTGCACATATGCAAGCAAACATGCATGCATGCATGTGTATGTGTTTGTGTAGGAGTCCACCACAAACATAGAGGTACTTGTGTAGGTAGATCCAGCCTGAGATAAGGATCACAAACAACAGACTCTCCTATTTCTATGCAAAGACTCTTCCCTCCCCGAAGGCATCACAGCCCAGCTCCCAGCTGCCCTCCAAGTAACTGAATGTGTGTGTGAACTTTCTGCCCTTCTGCCTTTCCTCAACAAAATAGGCTACTTTATTGGAAGATCTGCCTAGCTCAATGAAGAAAACTTTAAATAAGTTTAGCGGGTAAGTGCTGTGACCTACATAGGGAAGCCTAGATCTGTGGCTATGATTGTGTTGCCCATGAAGGTATGTGAATTGGCAATGGGAGGTTAGAAATGTGACCTTCGCCTGCAATTGCCTTCCTATAGTTGCAGTGGATTGCAGACTGTGGGTCTTTATGGCCCTTAAATGTTTTCATGATAAGCTCATAAGCCCTTGGAGTCCTCCAGCAGTGCTTGCTGGGTTCATGGGTATGCGTGGATAGTTGGGGCTGCAGGCTTTGGGAGGAGGATGTCAATCACCAGCACCTGGGGGAAACATTTCCAAGCCTCTTTCTTAATGCAGGGTCAAAGTCAAGCAGCAAAATACTGAAGATTAGTTTAGTGAGCTAATAAAATAGCTGCACATTATGCTTCACAGCCTAGAGGACCATATGGGTTTGCAAATCAAATCAAATGCATGCTTTTATGTGGTTTGAGAAGTATTTTCTCTTTCAGGAAGCCTACAAATATACACACAGGTGAGCATACAGCTTGTCCCTACTGGGCTGAACTGTCTTCTGCAGGCTCAGCATATGAATGTGGACACATTTTTATAGATATGCACCTAAGCTTGGAGCTTATAAAGTTAGTCCAATAGTTCTCTGGTGACAAGGAAGAGCTTGAAGCCCAAAGAGGTAGCATGATTTCCTCAAAGTTCACAGATTTTAGGGGGAACACCAAGTCTACTATCAGACTTGGAGATCTTGGGTGAAGGAAAAGGTGAAAATTTAGAGAAGCTGCCAATTTCTACCTGACCCTAGGGAAGAAACTGCAATGGAATGGAGATTACAATTTTCACTCACTCATCCATCCATCCATCCATCCATCCATCCATCCATCCATCCATGCATCCATCCATCCATGCATCCATCTGTCCTTCTATCCATTGATTTTCCTTCAAGATTCTCAGTGAATGACTGCATACTATAGACACTACTCTAGAACCATGTCTATATTACGTAGGAAAAAAAAAGGGCAGAGACATTTCCTTATCTAGCAAACCCGAGTGAATTTTTCTTTTCTAAGAGGAAAGAAGAAAACCCCCAAACAATAAGACCATCACCACTTAAAGAATGAATGCGCCCCACCAAAATTCACCTGTTGAATCCCCAAACCCCGTGCTATGGTAGTTGCAGGAAAAGCCTTTGGAAAGTGAGAGATTTAGGTGGGGTAATGAGTGTGGGTTCCTCATGCTGAAATTGGTGACTGAGTAAGAAGAGATACCAGGGCTGGAGATTTAGCTTAGTGACACAAGTGCCTGCCTGGCAAGCATGAGGTCATGTGTTCAATCCCTGGTACAAAAACAAAGCAAAGCAAAACAAAGCAAAGCAAAACAAAGCCAGAAGAGATGCTAGGAAGTCTCCCTTCCAAGTTCACGCAAAAAAGAGGCTGGTGAATAAACAGGGAGAAGATAAGTGACTATAATCCAAGAAGAGCCTCAGGATAAAATCTACCTTGCTGGCACCTCCGTCTTGGACCTCCTAGGCTCCAGAACTGTGCAGTGTCTGCTGTTTGAACGTTCAGGCTATGGTTTGCTACAGCAACCCAAGTTAAGTGATACAGCCACCCAAAAGGGATAAAATGCGAAGAAGTTCCAATTCCTGGAGCAAAACATAGTGAAGCAACCTGGCGAAGTCCTACTGACATGGATGAATATGCATTTTGGTTTGAAATTAGATTTCAAAGAGCATCAAAGAGATAAACCAGCAGCTTTTATCTGTTTATCAAGCTTTTCAACAAGCAATTTGTGTACACAGAAGCATAGCCTGCATCTTTCACAGAATAGCACTGTACACTTGGTGGTGCCCTGTGAGGGGCTGACACCAAGTCCTGCTGTGAAAGTCCCTGTGCACCATTACAGATGTTGCATAACTTCCATTGATCTTTCAGTGCTGTGTATGAGTTTTAGCTCAGTAGTTTCATGGAGGAGTCATTTTCAGATGAGAGGGAGGTGGGCAGTGGGGCTCCCTTCACTTTGATCTGTGAACACTGGAAGCTAAAAGCAAGGACCAGTCAGCTTTTGACACAATGAGCAGTTCTCACAAAGAGCTTTAGGGATCTCCTTCGCTGCTCAACAGATTTGGAGTCCAACAGCTGGAAAAGATCATAGATCACTGTTGTGCCCCATACCTTGTTTAAGCCATGAAGAGGTTAATGGGTGAAGGAGAAACTTCCCAGCAATCTCTGGTTTCTTCTTCCTGTGCAGAGATATTCTAAACGGGATGTCCTGTGCCTGTGACTTAGACCTAAGGAGAAATGGCTTATTTCTGGCTTGTCTCTGTTCCTGGTTGTCTCTGTTGTTGGCCCAAATTCATTGCCAGTGCACTAGAACCAGTAGCTGTGTGACTGTACCCTAGTTGCTGCAGTCCTTTTTGGAAGACATCTGAGACGTTTTCCTTTAGCTTCTTTGCCTTCATATACTTGATCATCATTGGTACAGTGTCTGCTCCTATCCATTCTTTAACACATGGTGCCTGGAAAACTAGAAACACATACAGAAGATTGGATCTAAATCCATTTTTCTAATCATATACTAAAATGAAAAAAAGATCAAAGACCTAAATATGAAAACAGAAATACTTAGTATGTTAAAGGATATAATAGTTAAAACTGGGAGAAATAGGCATGAGATTTTCTAAACAGAATTTGAATTGCACAAAGTAACATAAAAAAATCAACAAGTGGGATTATATCAAATTAAAAAATTCTACACAGCAAAAGAAACAACAGAGTGAAGAGAGAACCTACAGAATGGAAAATAATTTTGTCAACTACTTCTCTGATGAAAGATTAATATCTGGAATATATAAAGAACTAAAAATTTAGACTCCCCAAATAAAAGACCTGATTAAAAAATGGGTAGCCAAAATGAATTCTTTTCAGAAGAAGTAAAAAGGCCAATAATACAAGGAAAAATGTTCAACTCTCTGGCCACTAAAGACATGCAAATTAAAACAACACTGAGATTCTATCTTACTTTATAAAGAATGGCTATCATCAAGAAAGCAAATAACTTCTGGGCATGGTGTTTCATGTCTGTTAATCCCAGCAATGGGGAGGGTGAGGCAGGAGAAGTGTTGCAAGTTCAACACCAGTCTGAGCTACTAAATAAATAAATAAATAAAGCCAATTAACAAAAACTGGAAAGGGTCTGGGGAAAAGGGAATTCTTTTCCATTATTGGTCAAAATGTAAACTAGTAAAACCATTATGGAAATCAATATGGACATGCCTCATAAAATTAAAACCAGAAATTCCATTCAACCTATTTGCCTTCTAGATACCTTCTTGACAGCATGATAGACATCATATTACAGTGATACCCATATACCCATATTTATAGCTGCACAAATCATAATAGCTCATTCTTGGAAGTGGCCTGTCTGTTCACCAACAGATGTATGGATAAAGAAAATATGGTACTAGTCTCCCATAAAAGGATAAATTTGAGCCATTTGTAGGAAAATGCACCTTAAGACCATAATGTTAAGTAAAATATATCAGACACAAACTTAAATAGCACACAATTTCTCCTATATGAGAAAACCAAAATAAAAAATAATATAAAAGGCAGGCAATATGCAACAGGTAGGTAGAGCTTTTGCACATTGGAAGGACACCAAAAGATGGAGGTGGATAAAGGGGAGGGAAAAGGTAAGTAAAAGGAATTAAGATGAATTATGTACATGTGCCAACTCTCCATGATGGCTATAGTCAATATGGCTATAAATATATGCTAATAAAAAAAATTAAAAACAAAAAAATCAGTTTAAAAAGAACCAATATGTTTATTATGTGATGTTTCAATTCATGAGCATACCAGCACTCTAGAGGCTGAGGCAGGGGAATCACTCTGAGTTCAAGACCAACCTGGGCTACCTAGTAAATTCAAGTCTGGCCTGAACTACAGAGTGAGACCATGTCTCAAAAAACACAACCAATGCATGAGCATAGCATTTTCTCTACTTCTTTGAATCTCCTTTTATTTTTGGTGATGGTAGTTTTTAATAATTCTATTTTTTGAACCATTGTTAAGAGTATTGGGTTTTAATATCAATGTTGGCCAGGTTGGAACTTAGGGCGCTGGGAAAACAAGCAGCCAGCTTGCTGCTCTGGTAAGTGGCTGTGGCCCAACAAGCTGCGGCTGCTCCAGGGTGAATACCATTGGCGTTTCCTGAGCTCTGCACCATTTTGGAACTTGAGGCGCTGGGAAAATAAGCAGCCAGCTCACTGCTCTGGTAAGTGGCTGTGGGCCTGCCATCAAACATCCTCCCATACCCCTGTTAGCAAATGGGAGCCGGAGGTCTGAGTATCTCTTGGGAGGATGAACATATGCAGTATGGCAGGTAAGGGGAATTTCTTTCTACCATCTCTTTGAAGGCAAATATTTTTATCACTGTTTTGCTCAGTTCTCATTAATGGTACTGCTCTATTCAATATTCTGTTTTTATAAGCTTGATATTTCCTTCCATTTTGCTGTACTTGATTGAAAGAACAGCTATTGTGAAGAGAACAGGATGTACTATTGTGATTTCACTGCAATGTCTTGTATGGCTCTGATCTGTCTTGTTCTGCTGTATTTTGCTACCTTCAAAAAAAAAAAAAGATAACAAAGCAACAAAATACCTCCAAAAAACTCCCAACTCCACCAAAGCAGATCCATGGGGCATGGATGAGGAGAAACTCAAAAACAAAGCAACAGAATTATATACGGCGATTAAAAAGTAAATAACAACAACAAAACAGGTCAGTAAGGTACTGAGCAACCTGAAACAGGATATAACTAAATAGATAATGGACTTAAAAAGCAAAAGGAGGAAAAGAAAGTGCTCTAAAGGCTATAACTGCATGTATGTTTAAGTGTGTAGGATTGATAACCATGTTGCTAAGTTTTTATTGGATCATTGAACAGAACTGTTTGCAGCCTCACTCTTTGAATGTCCACTTTGTATGCTTTAATTTTGTAACTTGAACAGCTGTGTCTAAGAAGACAATATGTAATTTATCAACTAGTGATTTCTTACTTTTTTTTCCTGAAATTCTGTATTGTTTCTACCTTTTTTCTGTTTTGCTTTTTTTCCTCTTTAAATAAAATTTTAAAAAGTCAATGTTTACATATTCATTGTTGTATATAGAAATACAATTGAATTTTGTATGTTTACTTTATGCCTTGTGGCCTTAGTGAACTCACTAATTAGTTCTAAGGTTTTTTTGTTTATCTTTTGGTTCTGAGATTTTCAACAATGCCATTTTCAAATAGAGACAGATTCATTTCCTTTTTTTCTAATCTGAATGAAAAATTATTTACTAGTCTTTTTTTTTTTGACTTATTGTTGCCAGATACCTCATTGTTATATTGCGGGGTCCTACAGTGTAGGTTTGGGGCCAGTCACCTGAATCCTCCTGCAGGGACTGTTTGCTGAGTCCTACATTCTTCCTCGGCCAGCTAGCCCAGGAGTAGTGATGTGAGCCACCCTTTAGCTCGTATTGTTATGGTAGCTTTAGGCTGTTCTAAGCAGCCAAATCTATCTGTTTATGGTGTGTGCCTCAGTTGGGACCCTATAGTGTCACTGGCTGTGTCTTAAGCTCTTTCTGGTTCCTCCAGGTGGGCAAGGTCTCATTGGCACTTTCACCAACTCACCTGGGGTTCTCTGTATGAAAAAGTGACTCACCCACAATTCCTAGTATAGTCCTCTCCTGGTGGGTGTCTCTTACTCTTGACTGATCTTCATGGATGCAACGGAGGGCAAGGACATGCTTTTCCTGTCCAGACAGTCCCTTGAAATTATTTTGAATCCCTGTTACAGGCTGACAGGTGGACAACCTGTCTAGGTGGGCAGGAGTGGCACAGAGAAGAGGAGAGAGTGACAGAAGCAGGACAAGGTGGAGGAGGAGGATACTGGGGAGGAGAGAAACAGTGAGAAGGAGGAGGGCAGAGAAAGGTGAAGAAGAAAACCAAATATGGCCCAGCTTTCAAGACGAGTTGTTTGCCAGTAGCTCAGGTGACTCTGAAAGTAACACAAGGCAGGGTTTTTCAGCACAGTGGGATAAGGTAAGCCTGGACCTTGCGCTAAGAGCCCCAGAGTGTAGTGCCTTCGAACCTGAATGACATGTAGGCTCTGCCTGGCTGCATAGCCTGACCTCACTCACATCTCTCTCCAAAGCCTATTTCTCATTAGACCTCTCTTTGTGTCTGGACACAATGAGGAGAGCAGGCTCCTTCCTGAAGCACACTTCCTATTTGTGTTTCTTTCAATCAAAAAGGATTTAGAGCACTTTTCATCTCTAGTGAAAAAAGAAACCACAAGAGCAGCTGCGAGGCAATGTAAGTGACTCCTTGGCTCCTTAGCATTAGCATTAGTGGCTTTGCTTGCCCCTTTCTGGCCTCCCTGCTTCTCTGCACAGTACACACATTCTCATCCGATTCAGCCACTGTTGCCATGTCATGAGCAAACCCTAAAATGTTAGTTCCGGAACCTTCGGATTCAGGGAGAACCTTAGGCTCAAGGAAGCAATCTGATTTAGGGTGATGCATTAACTGGCACCCAAGTAGGATTCAAAGCCCCCTTTCCTGTCCTGAGCTCCCCTTCCCACTCCTGCCTGTGTGAGGCTGATGAGTGCTTCCCTTTTGTTTGGCTCTCTGAGCAGCCCCTTGGCCTCTTAGTCCACATAAACACTTTTCCAGCGTATTTCTTCTTCTCTTAGGTTGCCTGAGGTTTTCCTACTAAGCACACAGCCCTCAGCTTGACTCTGTCTACATGTCCCTGACAGTGCTCTGGTGTTGCTTCCTGTTCCTCCTTTGTGCTGACCATTGCCTTGGCCCAGAACGCTGCTCTTGTGCTCCTTCATTGGGATATCCTTCTTGACCCTCAGCATGCGGCTCAGTACTGGTGCAGACACTGGACTCTCTTCTCCATGGGCTCTACACTGTGACTCTCCCTGAGGAGTCCCTGTTGTACCCTTGATCGCTTAGCTCCATGCCTCTGTGAACTTCAGTGGCTGCAGGCAGTCACAGCGTCTGCTCAGTCGGACAGGTAGTGCTGTAAGCTCATGATTCTGCCACATGCCAACCTCTGCATTAGGAGGTTTCATGTTTCCCCCTCCTGGCAACAAAAATTGCAGTATCACTTTGGTAAAATAATCAAGGGCAAAACAATATGAGTTTCAGGGACTTTTATAAATAATGCTAGACTGAAAAAAGAGAAGTAACTTTTGACAAGAGACAACCATTGGGGAAACACAATGTTCTTAAGCACTCGAGAAGCAATTGAGCTGTAAATTATACCCTCCAGATGGCACGGTACGTAGTGAATCTGAACCCAGAAACAGTCTTAGAAAAGAAAGGGACATATTTGCAGGAGAGAACTACAAAAGCTACAGAGTCATAATTACCCTGAAAAATATGGACAGGGGTGACTGTGGAAACCACAGATTCTCTGTTCTGAGAAGTGTACAAAAGCAGGCATAAAACTTCTTATGTGTAGGTCAGGGGTTGTTATTTGCACAGGATATGAATATTCATGGGCGAATCTGTGTTTTTAAGCTACGTCATTTCTTTTTCCAGTCAGGTGGACTAATCCATGGGAATGTCATTCTGATTATTGTTAAAATGGTGCTGCATCCCGCACATCTTCTTCTCTCAGATACAGATTACCTCCTATCCTGTGGGCCAATTTGGTTTTTTTTTTTTTGGTTTTGGTCCGGGGATTGAACTCAGGACCTTATGCTTACCAGGTAGGAGCCTATGCCACTGAGCTAAATCTTCAGCCCCAAATTTGGGCTCAAGAGACAGAATTACTGCACCTGGTAACCCCTGAAGGTGCCCTGCTGTGTTTGTGACCTTAAGGTGGATAATTGCCTCATCTGTTAAACAGAAATAGGGCTAGTGCTGGAAATCCATGAAAGGAGATGGTGCCCTGGGAACTGTGTGCCCAAACTCTACGACCTGTCATCCGATGCCCACCACACTCCCACTGCATTTGGTTTCCTCCGTTCTCGCACATCTATCATCCCCACCCTGAAATTTCCCTCACCTCCCTGTCTTCCTTCTCTCTTACCTGCTTGATTTTCATTTTCTCTCCTCCATTCTCCTCACCATGAACCTCCGCTTGGTATGAGGGGAAAACACATGCCAAGGGTTGTTGCAGCCTTGTTGGAAGCTGTCCCACCTCCTTACCCCAGTGGGCCCATCACAGAATACCCTGGCTGGCTAATTCACAAACAAAGCAGTTTTTTCTGTTCATAGGTTTGGAGTCTGGAAGGCCAGCATTGGGTGTTCCCTTTCATTTGGCCATGTGTGAGGGAATAACATCTATCTGCCTTAAAGATCTAATAACCCTTCCCCACTGGGCCCCTCTGCTTAATGTTTCCGCTGTCTCTCAACACTGCTACGCTAGGAACTGAACCTCCCACTCAGGAACCTTTGGAGCACACATGCAAAACAAACTGGAAACACAGCAGGTGCCACCCAAGCCACGCAGACTTCCATATGGAAGTGCAGGTTCCCTGCTGTCAGTGGCTGGTGGTGGTGGTGGAGTGTGGAATCTGTCATCCAGGGGTGGCTGCTACCATCAACTGGCCATTGGAGTTCCAAGGTCTGTCCACTGGCCCCAAGTCAGATTTTAAAAGGCCCCACTGATCACCAAGATCTTTGTTGAGGCCTCCCCTTCTCTCATTTGTCCCTGTTTTTCCTCCATTCCCACACTGAGGTAGATAAGACATGGATCCGGATTAACTTCTATCACACAGTTGCTACAGGGGAGCCTGATCCCCGATAGCCCACATAGGGTGCCATGGGCTAAGGGCTGTCCCTTCGCTAGAGCTGCCCTTCTCCTGCTCTGCAGTTCCCCTAAGTCCTGTCGCCCTCACTTTGGATGCTGTCTACCAGGATTCAGATGCCCCTGTGATTTATCCAGCGGTCTGTCAGTCCCTGCACAGAGCCATTGCATAGTAGGTTCTGAATGAAAATTGACTGAAGAAATGACACTTCTTGTCTTATATTTTACACATTAAGGTTTTGCTTTGTTTGTCCTTACAGGCAATGTTCATGTGCAGTTGTTATCATATGCAAATACTTGGTCATAGTCCATTTGGACTGCTAGGATAAGGTAGAGTGGCTTGCAAATGACATAAAGTATTCCCTGCAGACTTGGAGGCTGGAAGTCCCAGATCAGGGTGGCAGCACTGTAAAGTTTGGCTGAGAGTTCCCTGCTGGGTTACGGACATCCAACTTCAATGTCTTTAGTGAGGAAAGAAGGCAACAGAGCTCTGTGAGGTCCCTTTAAACAGAACATCACTGTCATTCATGAGGTGCCACTCATGTGCCCTCATTATTCTCAAGGCCTTGTTTCCTAATACTACATCTTTGGTGGGGAGGTTTCAACATAAGACTTTGAGACACACAAACACTCAGCCCATTGCAACAGCTGGCTGTGTTTTGTTTCAAGTTAACAAAACTTCGATAAGAAGAGGGCAGCAGGCTCCACCTAGCTCAAGAATAGAGTGGAGGCCTAGTTTAGGGGACTACTATGGCCCTTTTGCTTTCACAGTTAATGTTGGACATTAAATTAGAGTTAGGTGACAGGTGCTAGAAAATCTCATTCTGGTAAAGTAACAAGAGAACGTTTTGGTAAAGTAAGAATTGCGCGCCAGATCTGATTCAGTGAAAAAATAGTAAGCTTCATAACCTGGAGCCTAGTTCACATGGGAAAGACAAGCATTTGGCTCAGGTACCTTGAGGAATTAAGGGGTTTTTATTAAAAAAAAAACCCCAGGAAATAGACATTAGTTTTAAGGACTACACCTCCAGCCTGTGCCGGTGCTGATTCAGATAACTTTTGGAGGTGTTGTAGGCCTTGATGATCAGCTGCTGAGGGGTTGACTGAAGGGCATCGTGCACATGGGATTTGTGACAAGTGCTCCTGTACACATCCTGTACTTTCTGAATAGTGTTTGCTGTTATATTTCATACATGGAGTTAAGTGCTGCTTATCTCAACCCTTGCTCCTGAAGAGTTGTCATATTAATAATTCCAGAGTCTTTGAACCGTTCAAAAAAGTTTGGCTTTTGTTTTTTGTTTTCTGGAAGGCAATTCAGATATTAGGGAAAAAGGTTCTCAGCCTGAAGTGGCCCCGTAAGCAGTGCTGGCTCTTGGCACTCAGCCTTCCAAGATGATGACTCCGCAGTTACTGAGCATGCAGGGGTGGGTGGGGTGGAGCTGGCTCCAGGGTCCTCAGGTAATAGCTGGGCTCTGGAGTCCTCATGTTGTCATTCGCCTCTTTTTTACTACTGTTTTGCGTGTTCCTGGGCACGTATGGGGCATAGATTTCAGAGCGCGTCCTCTGCTGCAGAGGGACCGAAGCAGGAGCTCTGGGGCTCCAGAACAAAGAACCAAGAGGAACAAAGAGGTATCCATTGCCATCTGAAAGCTGTTTCTAGCACACTGTGGGCCCCAGCAGCACCTCGAGCTGCTGCTTTTATGATCAGAGTCTGTGTCCTATGAGAAGAGGAGGTAACTAAAACTATTATAGACTTTGAAGGATAAACATGGACTTTTAAGGAAATGTAAAACAAAGGAAAGTGAAACAGTAGTCTCCACTTGAAAGGAAGAGAGCTACAAAAAAAAACAACAACAAAAATGAGAGCAGAGTAACATTTCCTGAGATCCACACTTGGAGAAATTCTTTGGAAATGTTTTGAAGCCAAGATAATACTTGTACTACCCTTTATTTTAAAGATGAGAAGTTTTAATGTTAAATTAAATGCCAACTTGCAAACAAGTCTGTAGTTACAAAGGCTCTTGCTATATTTGTGTGAACACTACCTGATGCCTGTGCCTTTGTTTTAATTAAACTCTGAGGCTCTGTTGAGAGGACTCCTTTTGCAGGGACTTTCATTAGCAGATGCTCTGCTCTCATGGGTGAGTAGAAAATATATTCATGGGAAAAGACTGGAATTCACTTGCCTTTGTGGGCTGCTTCAGGCACTTTTTATTAGCTCCAGACAATCCCGGCTCTCCTGCCTCCTTTCCTCTCTGGAGTGCACTTGACCGTTCATTAATTCACTCCTTCATTCATTCAGGGGTGTTAAACAGAAGACTGTGATAGGAATCTTCAGCTGGAAAACAGTCAGATTCTGCCTCCAGAGAGGACATAGAAATCCATGTCATTTGTATTGATGTGTGACAGCAGGTTCTCCAGTGATGAGCTCCAAGATCCTGCCAAAAAGATACCAGCTGGAAAGGTCATGGTCTCAGCCAGCCAAGTGTGGGAAGGGGGCAGTGGTACCTTTGACAGTGCCAAGACTGCCTGGAGGAGGCATGGATTTTCCCTTTTCAGGAAGGAACAGGTTTCATCTCAGCCAATATAAGAATGAGCTTCAACTACAGAGCTGTTTGGAGACCCTCGCATGGTCTACAGAGTGTGAACAAACATAACAGAAGGAACAGATGAAACAGAGACAGAGAAGCAACACAGAGGAGCCACTGAGCAATTTTTCTTTGACCAAGAGCCCCGTAAGGAAGTACAATAAGATGACAAGGAAATAATTGACCAGGTGGATGTAAGCCTGGGTGCCGCCTTGAGTCACAGTAGGGTGTTACAAATGGCATCCTTCTTCCTGCCCCTCCATGTCTTCAGCAGGCTTCCATTCAACCTAGTGACAGTCACAGTCATGCTGAGACTCAGGAACACTGGTGGAGCCACCAGGGAGGCTGCAGCACTAAGCCCTCATACAAGACCCAGGGGACCAAGAGGAGGTCCAAAGATGGGCAGGATACCAAGTCCTGGGAGTGCTGCCAGAAGGGGAGCACTGTGCATAGTCCTTTCAGTTTTCAGAGAAAGAGCCCTTCAACTTTGCCACAGATCTCTGAGATGATGAGCAAACCCCAAACAGGCAACAATGCTCTGTGGACACCACAGGGGTTGCTAAACATGTGGATCCTGGGGGTGTGATCTCTGAGACTCAGTGTGCCTCTAGTCGAGCCTGTTCACCTCGGTTCACCTCTTCCTGTGGATGTTCTGAGAGACAGCTGGGCCCAGCTTTTCTGAGAGGAACCATGATAGAAGGAGACACAACACTAGGTTTTCCTTCATCCTGAATCATTGCCGCCTATTATGGATTAAAAACTGGTGGTCAACTTGATACCAGCTGAATTAAATCAGCATGGTGCTGAGCGTAGATTTTCCACCTGAAGAAAGTTGCCAGCATAAATAGAGATGTGGAGAAGATGAGTGAGGCATTGTGGGTTTCTCTAAGTGTTGCTGTTTGAGCCACTGGTTCTCCTGGAGGAGCTCATCATGACTAGCTTCCCCAGACTGAGTTTGAACATTACCATCAGAGGAGCTCGGGACCTTGTTGGTGAGAGTGGCTGTGGTTCACTTTGGAGGATCTTTGGTTCTTACATCGAGCATCACTTCCTGGCTCTGGAGGGGAAGATGTGGGCTGTTTAATCTCCAGGAGAAACTCATCATGCTGGCATCCTGGCATGTACTCGACTGTGCTTATCATTGGAGGAACTTGGGACCTCTGTGTCACTGAGTATGGCTGTGGTGCTTTTCAGAACAGCCCTGGTCTTTATTATGAGTGTGATTTCTTGGCTCCAGTGCAGAACCCTCAGCCTACCAGCACAGCTCCTTCATCCACTGGTATAGACTTCTTAATTTCCACCACTGACCTTTGGGCCTTCCCAGCACGGATCCATAAAACAGACTGGTGTGAGTCCTTCTTGTGGGCTCTAGACCTCCAGTTGAAATTATGGGAGGCATTGCCATGAGCTCTAGATTTTCATTTGGACTCATGTGGAACATTGCTGTGGGATCCAACCTCTTGGTTGAATATTCTGAGTCTTTAGGGTTATGAACAGATTTCCTGCATTTTCTGTTAAACTCTGTGAGACCATCATAAAACAATATAAATTCTGTGTCCTGATTCTAACCGTTCTCTGCACAATCCCTGACTACAACCCTGCCCACTGCTGAAGTGAGGCCAGGGCAGGTATAGAGAGGTGGGAGGCACCCCAGCTGTCCGGTTGCACCTCCCTCCAATCCTCCGAAGGTGTCTCACTTTGTCCTTGAGATGGGGCAGTTGTGGTGAACCTGTGGAATGCATGCCACAGTGCGGCTGTTTGTATCAATGAAACCACTAAAAGTTGTCTATTACTGGGACCTGTTCTCAAGCCCGTTTCCCAGACTTGCAAGCTGATGTTCAGCACTGGAACCTAGGTCCTCAGCCCCAGCTCAGATTCTTCATTCAGGGGTGGTACTCAGAGAGCTACTGTGAGCTGTGACCCCAGAATGTAGGATGGACTGTTGGGGTGGGACAGTGATCTGGGTTGACTGAACCCCAGATCTCAGCCATCATCCTATGGAGACCTGCCCAGTGGGAGGTCCACTCTGCCAAGCGTAGTGGGTTTTTGTATCCTTCTCAATGGCATGCAATCCCAGCTGGCTCTGGAGTTAGACTGTGCACCCAGTGCTGAAGCAGCTCCCTGGGAGTTGCTTTAGATGGGTGTGTCCAAGGTGAGGGACTTAGACCTTCAGGCCTGATTCAGCTGGGGCTGATTAATAGCCCTGAGTGTAGGACCCTGGCTGAGGTCTTCCAGCTCAGCCCTAGCAGTTTCCATGAGAACGGCCCACTGACCCAGTTCTTTGCTGCCTCCCACAGTCCCCAAACAATTACAGTGTCTATTTTACCCTCTCAACAGGTCCAAGGAAGCTCATTCTGATGAAGATACCTGATCTTAAGCTGTAACCTTCCAATGTACCCTGATGGGGGTGAGTGTGTGTATGTGCTCTGTGCACAATAGTAGGTGTATGTATGCATGCATGTATGTATATGTTGTGTTGCTCTATGTGTGAGTGTCTTGTGCCTCTCTGTGAGTGCATGTCCCAGTTGGAGCACCCAGAATTCCTAGTCTATTCAGTACCTGCCTGAGAAGGCTCTTTTGGTGTAGACTGAAGGACACAGGCTGGTGCTGCCCCAGGGAGTGCACCAGGAGGCTGTGATCAGTATGCATGGATATCTACCAATTTAACTGTCTCCCAAATCCAGGACAGAGCCTTTGCTAGGAAACATGTGGTTACCCTTTCATAGATACCAGGGCTGCTGGACAGAGCAGTGAACTTTAGCAAACAACACCCGCAGAATACTTTTGGAGGTCCAAGTACTTCATACATTATCCTCCTCACCTCAGGGATGAGCGATAAAGTTGTTGTCATTATCCTCAAATGCAGATAAGGAAATGAATACCTTTCTCATAGCAGTATTAGTGAATGGCTTCCATTAGTCTGATTCCAAAGACTGTGACTCTGTTCTATGACACTCATTGCCCAAGAAGCCTTGCATGAATGCCTCAGTCCCTGCCCATGCCCTAATTCATAATTTGGTTTGAGGATCAGCCAGGAGAATTATGCAAGTCCATTGTTAGTGGCTGACTTTTAGATGATGTTTCCATGGCTCACCTGTGCAGGGCCTGGCAAGTTTCTCTGGTGGTAAGAAACTACCTCCACTCCTTGAGTTTACAACAGTCTTAAGGACAATCCATGTGTGGTGCCATTATTCCTCCATGTAGTTAGAAATTCAGTTCCTAAAATCACATTGCTGAAAATATTGTTTAGAAAACTTTTAAGAGCCTTGCCAGAGCTGGTAAATACTAGTAAGAACTGTAATTTGTGGTTCTGGATGTGATTGTTGCTTCTTAAGACACCAACCACTGATTCTCCCTTTTTTTCCATATCACCTCTGGAGGTTATCCTAGTTTCTGAGCACAAACTCTGGAATGAGACATATGGCTGTGTGCATTCATTTATTAGAGTAGAAGACAGGCAACATTTCCAAATTGAAATGTGGCTATATTTCTAATAAACAGCCAGTTTATTTCCCAGCAGGAAGTATTAAGTACAGGAAGGAGGCACAGTCTGAGTAAGTGTGTGTGTCTGTGTGTGTGTTTGGCTAAACATACTCTTTGCAGGTTGATTCCAACCATTGTGATCACATTTTTAGTTTAGGGCAATTGGTTTCAACTGCAAAAATGAGTTGACCTTCCACCCCTTCTGCTCACGTGCTGATTTCTGGGCATTTCCATTCATGACCACTCTGCTGGCCTGTCCTTTTAAAAGCTGGTCATTAGGCTGACCTTACAGTAAGAATTTTCAAAAATAGTTTTAAGATTTGGGACTACAAAAGCAAAGAAATTAGAGTCCACATAACAGGAAAGAGCAAGGAACGGACCTCGTTTTTAAAGCTGGAATTTGAATTAGGCTCAATTTGAAGGGCATCTTGTGAGATGTTGTAACTCTAAATTAGCACACACACACACACACACACACATACACACACAGCAAGCAGCTGAGATGGATGCTTGCACTGTCAAAGTATGCTGCATGGGATTGGCCCAGTTGAGAATAATAGAGGTTTTATCTCCTCCTTACAGCAAACAGACCATTAATAGAGGAGCATTTACTGTCACTTCCTGAGGAATAAAGACATTAAAGATGTTTGATACTTAAAATTATGTTTATGTTGTCTGTGAAAATGTGATAAGTACACCCCATAAACACGGCTGCGAACTCGCTTTCTGCTAAGTTGCAAATTCCAAGCTTCATCTGGAAAGAGCCCCCGATGTGTTAGGATGCATTGCCTGGGAGAGTACCCTGGCCAGCCTGCTGAGTGAGTGTCCCTGGCAGGGACCAGGGCACTGTCCCAGGGATGTTCAACTTGCAGCAGGACGTGGCAGGGCCCCCAATCTGCTGTTCTACGTCCCTTACCAGCAGGGGTCCAGGACCCCCAAAGAGGCAAGAAGTCTGCCACTCCAGTCTCTCGCTGCCAGCTGGCAGCTCAATTACTGGGTCTAATTTGGTAACAGGCGAGTGCAAATTGATGTCAGCACAGTTACAGGGAGCAGGAAGGAGATTCAGATGATGGCTGGATCAAGCCCACGCAGTGGCTTTGCCATTTATATGCAGATTTGCTGATGCAAATGAATTAGAAGGAGAAGAAGGGACCTTGGAGTGCTCTCCTTTTGTGTCTCCTTGAAGTCTTAAGTGATCAAAATGCAAATAGATATAAACAAGGAGGAAAGTATAAGCAGTCAGACTCTGTTTATAGGAGCCCAGTCTGGTGGAAAGGTACATCATTTTTCTGGACATTACTGGGGCACCAGAAAGTTGACTATGGGAGGCTAAGAGAGCCATGGCAGCCTTGTGTCACAGGCTCTGTAAGCCAATCATACCTTCATTGTTCATTTGTTCATCCATTCTTTTGAGTACTGGCTGAGTTTAAGAGGCTAAAGATGATGCACAGTTCTTTGCTTGCAAGGGTCTCAGAAAGTCCCCAGGGAGTGATCATGTAAATCAGGAAATAAGAGGTCTGTGACCTGCGCTGCAATGCAGAAGGTAGGCTCTTGTCTGAGCACTGAGGATTGAGCCATTAGGGTTTCTGGTAGTGTCAAATTGAAGTTTACAGGATACCACACACAGTCTGTCAGTCTGACAATGCCTTGTTCTAGTCTTCTACTCCATACCTCACGGGTGCAGAGGAATGCTCTTTTGGAAGGATGCTTGAAGTTCCCACAGACACCAACATTTCCCCAAGGCCAGGTGGTCATTTGTTCCTTGGTTTTGGCCAGAGCACAGGCTACTCTGTAACTCTGAAAGGATGTAGGAAACCTCATGGCCATTAAATTCTCAGGTGGGTAGTGGGGATCAGGGTTGGTTGGAAACAAGTAAGGAGCTGCTGATCACTGGGGAGCAGTAAAGCTTTGGGGGAGGCCAGGTGCTAGCATGTGGCTCACAGTGGTGAGTGTTCTGCCCTCCCTGCTTCTGTTTCCCAGCTGTGCTTATTTCTTTGCCTGTAAACAGGGGTGTACGTACCTTTTCCCTCACAGGTTAGCATTAAATTGCGTCTTAGTTACTTTTTACTCATCACTGAGACAAAAATACCTGATGCCCAAAGTTAGGGAAGGAAAGGTTTATTTCTTAAAGTTCTTGGAGGTTTCAGTCCATACTGAGTTGGCTCCAAGGCAGCCTGGCATGGCAGGGCTGCAGTGCATGGCAGCTGCAAACAGCAAGGTGTGAACCGGTAAGAGAGAGACACACCTTTTTCCCCGCCGTTACATCATATCCTGGCTCCACCCCTAGGTGGGTGTAGCACTCACATTTCCAATCCAAGCACTAGACAATGAGCCAATCACAAACGCATAATTGCATGAGGCTTGGGGGCCACTGACATAAACCATGACAATTGCTGAACCAGGATAGCTGGTGCAGAGCAATTATTCAATGCATTACTACTGCTTTGTTTCAAGAACTACAGAGCTAGAAGCTCTGATGTCCTGGAGCTACTCCATGAAGTACTACAGTTGGCTTGTAGAGAGACAGCAGAGACCTATGTGCAAAGCTCCTCAGTTTTGTTTTTGATCTCCATCTGTTCTCCCTGGGGGTCTGAGTTCCCGTGTGTACAAAGCACTTATCAGCCGTCCCTGGAAAATCCATCGTTCCTGACCCTCACGCCTTTGCTGCCAGAGGAGAGGCAGGCATCCAGAGACTCAGGGCCACACCCGGAGGAAAAGCCACATGGGCTTTGCGTCTGTCTCCTTTTTCATTCTTTGTGAGGCCACGAAGTGTGGCTTATTGATCTGTTCCTTCAATTAATCCTTCCAAAGACAATATTTAAGTAATAATCCTAAATTTACAATGACAAGTAATAAACTAATTGAGGGTACTGAGGAAACCTTTTATTAGCCCCAAAGACATTATGGGTAACTTCTAAGATAGAAAAATAATGAAAGATCAATATTGTTAGTGGACAAAACTCAATGTGACTATATAAATCAAGAGGGAATTACTTGAAAGTAGAATATTTTACACTTGTAAGGTGAATTAATCTAAGTGTCAATAAGGAAAAACAATTACAAAATGGAAACTAGCTGAATATTCCCACAGGATATGTGAGCAAAGACCTTGAGGAAAATCTTTCCCAGTGCAATGGCAAATGTTTGCGGATTGGCCAGCAGACTAGAGGACTGAGGGTAAGTGGGCTTACCAGACTAATCATGGCAAATGCAGTGTATAGTCAGGACCCTGCAGCTCCAGCAGCTCCCAGTGCTAAATCACAGCACTACAGAAAAAGAAGAGGGGAGGGCCATCCCCAGTTTAAAGAAGAGGAAGACCTGTGGCAAGGGGGAAGGAAGGAGTGCAGGAGGAAGAGGGAAGGAGGAGGAGCTGAGAAGAAAGCAGGGAGAACAATTCGTCTGGGACTTAAGAACACCAGGACCTTTTCATCAGTAGCAGTCCTGGCTGACTCAGCAACCCTCTGGGGGCCTCAGCCCCTTTCAGATGACTCTGGCAGGGTCCTTTTAAATTAAAGCAGTGCTTTTGCACTAACCATGGGTCATAGCTACAATAGAGATCTGGCAAAATGGTTTTGGGGAACTGAACAACCTACTGAGAAATACTTGGACCATGGTTTATTATTTATTAACAGCAAACACCAAATGGATTGATGCAAGAATCTATTAAAAACGTCATGTATGAAAAGGGCAGAATGGACAATTGTCAGAGTTAAAATTAAAAATCCTCTTCTCATTAGGAGGGGGTTTACAGGAAAACAGCCTTCCCTTACAGGGTCTGCCTCAGTCAAGTCCTGCCAAAGACTGCCAGAGGTCACTTTGTCAAATAGCCATTTAAACATCCCAAAGCAAGGAACCCCCAGTTAGCTCCAGCTTTCTGGTGAAACAAGAATTCAATCGCTTCATTAAAACCAGGGCTCCTGATTTTTCTCAGCAAAGGTTGAAGTGCTGCCATCATTTGTAAGCTGGAAAGAAGTAGAGTTATTGATTTCAGGAGCATGCTGAAACCTTCTGAGCTCATGCATAATGAACATCCCTTTTTCTTCCCAAACAAACATATAGGTTGTTGTGATTGTAGCTAAATATAGCACGAAACACACTCTTGTAAAGCAACAACAAAAACAGCAGGCAATGGTGGGTCTGAAAAGGGAAATAAAATTCCTGCCCTTTTGTAGTGAGAGAGGAAAATGGGGGCAACTTTCCACCACTTCTCAGGGTAGCCCAAATTTGTGAGTGGCCCATGTCTTACTGGGTGCTCTGAAGTTGCTTCTGAGCAGCAGCTTTTCCACCTGCAGCTCTGCTGGGACAGTGGTGTCCACATCTGAGCACGGAGGTGGAATCTTACACAAAATTTCACTCACTGAGGGTGATTAGCTATGTGCCTATATTCAACATAGCCTTTCAAAAATATATTTATGTTTTAAACTTATTTTTATTTATAAAGACTCATACATCTTCTACATGTTATGTATTTCTTCCCAAAAATGAAATACAGTCCATAAACACAATGGATTTATCTCAAGAATGCCTGTGTGGGGTTGACAGGGGACAGGTGTAGTCACGTCCTCCTATTTTCCTGATGAGAGTATTTGGACAGTGAGAGGTATTTTGTTCAAAATCAGGAGAGAAAGTTGGTAATGATTGTGGGATTGCACCAAAGCATTTGGACTCAGTTCAGGACACTTTCAGATACTTGTTAGCCTCACCCTCTGTCCTTGATTGCAGGTAAGATGACACAGGTATTTGTAACCAACATCACTGGAGGAAAGCTCAGAAGTCTGGGATCATCATCTTCACCCACTATTTCTTGAAGTAACTCTTGTTCTCAAGAAATTTCCAGACCTCACTTCTCTGTGGTGTTTATAGCAGCCTTGTAGTTGGAGCGTAGTGGAGACAATTTATTTGCTTCCCCTGAGGAAACACTGCCACTCTGCTAGCCAGGGAGTGGCAGAGAATCATTGCCAACATGCAAGATTAGCACAACCCTTACAGCACACACCTCAGATGAGTTAAGGACTGGAGAGTGTGTGGGGAGACCATGAGATGCTAGGTCCTGTTTTATGATCACAGTTTTCCAGAGCTGTCACTTGTGGCTCTGTTCACTTAGGAAAAGAAAGTTTCTCTGCGCTGTGTGGAATGCTTCTGTACAAGTGTGTTCTATCTAGCACAGTTCACCAGCTTTCAGAGCATTAAAAGTGACCTAAATGTCTAATTTATGAAGGGAAAAATTAGAAAATGATCGTACTTCTGTACTATAGGATACTTTGCTACTACTAGGAAGATGATACTGCTGTTCTCACTGATGTATAAAGACAGTCTTCATGTGTTTTCAAAACTTCCGAGGTGACACATGGGGTGGATTGTTCTTCATCTCCTTCTGTTATGTGGCCTTGCAGGGCCTTATGGTAAGTGAGCCCACATCCTCTCCCATGGGTGCAAAGTGCGGTATGCAACTTGCACTGGCTAATGATTGTGAAAAAATGTAACACAACTCCACAAGGAATGTAAGCATTATGAACTGCAAACATATACTAATAAAAAAAGAAAAGAGAAGAGAAGAAATGAGGCGTGTGCAGTGGCGAGGCCTCGCCCTGGTTCTGGCGGCCAGCCACAAATTGAGAGAACCAGAAAGGAAATGTGGAACACATGAACAGGATTACAAGGGCAGCTTCCCTGAGGGGAGCCGTGTGGGCCAGCTGACTTTCAGAAGACCTGCAGAGCCATGAGCAAGGGGACAAAGCCATTATTATAAGATACTTATGCTTTGTGGGAGTTTACTATGCAACTTCATTGTAGTGATTGCTACCATATGCAGGGGATTACAAAGCAGTGTGCTCCTGTGTTTATAAAGAAGCTGTTCTGTGTGTGTGTGTGTGTGTGTGTGTGCATGTGTGTGTGCACGTGTGAATGATGCTATTTATGCCTGTAATTCTGGAGTGATAAACAATAGGAAGAATATTTCTCTTTTGGTGGTAAAATTATGAAATATTTCAGTCTGCTTTTTTGGAACTCCCCCGCAGTTAGAAGCATCTAATTTGTATACATGTTTGTGTTTTGTTTTGTTTTGTTTGAGACAGGGTCTCACTGTATAGTTCAGGCTGACCTTGAACTCACTGTTACACCTCATTTGGCCTTGAATGCATAACAATCCTCCTGTCTCAGCCTCCCAAATGCTATAGGATTATAGATGTGTGCCACCATGCCCAACTACAAATTTGTTTTCAAAGAACACATTCCTTGGTGAGATGTGCCCGGAATCCTAACATTACAATTTAAAATCTCCAAGAGGAAAGCTAGCGTAGTCTCTAGGTAGTGTTGTGTCCATATTTATTTTCCCTTTCTAAACATATCCGATAAATATGTATCCAGAACCAGGGTGAGGCCTCACCACTGCACATGCCTCATTTCTTCTCTTCTCTTTTCTTTTTTTATTAGTATATGTTTGCAGTTCATAATGCTTACATTCCTTGTGGAGTTGTGCTACATTTTTTCACAGTATCCGATATTCACTGAATTGAATCAAAGGCTGTTGAGGTATTGTCACCCAATTTCCACTCTCCAAATACAATGTTCAAAAATTATTCAATTGAGAGATTTTTATGTAACATTCACATAACATATGAGCCCTTTACAATTCCCAAAAGGTTCACTTCACAAATATTGATGGAGTCTATAAAAATGCAAGAATAATGTATGTTTCTTATCTCAAGGGGTGGGGACAACTCTGTCTTCCTTGCTTATTGGTTTTTTTTTCATTGACTTGATCTCATGATGGGAATCTGTACTCACTGAATCATAAGGTCCTTGGCTGTAGCAGCATTATTCTGGCACAATGTAGAAACAGAAGAAGTGGGGTCATCCCACCTACACAGTGAGAATGTGGTGTGGGCTAGGAGAGGCTGAGACCTGTGACTGAGCAAAAGCACCTCTAGCCATGGCTGCAAAAACTCTAGTGCATGCTAGTCTATTGGGTTGTTCTGTGTTGTAGTCAGCGGTTGCAAGAACAACAATTACATACAGGATGCATAGATGCACAACACTAGAGACCTAGAGGGCCTGGATCCCATGGCAATAACCTGCATGAGTTCAGCTCAAAACCTAGAGCCCACGACAATGACCAATGCAAATCTTTCCCACAGATCTGTGCTGGGAAGGCCCAAACGTCAGTGGTGGAAGCTAGAAAGTCTATACCAGTGGGATAAAGGATCTGTGCCAGCAGGCTGAGGGTTCTATACTGGAACCAAGAAGCGATTATTCAAAGTAAGAGCCAGGGCTCCCCTAAAAATTACCATAGCCATTCTTAGCAATAATGAGGTCCCAAGCTCCTCTAGTGATAACAGTCAAGTACATATCAGAAAACCAGCACGATAAACTTCCCCTGGATATTTAACAGCACACATCTTCCCCTCTGGAGCCAGAAAGCAATGCTCAAAGTAAGGACCAATGTTCCCTCAAAGTGAACTGAAGCCATTCTTAGCAACAGGGTCCTGAGCTCCTTTGATGGTAACAGCCGAGTTCATATCAGGGGAGCCAGAATGACAAGTTTCTCCAGGAGAACCAATGGCTCCAAACAACAACACCACTCGGGAGAACCCACAAGGCTATTCTTCCTCTCAAGGTCTCCTTTTTATGTTGGCGACAGTCCTCATGTGGGCCACCCACTTTCAGCACCATGCTGATTCAGTTCAGCTGGTGTTCAGGCTGACCATCAGTTACCAATCCACTACAGTGTGTGATGGTTATTCTCTTGTATGTAAAATAGCAAACACAGCTGAGAAATATAAAATATGGGTGTTATTTCCATTTCTTCTAGGAAAATTCCATGTTTTCCTCTGTTCTATTCTGAGAGCATATGGAGATAACATACTAAGAAATTTGCCACTCTAGGAGAGAATGAGGCCTCACTAGGTCACGATCCCCACCTGGAAACCAACACCATGCAAGGGCCACTGCCAGAGTGGAGACAGCCAGACCCAGGCTTCTCTCCATGAGTCAGTGCCATTAGTGGACTGCGGAGGGAGTGAACAAGGCCTCACCGGGAAGTAATTCCTGCCTGGAAACCATATCATTTTCATTGATGTGCTGGGTTGGATTTTATTCTTTTTGGTTTTGTTTATGTTAAATCTGATGGCATGAGCAGTTATTTAAAAAGAGAGCAAGACATTTTGGATTTACTATTGGCTTATTTTGAAGTCCTTTATTATATTCATTGTTTTGTTTTATTGATTCTATTCTATTCTATTCTGTTTGATTCTTGCTGTGTCCAAAGTTATCTGTAGCCATTCTGAAGACAAAAAAAGGCATGATGGTAACTACTGTTGATTTTGTAAGGTGTTGAAGTCCTGTATCACTTATGCTGGTTTATTTTGATTGGTTTTATTCTATTTTATTTACCCTTGGTTTTATCCTCTTTAAAATAAAAAAATGCAAAAAGAAATTTATCACTCTAGTTTTTGTAAAGATTTAAATCTCTGCAATGTAAATTTGCTGATATGGTTTAGATCTAGAATATCTTCCAAAAGCCCTCTATGTTCAAAGGTTTTTGGGAGAGTATTGGACCATGAAGATGCTGTCCTCACCAGTGGATTAATCCCTTCTGGCAGCTGACTCTGCTGTTGGGAAGTGGGGCCTTGTTGGAGAGGGCCCCTGGGAGTATGACCTCAAAGGGCATATCTCCCTCTCTAGATCTTCCCTTCACTATTGGCTTCTTGGCCACTGTCATATGAGCAGCATTGCTCTGTGGAAAGCCCTCTCATCATGCCATTTCAGTATCTGACACTATCAAGCATGGACTGAAACTTTTGAAAATTTGAGGCAAAATAAACCTCCCCTCTATGTCACATGTGTTACATATTAGGTCCCAATGATGGGAAAGTGGCTAAGATGTAACTACAGACCTTTTGAGAAAATCTATAAAGTATATGGATCCCCACTGTCTAGAAGCTGAATAAGGTTTTATGTTTGCTGTGGTTTATATCTAAAATATAAACCTCCAAATCTCATTCCTAGGTGGGTTCTGGTAGGAGGTGGTGCTTCTCTGGGGCTTGATTTTAGAGCCTTTCTGACTGGTACAGGGTGATTTGTTTTTCTCTTCAGTGATCCCCTGCCATGCCATTCCTGCTTGGAACTCAGCAGCTTTGGACTAAACCCACTGGAAACTTCTGTTTCTTTAAGTCTTGATTGTCAGTTATTTTCTTCCAGTCATGGGAAAGTAACTAAAACTGATTTTATACCAATAATGGGTTGTTGATGTGCCTGTACCTGGTCTCGTTATCTAGAAGTCTTTGGAACTAGTTCATGGGAGGAGTTTGGAAAGGTTTGGCAATGTCAGCTAGAGAAGCCTTATGATGCTATAAGGCAGATGTGATGGAAAATTCTGATGGGAGCTCAAAAGACCAGACTTTGGATAGGAATGTTTACCAAAAGTGGTAGGCTCATGAGACTTCAGCCGAGAACAAGAACTTTATTGGAATCTGATCTATAAGCAATGTGCCCTTCATTCTAGCAGATAATTTGTCTAAGTTTTGTCTCTTTTTAAAGACTTTGAATGAAGCTGAATTTAAAGGTGAGAACTAACTAATCTGGGGTAAGAAATATCAATGCTGAGACTGTGGGATAAGAGATTTTGGCTGCTTTTAGCAAGATTTATAATAAGAATCAGGAGCAAAAAGGGAAGCTAAATGATGTGAAAATTGTGCATTTTGGTCAGAGAGGAAGTGGCTGTAAAGTTGAGGCCAAGGAGAGCATGGTCAATGAAAATATTAGCATTAAAAGGTTAGCATTTCAATCAGGCCTAAAGGAAGGTAGTCTTGATGGCATCTCAGCAACTCAGACCCCATTCTTTGTAGGCTCAATGAGGTACAAGGGTAAACAATTCTGAGACACTTGGCTTTAAGAAGAGAGCCCAGGAAGCCAGGTCACTCAGGGACACCTAGGAGAGCATTTCCCAGCATTCACCTATCCAGGTCCTTAGAGACAACTGCAGCCATGGTCTAACAGGACCCTGGTACTGCTCTCAGTGGTGGCAAACCTTAGCTTTGTTGATTTGGCGGTGCTTTTTCAAGTATTTAGAATGCTAGAGTTACGGGGCCATTAAGGTTTCCACTCAGATATCAAAAGGAGGGTTTTGAGCTTGGCAGTGTGCCCTATGAGTACAATGTGTGAAAACATGAGAGTAAAGTTGAAGATACTTGTTACCCTAGGAAGATTAAGATGCCAGGTATATGGAACACCTGCTGAGGAGAACTGTAGGCAGTGAGTTGAGCTGGCCTAAGAGAGAAGCCATGTCAGCTGCGTCCAGCAAGATCTTAGGAGTGGACTTCCCAGGCTCTTTGGAGCTCACATCTCACCCCAATATGGTCCAGGTGTTAGACATAGAGCTATAATGTTTGCACTGCTAGGTTTTGGTCTTGCTTTGGTTTGATTCTTTTTTATCTTCCAATCCCCCCCATTCCTCCATTTTAAAATGGGAATGTTTACCCTGCATGTTGGAAGCTTTTATTCTACTAAAGCTAAGGGTTTGTCTGTAGTCTCAGTAGAGATTTTGGACTTGGACTTTTCAGCAATGTTGGAAGTGTTAAGTCTTTGGTGACTCATAGAGATGGATTAAATGAATTTTGCATAACGAGGTGGACACAAAACTTTTGGAAGTCAGGAAAGGGATGTTATTGCTTAAATCTAAAATGTACCCCAACACTCTGAAGTGTTTGAAAGAGGGATTTGTTCACAGTAGGGAATTACTGGGGGGACCCCTTTAGCGAGTGTGTCTGCCTCCCCAGATCCTCCTTTTTGATCTTTGTTTCCTCCCTAACAAGGGATGTTTTTTCTCTACAATGCCTCTCTGCCATGGCATTCCTGCCTGAGAGCCAACTGACTTTGGACTGCAACCACTGGAAACTGAGCCATAGAAAGTGCTTCTCCTTTAAGTTGCAGGTGTTGGGTATTTTTCCTAGTGACAGGAAGGTGATGAATACAATGATTGTTGGAGCAAACTGACTAGGCCATGTTCCCATGAGCATATGGCTTTAAGCTTTCAGCACAGATGCTCCTGGCATCTTTTCACTGCACGCTTGGTAGGAGTTTGTACATATGAACTGCTAATAGTGTTTTTTGAAAAGCAAAATCGCAGTCCATTCTGATTTGACTTGAGCAGACCCTGAGCAGTTGCATGGGCAGAAAAGACCTAGCTTTTGGGAGAAATAAAATAAGGTGTGTGTTCACATGGACCTAACCTATGGACAAACCCTCTTCCCACCTGCCATGCACAGACCATCCAGAAATGCTCACAGTATGATGAGTGACAAGCTTTTAGAAAATGAATAGAGTGCACAGTGCACAGTGCTTGTTTGTTACCTCATTATACATTATTACTTAACTCCTTATCGAGCTCATTAAAATTGATGTAGCCATACACTCACAAAAACATGTATTCATTTTGTTATCTGAGTTCTAGGGAAATAATTTTTTCTGCACAGAGTGCCAAATCCCAGTCATGGTTCACAGACCATAGTTCTGACCTTGGTTTTGGGTCTGGACTCACTTTCTACCTATCTTTGGTTCTGATCAAACAGGGGTCTGGGAAGCAGCCATTGATGGAAGCCTCCTGTAAATAATCATTTGGCTGGTCTCATGCAGGTTGTAACTTTGTCCAGAATTATTAATACAGTCTATTGGAAACCAGTTGGCCCATTGCTTTGGGTCACTGAGTAGCACAGCAATGGTAGCAGATTTCTATGAAAGCCAAGTTTCATTTTCAGCCAGCCAGTCAACATGACTGTTCACATCTCAGTCAAGGAGGTCAATTCAGCAGCCAAACATAAATAAGATCTCCTTTCACATGGACCTCTCAAAGGATTGATTCAATTAGCTTCCACTTTAGGCAAAACAGCCTTTGACTCCGAGTGTCTTTAGGCCTGTTGGCTCTGGCCAAAGTAAGGAGATAAGGAGATAATTGCACACTTGGCGTTGCAGCTTCACTCAGGCAGAGGGGGAGACATCTCCACCATCAGTTTGTCGGGCTCCATGGCTGTGTTCACCTGGGACGAAGGATAGAAACCCAGTTTCTTTTTCTGCATGTGATCTTTGCTTGTTCTTTTTCTTCACTATGGGCTAAGACTGGCTCACAGAAGCAGCAATAATAGAGGTCTTGCCCAGCAGGTGGAATGGTTTCTAGGTTGTACAAATTATATTGTGTTTTTGGCACACTCCGGAGCAGTTATTTTTTCCTAAGCAAAATCAGTAAGGAACACAAAATTATTAATGTAAGACATGAAAAATCCAAATAATAGGCAAATTTACACGCACAAATTTCTTCTGGCACTGAATGGGCAGATTTTTATATGATACTGAGTCCCACAGGCTCACCTTGTGGATTAATTTCTACCCATCAAATGTTTCACACACATCTACCAAGACGTGGCCCTGGTTAAGTTCCCCTGTTCCCTAGGGCGCTGCTACCACTAAGAAGACCAGGTAGTGTGGAGTACGGCTCTCTTTGGAGTGAGGCTTTTTGTGTGCCCATTTGGTATGATTCTTATCTCTCTTTAGATGATGATGTTTTAGAGGGAGCTAGATGTCTAGAGTCATACAAAGGATCAAAACCTCAGGTTTAATAAGTTCATACTAGGTAAATTTAAGATTCAGTTAATTTTATTTGGCTATTTAAATTTTCATAAGAGATTGCAGTCTCAGACAAGTGCCCTAGAATTGAAATAGTGTGAATCTACTTGGCTAGTGATAAATTTTGAGTAGAAAAGAAACTGGGTTTGCTACAATGAATCAAATATGTTTTTGAAGGCCATAGGTACATGGGCTATACACTCAAAAACGTATTAGTAAGAAAATATTTTTAACTTCCTTTTGAGTATAGAGTTTAAATAAATCTCTTGAGCTAATTTACAAAAGTGGGAAGCATATAGATATTGCAAGCCCTGGGCCAGTCCCTAGCCTCTTGCTCTGTTCTGCAAATGATTGGGGAACACTGGAATGAAGGAAAGCTGTCCTGAGTGTGTAGCACTCCCATGTATAAATGACCTTTGAGTCATGCCGAACAGGGATGCAAGAGTAGTCAGATGTAGCTTGTACCTTACTTTCATGGCTGCCCTGACATCAGGTTCTTTTGACCAGCCAATAAGGCTACCAGGATTGACGGACACATAGCAGATAGACCATGTGTAGGTGGTGAGTCCAGGATTCCTTAAGTGGAGTGGATTCTTTCTTCTGGCCTAGAGACTGGGATGGGGTACTTGAGTGTTATGGTTTGTATCTAGATGTCCCTCCAAAGCTTCATGAGCTCATAAGTGGGGTTGTTTAGAGGTGACTGGGTCTAGGGTGTATTAATGTGAATTAAGGGGGTGTGACATCTGGTTTAGTCTGCTAGTTGGATTAGCATAGTTCTGAGTGTAGCTGAATGAATTTACATCCCTGGGTGTGGATGGTATCAGTAAACAGGTTTGTAGCCTAGATGGAATATAAAGGGACAAAAAGAAGTCAGTCTTGCTGGGTCTGCCTCTTTCCTGGTCTGCCTCTTTCCTGCTCTGCCAAGGACTGTTTTTCTTCTACCAAATCACTCGGCCCTGGAGTCAGTCAACTATGGGCTGAAACTTCTATAAACTGTGATATAAAACTTCTCTTCCTTTAACTTGTAGTTGTTGGTTATTTTGTCTCAGTAAAGACAGAAGTAACTAAGACACTGGGAGACTGATCTGGGTGAAATATTTAAACTGTCACATTAGGTCAGTATGCCCTAAGCAGTAAAGAATTAGGGTTCTGGAACTCTGTGTAGCCAAAATGAAACTTCTTCATTTTCATGTCTGTATGGGTTTTCCTAGGAGATTGTCTGCTTGGTAAACACTGTTGGGAGCCCCATGAAATCACCCCCCCCCATTCTAGACAGAAACATGGTCTGTGAATCCACTAGAAAACACCATGGCCTTGAGTTTCTGTACCCATCGAAGGGATGGGAAGTGATAAATGCCAGGAGAGATGAGGACTGCGAAGCCCTTCCCCTCTTGGGATAATAAATCTCTGTAACATTCACACTGAATACCTCCCATTTTCCACATGTGAAGGGATGCACTCAGTGCTCCATCTGGCCAACACAATGGAGCTGTGCAGATATCAGGTTTTGCTGTTAATCATTTCTATAAATATTATACAGGACCTACATAGTTCTTTAAAGGACCCTCATAGTTCTTTACAAAAGAAGTTATTTTAGAAATGATTTTTCCAAAACCCAGTTATAGTCTCCAATGAGACTAAATTTCTTTGGTGTGTAAGTCCATTGAAATTTTAAATTTCTGCTCTTAAAGTAAAAGTTCCCCATAGTGTGAGATAAAATCCTCAGTGTTAGAAAGTGGGCCATGGAATTTGGGACCTCTGGGGGACCCTATAATATTGGCTGAGTTGATGGATGTGTGGTTTTCCATTTCTTTTTCACATATTTGAACAATATATAGTATCTGGACTCCCAGTTGGTCATGAGGCATACTGTTCTGTCTCCCAGACCCACAGCCTTTTGGTGATACGATGTGTTTGGATGAGATACCAGAATCTCCCCTTCTCAAATAGGCTCAAGCAGAGAGCAAGCCAAGTTGTGCCAAAGCTCTGTGTTAGCAACCGTCTCTGACTTTGTGAAATATGAGATACATGCTACGAATCTCATAGTCCACAAAAATAGTTAAATATGCTCATCTGTACAGATTTCACATCTCCTATCTAACAAAAGTACATATGCACTTTTCTAGTGCTTCCTCTGTATGTTTCCCAAGTCTCCTTGGATCCAGGATTGGAGGTAAAACTGGCTCAGTCCAGGTGAGATTAGTGAGATGAGGAGTGAGTTTATCTGCATTTGTTTCAACACCACGCAGTGGAGCAGTCTTTCAGCACTACTCACTAAGACCTGCCCAAGGAGGTATGGAGGACCAAGGCAATCAAAGGAATATGACTGCTTCACAGGCTGGGAGATGACACCTGTATCATCTTGTTCCTGTGGAGAGAATCTTGTGTTAGATGGAAAACATGGACCATGTGTGTGGGTAGGTGGCATCTTTTTGTGCAAGAGAAACCACAGGTGTGTTAAGAGTAAAATACTCTTTTGACTGTAAAATACTACATATTTTAAACATTAATATCTATTAAAATGGTACTAATTGTTTAAAAATAAAGTATCTGGTTCCAGCTGCCACTCACAGGAACCACAACAGTGCTGAAGTTGGGGGTTGGTGAGCTCAACGAAGAACAGAGCCAGTGAAGGGACCTTCATTAATCCACAGTCAGTGCTGGGAATGAGACCCCCACCATGGGAAGGGCACGAACAAATGGGTGACATGTTGGAATCAGCCAGGAGGATCCTGAACTAGGAGCAACAGTGACTTCAGTTGGTTGCTCCCTCCCCAGGGCAGATACATGGGATTTGCTTGGACTGGGTCACCCTCCTGGTTGGGACTCAATGAGCCGTCCCAAATCGATTCCCTGTGCCCAGCACACATTAACCTGGTGAAGGGCCCTGAAGTTTGGCTGGCCTGGTGGGGAGGGGCAGGCATATGCAGCCCCTGATTAGACCTCAGTGACAAGAGCAGGCAGGAGAGGGCAGAAGTCCCTCATCAGCATGCTTCAGAGAAACCATGGCCAACAGGGAAGGGGGCTGGGACCTACACTGTAACCTGTGTGGAGGAGGCCAGGACCATGACAGGAGAGAGAGGCAAGAGGAGGTCCCCAGCCCAGAACCCTGAGAGCACTGATCCAGGAGAGGGAAAAGCAAGGGAGACTGAAGGCGGCAAACATGCAACATCAGACATGGCTTCAATGGACATTAAGAGATATCTTCAGGACCTTGTAGACGAGCTCAACACTGAAATATTGAATCAGGTAAAGCATGATATGAGTAGAGTAATAAAAGAAATGCTAAGCATCTCTCAGGAAGATATAGATGGAAGAAGGGAAGAACACGAAAAAAGGAGAGGAACATTTGATAAAGAATAAAAAGAAAATATAGAATACATGAAGCAGATTCAAAGAGACTATCAGGAAATTGAAAACTCCATTGAAGGCTGGCAAAACACCTTCAAAGAAACTAAGGTCAGACTATCAAAACTTGAAGACAAGTTTGCAATGTGTGATCATGAAAGGAAACACCTCTTCAAAATAACAGGGAAACAGGCAGCAACAATACAAAGGCTAGAAGATGACAAGAGAATCTACAATTTAAGAATAAGAAATGTGAACGAAGAAGCAGGAATACAAACAGGCGAATTACAAAGGCTATTCATGGAAATAATTAAGGAAAACTTCCCAAACATGGGAAAAGAAAATGACATTCAGTTATGTGAGGCATGCAGAACTCCAGCCACCTACAACCAAAACAGATCTACACCCACACATATAATAATCAAGATACCAGAAATTCAATATAAAAACAAAATATTAAAAGCCATCAGAGAAAAGAAACAAATTACCTATAAAGGTAAGCCCATCAGAATCACGGCTGACTTCTCAACACAGACCATCAGATCAAGAAGAGCTTGAAGCGAAGTATTCCAAGCCCTGAAAGAAAAGAACCTCAAGCCCAGGTTGATGTACTCTGCAAAACTGTCACTAGAAATTAATGGGGAAACAAGATGCTTCCATGACAAAGAGGAACTGGGAGAGTTTTGGACCACCAATCCAACACTACTGAGAATACTGAAGGCCATTCTAGAGAGAGAGAGAAAAAAAAATACCAGGAATTTAGGAACTGTGGCAGAAAGGCCTCAATGAGTGGGGCAGGCAGTAGAATGAAGGAGAAAACTAGACAAAGGCAGAAAAACAGCATAGCAGAAATGAGGCAAAGCAGGATGGGGCTAGAATTTCTAACATAGATGGCCTTGATACACTATATTGTAAATAGTGCACCAGGATTTAAAACCCACATTACCCATACCACTCTGCTTAGATGTATTATATTCTGTTCCAGTCATTCTACCTATACTAAATTTGAGGGCACAGACAGTTATCCTGAAAATAACAGGATATAGTATGGTAATCATCCTTAATTTCCTATTAAGTCAATCTAAAGCTCTGTAAAACCTATACTGTTTTACCATGACTGATTATAATGGAATCTGGTTTGTTAGATTGCTGTTTTGTATTGATAGATGTTATTTAAAGCTGTTATGATTGATAGTATCAAGTCTGAGAGTATAGACAACTACACTTAAGATGACAAGATTCACTAGAATATCCACTCTGGTTTAATTTTTACCTGCCTTTGAAGTTTTATACTATCTACAATGTTTTATTTTTACTAATATTGTTATGTACTGCTATATTCAATGATACTGCTATATTCAATTATACATGATGATATAGACAATTCTATTGAAGATAATTAGAAACAACACAGTAATCATTGTAGATCATCTTGTACTGTGGTTTTATATGACTTTCTGGTTTCATGTTTTTATAGGAATTTGTTTTGTTTTGTCTTGCTAAGTTTTGTTTTTTCCTCTAATACAGAAAGGATAGAAATACATGTAGAGACTCATGCATGCATAGCTGTTTACACTCTCACTGTTTAAATATCTACTTTGTATGCTTTAATTTTGTAACGAGCAACTATTTCTAAGAGGACTATATGTAATTTATCAACTAGTGATTTCTTATTGTTTATCTTTTTTTTGAAATTCTCTATTATCTCTACCCTTTACATGCTTTTGTTTCTCTTTAAATAATTAAAAAAAGAAAACAAAGAAAGTACCTTTAAAAAGTTCAATGGAGGTGACTTAATATAACTAAGTATGACTTGGGGAGCAATATTAACACTTTATATAATGATTTCTTCATTTTGTTAGGAGCAACTTCCTTTCTCCCTCTCCTCTTTCCTTCCTTCCTTCCTTCCTTCCTTCCTTCCTTCCTTCCTCCCTTCCTTCCTCCCACTCTCCCTTCCTTCCTTTTTTCCTTCCTTCCTTCTGTCCTTCCAGATTGTGGACATTTCTCCTATACTGTAAGCCTTGGCTGAATGGTTAGGAGTCTCTCAGTTTTGTAAATAGTTTTGTGTGGCTTTAGGCCTGTCCCCTGGGGCTCATGCCCTTGTGTTACCACCACTATTAATGTCAGTGCCTTCTAACGTAGAGCACAGTGGGCTTTCTGGAAGTGACTTATATGACTGCCACAATAATCTGCTGGCTCATTGGAAGACCTACTCCAGGGATTCTCCTTTTGGACTCAGTGACAGAGGCCATGGAGGAGCCCATCTGGAAAAGAGCTATCCAGGACTGGAGACCAAATTCTAGAAACTGAGAATGTCCTCTAGCTAACATCAGCCAGAAGCTGGAGCCTTCAGTCCTACAACCGTGAGGAAAAGAATTCTGACAACAAGAGGAGTGGAATGAGCTTGGGTGTCTCTTTCCAGATCCTCCAGAGAATGTGCTCAACTCACACTTGGAGAGGCTTGAGCAAGGAACTGGCCAGTTGTGCCATGTTCTTTTTTTTTTTTAATTTTTTTATTTAGAGAAAAAAATGAAACAGAAAGAGGATAGAAATAATACAAAATTTCAAAAAACAAAAAACATAACCAAAAGCCAGCAAGAAATCACTAGTTGACAATTACATATTTTCCTCCTAGAAGTAGTTGTTCAAATTACAAAAATAAAGCATACAAAATAGACATTTAAACAGTCAGACTGCAATCAGATCTGTTCATCTATCCAACAAAAAACCTTAGTATTATGGTCATCTATCCTACACATTCAAACAAACTTGCAGTTATATCTTTTAGAATACTTTCCTTTCCTCTTTCTTTTTTTTTTTTACCATAACTATAATCAATTCTCATAAACTGTTTAGAAGTTTTGCACATGTATAAGTCTCTACATGCATACCTAGCCTTTCTGTATTAGAGGGAAAAACAAACCAAAACAAGTCAACAATACAAATTCCTAGAGAAACACGAAATGAGAAGGACATATAAAACCACAATACTAGGTGATTTATGGTTGTCACCATGTCTCTTGTTATTTTCAATAAAATTCTCTATATCATCAGGCATAGTACAATTAAACTTAGTGGTACATAGCACTATTAATAAAAACCTACCATTGGAGACATTATAGGACTTCAAAGGCAGTTAATAATCAAACCAGAATGGGTAACCTATTGAATCCTGTCATCCCCAGAGTAGTTGCCCCTACTCCCAGACTCGACACCCTCAGGCATACCAGATTTGAATAAAATCAGTCAAGATAAAACAGCGATATAGCCAATCTTCTCTGCCTCATCTCTGCTATGCTATTTTTCTGTCATTGTTGTTTACTTTTCTCCATTCCACTGTCTGCCCCTTTCATTGAGGACTTTCTACCATTGTTCCTGGAACCCTGGTGACTTTTCTGTCTCTCTAAAATGTCCTTCAGTATTCTTTGCAGGTTTGGAGTGGTTGTTGTGAACTCCTCCAGTTCCTCTTTGTTGTGGAAATTTCTCTCCATTAATTTTGAGAGATAGTTTTGCAGGGTACATCAATCTGGGTTGGAGGTTATTTTCTCTCAGGGCTTGGAATATTTTGCTCCAAGCTCTTCTTGATTTGATAGTTTGCATTGAGAAGTCAGCTGTGATTTTGATAAGTTTTCCTTTATAGGTAATCTGTTTCTGACTGCTTTTAATATTCTGTTCTTGTGATGGATTTCTGGGATCCTGACTATTATATGTCTGGGTGTAGATCTGTTTTGGTTGTAGCTGGCTGGAGTTTTGTATTCCTCATATATTTGAACATCACTTTCTATGTTTGGGAAGTTTTCCTTAATTATTTCTGTGAATAGCCTTTTTATTTCATTTGTATTTGTCCCTGCTTCTTCATTCACATTTTTTATTCTTAAGTTATAAATACTCTTATAGTGTTCTAGCCTTTGTATTGTTACTTCCTGGTTCCTTGTTATTTTTAAGAGATTCTTCCTTTTGTGATCATACATTGCAAACCTCTCTTCAAGTTTTAAAAGTCTGTCTTTAGTTTCTATTAAGAAGTTTTGCCAGCTTTCAATGGAGTTTTTAATTTCCTGATATTCCCTTTGGATCTGTTTCATGTATTCTAGGTTTTGTTTATATTCTTCATCACAGGCTTCTCTCCTTTCTCAAGGTTCTTTCATTCTTCCATTTGTGTCTTCTTGAGGAGTACCCAGCATTTCTTTTATTAATCTTCTTATATCTTGCTTCACCTGAGTTAGAATTTCAGATTTAAATTCATTGATGAGGTCACGGAAGTATTTATTTCCGATGAGGCTGTATCTGATACTGCATGTCTGCTGCCCTCAACCTCCTCTGTACTCACCCTCCTGGGCTTATTTTCCCTGGGTCAGTGGTTGAAGGCCTTTTGCTGTTTCTCTGTCTTGTCATGTTTCTGGTTACTTTGAGACAGGTGAATGGTGGAGGTGTCTGTACATTTACATACTGCCTTAAGTCCCTCTGCAGCTTACTGGCTAGGGCAGTGTGGCCCTCCCCTGTCTGCTGTTGATCTGTGAGGTGCATGCAGGGGCAGCGGTGTGGGCCGGCCCCTCTCCTCTCAACCAGCGAGTGACTTCAGCATGTTAGACTGTGCACTGCAGATGGCATAGGTTCGGGACAGCCTCATCCCTGGCTATTGGGTCCCGATCAGGGCGTGGCCCATCCCAAGCAGATCTCACCAATCCACTTTGGGCCAGGAGCCACTGACTGAAGCTACCTCAGTCATTGATTCAAGCCTGACTTGTCCAAATCTAATATGTTGTCCTGCCAGTGATTTCATTCTGGGGAATCCAGTTCCCAGCACTCACCAAACTCCATGCAGCTCTGCTTGCTGTCTCTACTCCCCCTTGCAGCACCTCCTCCCGCCAAGGGTCTCGAGCTCAGCCAAACACCCCCCCCCACCCGACTTTCGGCAGGGCCGCGATCCCAGCTTGATCATGAGTCACCAGACTCCAAGATGCGCCCAGCACAGCTACTGGGGTGTGCCCAGCTCCCGCCCTCCGTCCACGCTTCTTCTTCTTCTCTTCTTTTTAAATTTTTTTTCTTTTTCCCCAGTTTCTTCCTGGGTTGTGAGAATTCCTCTTGTTTTGTCTGGTCTTCTCCATGGTGTCAGATTCCAGCATTTGAGTTGTTTTTCTCAGAGAGGCTCTCTATCGTGCTACATTTCAACTGGCCATCTTGGATCTTCTGTGCCATGTTCTTGACCCACAGAAACTCTAAAATAATAACTGTGTGCTGTTTTAGGCTCCAAGTCCATGATAACTTGCTAGGTGGCCTAAGAATTTGATGTACCACTTAGGCAGCTAATGAGAGTGAGGTGTAGTATAGTGTACCTTGCAGCCAGCAGGTGTCACTGTGCAATGGGACTGAAGCCCACTGAACCTACCACTTTGTCACTGCACTAGGTGGGCTGGGCTCCTGGGTACCAATATCATGGAATAAGAAAAGCTCACAGCATTTCATTCATGGCAACACCATAGCAATGAAGTCTTGCCATGAGGCATGGTGAGAGCAGACAAGCACAGGATAAGCTGGCAGTTGGTTGGCAGCATTGGCATCTTGTTATATTTGGCTCTACCATGCAGTGCAGCAAGGTGCATGCAGGAAAAACTGTCACTGAGGAAAGATAAGACTCTGATAGGGGCCTGCAGCAAGGCGCAGCCCATACAAGTTCCTTTATGATCAGCCTGGCCTTAGGGAGAGGAATTATAGCCTTCCTTACTTGATCATCTTCCAACATCAAGGCTGCCTGCACAGCAGGCTTGTTGTTAGGCCCCACTGGTTTGAGGGCATGGAAGTGTGGAACAGCACTCTATATCCTCCCTGAAGCTGATTTTCATAAGAAACCTTGGTCCATATTTATTTTCTCTGCATAGAACTTGGGTTGAAAGTCCAGTGACTCCTGGACTGCAGGCTGCCGTCCTACCCTTCCACATCTTGGTCTGACCTCTCAGGAATTCACTAACTGTGGGCTTGAAGGCATTCTCGCTACAGCTTCCAGCACCAGCATCAAGGTTTTAAACATGCCACCCTCGTAATGAGTATTTACCAAGCAGAAGGTCCACAATCTTTTCATTTTGGCAGCTAAAGAAAGAACAGATGGGTATTGGCCCTGGGCTGCTTGCCTGGACAGTGATGGAGGTGCCAAGAGTGTGGAACTTGGCTGTGATCACCTGGCATTCTGGAGACAAAGGCACAGTGTCAGCTTGCAAACACTGGCTTGTGTGATTGGGGCCATAGAAATCAATGTTTGTTCAAGCTACTTGCTTAGCAGCAACTACTGGCTGGCCTGTGCGGGCCTGGAAGATCTGGGTGAATGCAGTGATGTCTGCCAAGTGCTGTGTCACTGAACAGGCCATAGTACACGTGGAAAGGTCACATCAAAACACACTCAAGTCACTGCACAGCCACGCTTTCTTCTAACATGGCAAGTTTCATTCTGCTCATGGCCTGAAATGTGAGACTCATGCAATAGGATGACAGTGTCCCAGGAAAACATCAGTTAGTCCCCATCCCTCAGGAAGGGAACTCTGTCTCCACAGTCCAGCCTTAGCTTTTGCTAGCTTCTGTCTTGGGAGTGGATGAAGGAGCCTATAGTGTAGCTGTAAAGTAACCACCACTTTGTAACCAGGCCATCCAATTATCCAGACTCCTGGTGATGGAGAGAAGTTGAGTCAAGGAGCCAGATCTCCAAAACACACTTTCTAAGAAGAAGTCTTCAAGCCTGTATTTTTCACTTTAAAGGTTTCTTGCTTGGTGGACCATGTGAGAGAGGCAGTGGTTATTCTGGTTCTTAGAAAACAGTTCAGGGATGTACTTAGGATAGCTGTTCTGATTTAATGTGATAGTTACAGCCCAAACCAACACTTAAAAAGGAGCAATACAGACTACTGTCCCTTTCAATGGAAGGGATGACCTGTGCAGGTGACTGAGCCCTATAGCAGATGCCCATCATTTGGTGCTATGTAGCAGTTACCAAGCTAGGCTTAGCTTTTCTAATGACTTTTGTCCTATCAACCTTTTAAATTCAGCACAGCCTGGAGCCCTGGGATTTTCATGTCCTGATTGGAGTGACAGGGATGCAGGCATGGATGTCCTAGTGGACTGATAGGACTGGGACAGGTCCATTTCAAAGCATAAAATTCAAATGGGGGGACAGATAGAGGGTTACTACACTCATCTACAGTAACTCATCCTATGAGACCTGGCATTCTCACATGTTCTTAAGATCATCCTTTCAGAGATATCCCAGAGATGTCACCCCCTGGAGAGGCTTTCTGTGTCACATTCATAGACAACAGATACCCATTAATAGCTGTTTCCAGGTTTAGCCATGGATATAATCTCTGCTTCCCTGACAACTGCTCAGAAGTTGTGTTCTTTACATAACAGACTGGCAGGAGACACTCTTGCTGGGTGTGCACAGGGCTTCCCCACCTGCAGATTAGAGCTTCTTTTGTTCATAGTGGAGAGGATGTGGTGATAGTGGGATGACTTGCAAATAGCATTTTATGTCCTCTATGGTTGTCTGAAAGACACTGAATTTGGTTCAGCCATCTGCTCCAATAGCTGTGAGAAGTTGGGTTGTATGGGTCAGATGCTACCATGAAGGCTGGCTGTCAGGATGAGACTACAACTGAGAGATTGAGTAAGAGATGTTTGTTGAGAATTATGGAACACAGTCCTCTTAATAGTCCAGAAGACATGGAAAGTTTTAAGTAGTATTCATCAACGTGCATTTTATTGCTCCACCTCTTCCGCCTGGTGCCATCTTCTTCTTGCCAGCAGTGCTGTAGTTACTGACTCTTTCAGTGTCTTCTTTTCATCCTGGCTACCTGATATGGTTTAGATCTAGGGTGTCATCTAAAAGCCTTATGTGTTAGGAAAGTGCTTAGAAAGTATGGTGTTGTTTTCACTAATGGATCCATCACTAATGAGCTCAGTAACTGAGCATGCTGTTAGGAAGTGGAATTGGGAAAAAGTAGGTCACTGAGGGTATGACCAGGAAAGGTGCATCCACGCTCCCGATCCTTCCCTCTGCTTCCTGGAAGCAGTGATGTGGGCAGCTTTTTTCCACTGAGTCCTTCCGTGGTGCTGTTTTTCCCTTTGAACTGGTTGACCTGCATGCACTATACCTCTGAAACTGTGAGTCAAATAAATTTCTCCTCTTTTAAGTTATGAGAGTTTGGTGTAGTGTTTCAGCAATGAGAAAAATGACTAAGACAGATTTTGGCAAAAAGAATTGGTTTTGTTCCCTGAAACTATACCTTATCAGGTGATTCAGAAGTTTATGAGAGTGGTGTGTGGGAAGAGTTTGGAAAGACTTGGCAGTGCAGGCTAGAGATGTCTTACAACGCTGTAATCAGAATTTTATGGGAGGTTCTTGTTAGAGCCCAAAAGAGCAGAATGCCAAAAAAAAAAAAAATGCAGACAGTTAAAGGTCAAGCTCTTGAGGTTTCAGTTGGAAGCAACTTTATTGGCAGCTGGACTCCAGGCCATGTATGTTTTGTTTCAGCAGAAAATTTATCTACATTTTGCCCATATCCTGGACTTTTTTGGGTGACTGAGATTAAGGACAGTAGACTAATTAATCTGGTGAAAAAAATTTCAACGTAGTCCAACAGTCAAGCTGTGGCATGACTACTCATGGCTGTTTTCAGCCAGAATTATAGTGAGAATCAGGGCAAAAAGCCAGCTTGAAAAATTTGGAGTTTTGCCAGAAGGAAATAGCCTGTGATGTTGGAGCAAAGGAAACATATGGTTACTGAACAGATTGGTATTACAAAGAAGTCAAGTGCTTTCTTCAGGCATCTCATACACTAAAAAGAAGACAAGCACTTTGCATCATCAGGGAAATAGCAAAGATGCCTTGAAGGCACTCGAATCAGTAGACCTCACCCTTTAAAGGCTCAAAATTGTGGAACTGTAAAATTTTTCTCTGAGAAGAAAGCCCATAGTTCCCTTTCTCAATTGGTTCCCCAGGATTCATTTCAAGGTGATCAGTCATCAAGGCACTTAGAAGGCTCTGCAGTAATGATCTAAGGGGTCTTAGCTACTGTTTAAGACAGCAGTAGACCTTGGCATCATCTACAAGGTGCTGGTTTTTCAGGCATATATAATACTAGAGTCATGAGGTCTTGGTGGCTACCATCCAGATTATAGGAGAATTCGTGGGAGGCCAGTAGTAGTGGGCCTCTGAAAGGGCAGTGGATGAATCGTTAGAATGAAGTCAAGAGTACTGTGGAGCCTCCAGAAAGTCTGAGACTCCAGGAATCTGGATCATATGCTAAAAACTACAGACAGTCAGCAAATAAAGGGCATGTGGATTGCAACTGGAAATGTCTAGGAATAAGGCCACCCAAGTCTTTTGAAGCTCTCATGTTGCCACAACCTGATGGACATGGAAATACAAGATTTAACATTTGCCCTGCTGTGTTTTTATCATTCTTTGGTGCCAGTCCTTTCCATTCTCTTACTTCTTCCTTTTGAAATGAGAATATTTTCCCTGTACCATCATATACTAGCAATATTTAACTTTCTTTTTGATTTTTACAGGGGTTCACAGTAAGAGTTTGCCTTGAGTCTCAGAAGAGAATTTGGATTTGGACTTTTCAGCAATGCTGTAACTGTTAAACCTTGGTGACTCTTAGAGATGGATTAAACGTATTTGCATAAGGAGATAGACATGTGTCTTTGGGGAACCAGGGTGGAATAGCATGGTTCACACCTGGGGTGCCTCTAAAGTTTCATGTGTTTGAAAGTTGAGTGGGTCATGGTGGTGTTATACTCATCAATGGATTCATGCACTAATGAGTTCAATAACTGAGTGTAGTGTTAAGGAAGTGAAGCTGAGAAGAGGTGGATTACTGGAGGCATGACCTAGAGTGTGTCTCCCTCCCTGGCTTCTCCCAGGCCCTCCTACCATGTTGTTTTTCCCTTGGAGCTGGCTGACTGTGCATGGACGGAGACCTCTTAAATTGTCAGCCAAAATAATCCTCTCTTCCTTTATGTTGAGGGTCTCAGTTAATGTCTCAGTGACAAGAATAGTGGCTAAGATACCACCTGACTGATCTCTCTGCAGATATTAGTTGTCCACTTCATCTTTTATAAAATTGTGAATTATAAATACTCTTTTTCTCTTGGGAGAGTTGAAGCCAGCCTAGACAACACAGTGAGAGTTGTAAAGATTAAATTTCACACAAAACTAAATAGCTTTGGAGACATAGCTTAGTGGTAGAGCAATGATCTAGCATTTGAGAAGCCTTGACTTTAATTCCCAGGACCACAATAAACCAACCAACCACCTCTTTTTCCTATGAATTTCCTCACTGAAGAAAGGGATGTGGATTGTATGAAATGTAGAAATTAGGTAATCCACAGTGAGAAACTAGAGTCAGGGTTTATGTTTCCTGCTTTGCTATGGGTTCTTTGGTTCTTTTCTGTGACTGTACAAGCTCTCAAGAAGTTGGTGTGGTTTGGAGAGGGTTTGAGTGTCCCTTGAGGGATCACATGTTGGAATTTCATTTGTATTTTGAGGTATTGATAGGGGAGAACGTAATCTGATCGTGATTTCTGAAGGTGAGAGCTTCAGATTAGGATTAAAGTCCTTGGTAACTTCCTAAGGAAACAGGAGAGGCAAGAAGAGACACAGACATTCTTTCTTGCGTTGCCTTGGGGTGATTGCAGCAAGATGCATCCCCTCAGCCTCAAATATCTCATGGACCAAAGTAAATCTCTTTTCTTTATGAAGTACATGGTTTCATGTATTTTATTATAATATTGGAAAACAGAGTAATGAAGTACATATTATTTTTGTAATACTTTCCTCTTTATAATATATTGCAAACCCTCCCAAAACATTGAACATTCCTTACTCATCATTTTTAACAATAGCCTTGAGTCTTCTGCCTCATTTTCTACTACTATATGCATATCCAGGTTATTTCCAGTGTTTTGATTTGATGTTACAAATGACCCAGTGGAAGCTCCATGACCCACCATCACTGTCACCCCATTCTCTGTCGTATCTCATCTTCTGGGATGACTCTCCAGTTTCTCTCACCCTGTATGTGGAGCTGGATGTTAAAACACTGTCCTGTTGTCTTCTACGATGTTTGTCAGTGTCTTTTGATATGAGAGAACACAATCTCTGGAAGAAAGCAAAATAGGAAGTTCAACAGACACCCTTGGTTGAGGACACTGCCCCTGAGTCCCTGTGAGATGTCCCCACAGCACTCTGAGGGATGGTGGAAATAGGGTGCTGGCTCCCAGCACTTCCTCTGATGTCCAGTTGCCTGATCAGAGGCCACACCATTGTCACAAATTTGCCCCACTGGAAATAGGTAATCATTTCCCCAGATAATCACACTAATATTTCCTTCCTGAAAAAGCTTCTGGTTATTATAAGCCATTGATCCAGTCATTTGGCCTGAAATTCTTGGTAAACTGCCTTTATTCCCACCTTCCTGAGGTAGAGAGAGCTAAGAAAATGGCTCAAGAAAGATGGGAATGTCTGCCCACCTTAGAGCTTACTTTATGGGCTATATCTGATACATAAGGTAACCAAGGAAATGGATTTGAATGAAGAGAAAGACCACAATGAAGTCTTCTTTCCCAGATTCTGAGTTAAACGTTAGCCAAGTACTAGAATGCCCAGGTCTAGGAACAATAGAAAAAGGTAATCAGATAATTTAGCTTATACACAATATGTCCCTGGACAGGCACCCACAGTCTTCTACAACTCTTGGCTGACCCCAAGCCTAATTACTGTGTCACTGAATATGTAAGATATCCCCCACCATGTGCTTTGGATGCCACAACTGTTTCCCTAAGGGCAATGCCTGACAGAGGAGGTAAGTCAAATGTGCTCAGCAGGAGTCACACCTGGATCAACTCCTCAATCCCACCCCCAGCTTTAGCCCTTAAAAATCTTCAACACCAACCCCCCTTGCATGCCTCACTGGCCCATTCCCATGCTATGAAATATTTTGCATCTTTTCACTTTCAAATAAGTCTCTGATCCTGCTGCATCCCTTAGGTGTCCTTCTCAGTTCGATGGTTAGGACATCAAGAATCCGTACAACCCTCTGCAGGCCTCTCAGTCCACTTTCTGCCATCACCCCCAGTCACTGCTGCAGTTCAAGCTGTATTTCTCCTGCTTAGACCCACAGATTTCCCCATGTGCTCACCTTTCAGAAAGGATTGAGAAAATTGTCCCATTAGTAACAACAGCTCCTGTTAACTAGGCAGTTAGAAGCCGGTCACTGTTCTGCATTCATTTGCTGTTTAATGTTCAGAATGATTACCTCAGATTGGTATCTCATCACAGCTTATGAGTGAGGACTGAAGCAGTGGGCAGCTACTTAGGGAGTGGATGAAAGGAAAGGATGGAGGGTGTTGGATCCTGGAGCCAGACTTCTGCCCCATCACTGACTAGTTCTATAGCTTTAGACAAGGGTCCTCACCTCTCAGTGACTCCTTATCCTCTTCTGTAAAATACAGACAATTACAGATAATTGAGCTGACATCTCCAAGCATGTGGCCCCAGCAGAACACCATGTGTTTGTTAAAGACTGAGCCAGAGAGGCTGTGCTTGGGATGTGGCTTTTCTCTGTGCATTACAGGCTTAGCTATAGGCGTGACCTAATACGACCCTGTGACCTGGAACATAAACACAGGTGTCTTTTCTCTCCTGATCATTTTTCACATGGAATTATTCTTTTTTTCCCATATATCTATGTTTTAGTGTCAAAATATAGGTTTATAAATTGTACATATGTAAAAATATTTATAATTGTAGAGATTATAGGTATATATATTTCATTTATCTGTGAATTCTATGTCTGCATTTATACATGAAATCTATGTATCTGTAGCCTAAATTTATAAGGTATTTGTATTTATATAATAAGTACCAGACATGAGATGAAAGTGTAAGGGCCTTTACGCTATAGGGAAGGATCTCCCTTCGTCCAGGTCTGGCTTCAGGCTTCTGTATCAAGCATGGCTCAGCTCACTGTGGGACCCTTGAGCCCGGCTGGACTGCACGTTGTCAAGGGTAGAGAATCCATAAATGTATATTTTATTTGACAACAGATATAGCTTTGTCTGAGTCTCTGGCACCTCCTATGATGACAGATAAGCAGTGGTGGCACAGATGATGCCATTCTTGCAGACACAGCCCTGAGAAGGGGCCAGGGACCTCTCTCTTTGAGTCATGGCAGAGTGATGCAGTACGCGACCCTATCAACAAGTATGCACCCCATGTTTTATTCTCAGCTGACCTTCCTACCTTTGATATACATGTTTATCTGAAAGTATTTGGGATAGAGCTTTAAAGTCAATCATTAAAGATCTTAAGTACATTCATATGACTTCATGCTGAGAAACAGTATGATAACATTGCATCTTCTATTCTTGTAACCATAGGCAAGGAACTGTGATTGAGGAAGAAATTTTAACAAAAAGAGACTTTGGATGCTTGGGCTTCTGATCAAGGTAGAATGACAGGACTATATTTAACCTCCCCAAACCAACACAAATCTTCATGCAATATATGACATGACTTTCCACGACATTTGTCTTGGGAAGCAAATGACAGTGGTCTCCTAGCAGCAGAAAATAATGAGGCAAGCCCTACAATATATTCAGTTTACCCCCGGGGGATGGTTTCCAGCCTGTGGTGAGGGGGTGTGTAGCACAGGTGGATGTAAGGCCTTCCTTAAGCCATGAGTTAAAGAGAAAGAGCTGGAGTTCTGGAGAGACCTGGGCAGCTGGAAGCCATAGGCAGGACATCAAAGAAGAGAGTGAAGCAAAGGATGGATGCCCAGAGAATGCCTCTGAGTCATTAGCTAACTACTGATCAGTACATATCCTGTCACAGTTTTGTCATAGGCAGTGAGAAAACTGCCTGAGTCCAGAGACAAAGCTGAAAGAAGTGGAAACAGATGAAAAAACCTTCAGGGTTCACAATGGGTAGTTGCTATTGTTCCTGTTCTCAAAAGTCAGAGTGGAACACGGAACTTTTGGTGGACTACTCTGCAGTCTTGTATGACAGACTTATGGCATTGTAGTTACTGCTTAACACATTATAAAAATCAAGAATTGAAAGGACCAAAGTTTTTCCAAGAAACTTACTACACCCATTTACAAAGAGAAAAATTATTTATAGGAATACAAAAATGCAGTGCACCAATGAAGTAGAAATACAATATTTTGTGTCCAATTAAAGTTACCATCCATACAAATAAGCAGTAAAAATGGCCCCAAATTAAGAAAAAGTCAATAAATATTGACTCAGAAATGACATGTGCTATTACTGGTAGATATTATAGACATTAAAGTAGTTATTATAATCACATTTCATGTTTTCAAAAAAGCTAGAGAAAATACTGAGCATGTTAGGTAGAAACATAGAAGAGATAAACAAGACTCAGTTCAGATTTCTAGAGAAAAAAATACAGTGCTTTCAGTAAAAACAAGCCAGGTGAGATAATGTTACGCTACACATTTCATAACGTATTATGGTTTGTGTCTGTGTGGTCCCCCAAGCCTCAAGCAGTCATAGAGATGATTGAATATAGTGTTTGTGATTGGTTCATTGTCTAGCACTGGAATTGGTGGCATGAGTGCTGCACCCATCAAAGGGTGGGTAACTAGCATACAATATAGGGGAAGGAAGAAGCTGTGCTTTGCCCTGTTTTGCCCTTTTGCTCTTGTATGCCACCATGAATAGCTACCCCTCAGTCATGCCATTCTACCTTGGAGCCACCTGAGTATGGACTGAAAATTCCAAAAACTATAAGCTAAATAAACCTCTTTTTCCCTAATTTTGGGCATCAGGTATTTTGTCTCAACAATGAGAGGGAAGTAACCAAGACATATGGTGTTATATAATGAGCATTAATTAATTAATAGTATTGTAGTCAGAATTTACAAGGGAAAAGTTTTAATACAGGACACAAATTTTATAGGATTACTTTATAATATTCACCAAAAGGGTCAGACACAAAAGAGCATGGGAGATCTGTTCACATACTAGAGACCCAAAGAATTCAGCTGAGGTCACAGATCCCATGGCAATGTCCTGCACAAGTTTAGTTGAGAACTTGGAGCCTGTGGCAATATCTTCCAAAAGAGGCCTGTGATGCTGTCTCACAAAAGTCTTTATCATAAATCTGTTCTGGGAAGGCCCAAAGGTCAGTGGTAGAAGCTAGAAAGTCTGCACCAGTGGGATGTGCCAGCAGGCTGAGGGATTTGCACAGGGGCCAGGAATTGATGCTCAAGGTTAAGACCAGAACTTCTCTGAAGAGAATAGCAGCGATTCTTAATGACAGTGAAGACATGAGCTCCTCCAATGATGAGAACAGCTGAGTTCATATCAGGAAAACCATCATGACAAGCTTCTCTAGGAAAATCAAAAGCACCGCATCTTCCCCTCTGGTTCTCTGTTCATGCTGTTTTCAGTAATCCTCTGGTGGGCCATCCATACCCAGCACCTCACTGATTCAGTTAAGCTGGGTGTTACAAGATGACCATTAGTTAATCCATCACAAATAATCACCAGTGGCTAACTGCATCAGACATTAAATTTGTCAACTTAATTTCATAGAAATTAAAATAAAATATAGAGAAAAAGGCTGAAATCAAGTTGTGATAGTTGTGGTGTCAATTTGAATACAAAATGATGAACTGGTTTACATGATTCTGGGTGTGTCTGACTATGGAATTTACTAAAGAGGAAAGACCTATGCTAGGTGTGGGTGACAAGAAGATCTGTTTGTAAACTGGATTAAAAAAGTGAAAAAAGGAAGAAGTTTGCTTTCATTTCTTTTCAAGATGGCCAGCCTTTGCCATTGTCTTTGGATGTCTTTCTCCACTTTTCAAGTACAGACTCTTCAGCTTTGCAATGCAGATTTTTCAGCCTTTCAGAGCAGACACTTTGGCTTCCTGATACAGACTTGCATAGAACTTTGCAGTGAGCTTCAGGCCTTCAACTTTTTACTGCGTTTTTTAGATCTCTAGAGTGTAGACAGCCTGTTTGCATTATTCCAAACTTAACTCAGCAGGTATCACTAATGATACAAGAGACATGGGACAAACTCAACAAACCTAGTAAACTTGTTAGGATCCTCAAAATGTTTGTGGAATGGAAAAATAAATCAGTGGTGGTCAGTAATCATTTTGCTAGTTGACCTGAGAAATTTAACAAACTCTGAGCACATGAAGAAAATTACACAAAGGTATGCTGCAATAAAATTTTTAAAACTACTGATGAATCTTGAAAGTATCTAGAGAAAAAGGATAGATGTATAAAAGGGAAAATGTAAGAATAGCAGTAGATTGAAAACAAAACATGCTTAAAAATAGAGAGAAAAATTTAAAGTATTAAATAAAAGAAAAACCTATCAACCTAGAATTCTTCACAAATGAAAATATTTTAAGAGACTTTGTCAAATGCATAGAAAATTGAAAGGCCATTATGATCAGCAGAAGCACACTACAAGAAATATTAAAGGAAGTTCCTTTGGGCAGAAGGAAAATCATATTAGGTGGAAATATAGATTTATATGATGAAGAGTCCTAGAAGTAGTAAGTGTAGGAATAAATACAAAGATATTTTATTTTTCATTTAAGTCTCTTGAAAAGTATATGGTTGTTTAAAGCAAAGAAACAGTAGTTGAAGTTTATAACACATCCAGAAACAAAATCTGTGGAAACAAAGCCCAAGGAGAAATAGACGTATAATTGTTTAATGTTAGTGTGTCCTATGTCGGTTGATCTAAATCACTTGAATTGAACTATCATGATATGATGCATGTATAAACTTTAAAAAAGTGAGACAAAAAGGTTAACAATAAAAAAGAAGAGGTAAAGTAGAATCATAATAGTCAATCTGAAAGAAGAAAAAAGGAGAACAAGGGACAAAGAATACATAGGGTAAGTAGAAAACAAATAGCAAGATATACAATCAAACCTAGCCCTACCAATCATTGCATTAAATGTAAATGTCTTAAATGCCACCATTAAAAGGCACAGATTATCATACTGGATTGAGAAATAAATTGAAATTCCAGCAATAAACTTCCCACAAGTGACACATTTCAAAATTAGGCACAAAGAAGCTTAAAAAAGCTGGAAAAATATATTCCATTATAATATTTTTTGTGGAGTATAACATTAATTTTGTCATAATGACACAGCTCACATTTATTGTTTAGAATATTTCTATTGATGAATTATTAATTTTAATTTTATGAGTTTTATTATGTTAAACAGTGAGTACTTAGGAAAAAATCACACAAATAAAGCATTAAATTTTTAATATTTATAGTTTATAAAAAACATTACATTTTCAATACCGATTGTTTTTTGATGTACAAAGTCTGAAAAAGAACAACACAGATAAGTGCTTGCATGAACTACAATGAAAATAACAATAGCATTTAATAAAAAAAGCTTTACTTCAATGATCACACCCAAGGCATCTGCACACATGACAGCAGTACATTCCACACACATGTATTGTGTACCCTAACAGCACATGTGTTTTGCTTTCCTGGTCTTTTTGTAGGATATACTTGACATCTTAGTGGTTTTGCTGTTTTGTCAGGAGGTTCTAGTTATATTACACAGTGCATAGTTAACAGGATCATAAAAGAGCAATAAAATAAAGCATTGATTCTTAATATGTATTGTGCCTTCAGAATATGCATCAACATTTTCACATCAGCTGTGTACATGCTTACAAAACCTAAAAGATAAAATCAAAAATAAATTCCTATATGAACTACAATGAAGCTACCCATAGAACACTACCACAAAAATAAAACATTGCTTCAACCGTCACATCCAAGAGAGTCTTCACACATGATAACTGCATGTTACATACAAATGTCTCCCAATGACAGCACATGTGCCTAGACATTCTCCCCTGTGTGGCAGTCTTGTTACCTTTCTTCTCTTCCATTTTTTTTTTTTGGTAGTGGGAATCGAACTCAGGACCTTGCACTTGCCAGGCAGGTGCTTTGCCACTGAGTTATATTCCCAGCCCCTTCTCTTCCATTTTATCTGGGGTTTCCTACTATATTGTACAATGTTCAGTTAATAGGGAAAAATATAAATAAAATAAAATATCAAATATGTAATGAGTGCTTGGAGTAGACATCAACATTTCGCATCAGCTGTTTACTGATTTACAAAACCTAAAAGAGGGGCCGGGGATTTAGCTCAGCGGCATAAGTGCTTGCCTGGCAAGCATGAGGTTATGAGTTCTAACCCCAGTACATAAAAAAAAAAAAAGAACAAAACCTAAAAGATAACATCAAAATAAAAACCTATGTGAACTACCCAACCTATGAGAACACGAACAAGTCTATCACAGGAGTCAGCTTTGTTTCAACTTTGTTTTAGGCATAACAACTACATGTTCCCTACACAAGTATCTCTTACATTGATCACACATATGTTTTGTTTTCCTGTCCTTTATTGTAGGGTACAGTTGACATCTTTTTTGTTTTCCTATTGTAGTAGATCGCTGTGATGCTGCATCTACCTGTTCACTTACCAGCTCACCAGCTTGGTCCAGTTTTTTTTTTTTTTTTTTTTACATAGCTCCCTGGGAAGAAATATTCTGTTTTCCTCTGCTGTCAATTATCTCATATGAGCTGCAATCCCAACCCTCAAAGAAAATTTTTCCATGATCTTTTGTTCTTGATATTTTCTTTGGAAACTATCAAACTGTTTATATCACACATGTTTAGGATTGAGTAAAACACAACCTTTGGCCAATGCTGTGTGTTTTGAGTGACACAATAGTAGCTGTATAACTTATCAACACCATTTACTCCACCGTTGACTTTTTTTGTGGAAAGTTTCCCGCTTAGGCTTCCATTTGTTGAAGTTTCTAATCAGTATTTCCATCATAGTGAAATGTTGACACTAGCAATACCAATTTCTTTTTCTTTGCTAAATACAAGACCAATGTTGGGTTTTTCTGAAATCTAAAATTTGTATTATACAATTCTCTGTTTTGAAATTGCAGCACTTCATTTGGAATTTATTCTTTGTTCCTGTGCACAGTTCCTACACTGGTCAACTTGTGCTCTGTTAGCAAACGTATTGTCAATTGGAAATTGGTAAACCAATTGCCACATACCACATTTTGATTAGTTTGAGAGATGAAAGCAACCAGTTTGTTCATAAAATCATTCATTTTATTGCTGTATGAATAAGGACCTGATAGCTGAGTTAAGGATAAATGTCTAAATTGAAAGCATAGTAAGTCTTCACATCTATAAAGACATAAATTTTATTCCATATTTTGACATCTCTTTTTCATAAGTCTTTTATGTCCCTGTGATCACCATGAAAATCTGTGCTAAGCACAACAGACTTATGCATTTGAATGCTTTCAGTTCAGCTAGTGAGGTGTAATAATAAGTACATTTTTGAATGTGGTATTGGTGCATACAGAACAGTTTACTTGCATCCCAGTCTTTGTGTATTTCATAGCACCTTGGAACATTTTGTATGTTACAATTTCCAATGTTTAATGGCAGTGCTGGCATTCTGTCCAGCATGTTTTCTCCCTGCTGAGACTCTCAGCATATTTTCAAACCTAGTTCTAACATTGGGCCTATCCATTCGGTTGAATGGCCAGTGTGCAACATTTCAACTAGTGAAATATGCACTCACATTGCTGTTTTCTTTATCATCTGAATCAAAGAGATCTGCATTCCTTGGTTCTGTATAAGTTGGTTTTTGCTCCATTTCACTGTCAAAGGAACTTTGGCTCACATGGGCAGTGTCAAAGTCATCATCATCATCATCATCATCATCATCATTGTACAACCACACCACTCTTCTGCTATGAAAGCATGTATTTTACCATAATAGATCAACCTAATCTAATCATGAATAATCTGGTGATTCACTTTTTTACTTTTTATTTTATTTAAGATTAAAAAGACACAGAAAAGAAAAATAAAAAAGCAATAGAGACAAACAAACAATAAGAAACCAAATGCAACAACAGTACAGATTTATAAAACAAGATGATAGGAATTTGACAATGGTTGTAATATTGTGTATTGTTACCTTTAAGAGGGTTGCTTAGATTAACAGATACAGACTTGTAAAATTGATCTAAACATATAAGTATTAACTGTTCTTTTCCAACAACTAATACAATTAGTAGTATAGTCAGTTCAGCTATCTTATATATATTTATCTTCTCCAAAACTTGCAAATCTGGTTTTTCATATGTCATTGTACTGAATTGGGTTACTTCTACCATAAAAATCAAAAGAAAACTTTTAAGAAATCCTGGAGGTGTAGGCCTATTGGACCCCCTTGAGATGATCAGGTAAACATTTACAAAGCCAGTTAGAGTGTAACATGTGTAAAAGTCTCATTTTGCCATTTTTTCACATATGTACACATCTTCCCTTTAATCATATCAAGTGGATAAACACATAGATCGCTTCCTTTCCCTCAAGGAAAGATACTAAGATGCACAGCTGGGTAGGATTTTGCTGAAGTACAAATTTATAGTAGAAAAGTAAGTGGTGTAATTTTACTATTAACAAAAATAGAGTGATTGTTTGTGTTAATATTAGACTACATTTTAGAGCAAAATATTATCAGGCATAACAGAGTTAACATCATAATGATAAAGAACCAAATCATCAAGAGGATGTAGCACCTCCAAATACTTTTTCACGTAATAACAGAGTTACAAGAAAAATACAATTGTAAAGGGAAACTTCCTTTACGCAGCTGGCGAGTAAGCGCCAATATATGACCCATGCCATTAGCTACTAGGAGATACAAATTAAAATTGAAGCCCAAGGGATACAATTTCCCACAAATGGAAAAGATTTAAAATTAAAAGAGTGATCATCCGAGTCTCAATGACTCTGTGGAGGACCTGGACTTATATAGCACTGGTGGGGATAAAAACTGACTTTGAACAAAAACTTTTGTAATTTTTTAAAAAGTTGAAGATACACTTACTTTGGTAAAAATCCCAGGTATTTAACCAAAGAGAAAAGTTTTATATTTTCATATAAAAACTTGTACATAGATATTTATAGAAGTCAAGAATAACTCCAAACTGGAAGCAACTCACAATTTATTAACAAATAGCATATCTACTCATTTAGGCTAATATTACTGACAAATAAAAAAATAGAACTATTATGGGTGATGCACCTGTATGGAAAACTCAGAATTATTGTGAATGAAAGAAGACACTCAATATATGTGTGCATTTTGTATGACTGCATGAGTAGAGAGTTCTTAAATACACATGGCTTATGGTGGCAGACCAGGGATGAGGGAGGCAATGGGGAGCTATGGAGAGTAAGAAGAACACGTGTTCTGAGAGAGGACTGGGTATCCTCATCACCTCAGTTAGGGTAATGGTGTCATGGGTATATATAAGGTGTGATTAAAAATACAGTGAATGTTTAAATTAAGAAAACATTGCAAAAGCACTTGCCATTAATCCCTCTAAACATACTCTCTCTTTACATTGAACACACTTGTCTCATCATTCTTGCAACTTTCTGAAGTGGTTCTGCAAGTTCTTCTTTTCAGAGTGTCTTTTGAATTGAACTATCGTGGCTCTCTTGGCATCCTCAATATCCCAAATGGTTTCAAAACATTCACCTTTCATGGTTCTTTTGACTTTAAGGAGGAACCAGAAATGTCAAGATGCAGATTCAGTGAAGTGAGTCAAGACACACCATTATATTTCTGTGAGCTTGCCTTTCCACTGGATGGCACTCATTAGCAGTATTCACTGTACTTTTTTAAAAAATTACACCTCATAAAGACATGGAAGAGGACTTACAGAACTGCTTGAGAAAGTGGCAGAGAATGGGATGTGTGTTTGAAGCCAGGGGGAGTATTCCAAAGGTGATTAATAGCAATGTGTCTTTTACTGTAATAAATGTTTAAAGTATAGACATTCACCATATATTTTGATTATCCTTGTATGTATTTCAAAACATATCAAATTGTACCCAATTTATCAAATGCCAATTATACTTCAGGAAATGAAGAATTTGTGAAAGCTATTTTCTAATTTTTCAAAATATCAATTCACAGCAAATTCTTTCTGACATAAAATCTTCCACCAAAGCTGTTCCCATAGCCCAGTAGTAAAGGAGTAGTAAGTGTTCTCTGTCACAGTGGCACAGGGAGGCAGAAGGCATGTCTGCTCATATGTAATGGCCCTTGGGCAAGCATTGCAAACCTGGGAGCCACCATAGGTACCTGGCTGCTGACTGTGACTCACTGGCCTTGCTACCTGGCAATTAACTAAGTGTGAAAGTCATTCTTGCTCCTTGGTTGCCTTGCAGGTCACTATGGAAGCAGAAGGATAAACAGGAAGGCTTGCAAGACAATTTAGGCAGAAATTACTGTCTGTGATTTATGGTTTTAATTAAGAGCTTTTCAAGCTTTAATTAAAAAGGTACATGAACGTTCAGTATTTAAGAAAAATGCCTTTGTGTTTGGGTCAATTGAATAACATAAAATAAAATGAGATACATATTTCTAGTCAGAAGCTTCACATAAGAAAGCTATGTACATAATTAGAAAGTAAATTTAAACTGATTTGGGCATAAAGGCTTTATAATGGGGAAAAGTGGCCATGGGGAATATGTTTTTTCCTTTATTGCAATATAGCTGGATATCAGATTCCATGCTTCTTGGGATGAAACCGAAGCAAGGACATGACAAATATTTTAGGATATTATTGATGACAATATGACTGCCCTCAGGGACATGGGAGGCTCCTCTGTGTTCCTGGGGTGAGAGTGTTTCTCTCACCCCTGCCAAGTTTTATAACTTCTTGGTGATTTGCTACCCATTTGTTTGTTCTAAACTGCGGGAGACTTCACTGAGTATATTAGGTCAGAGTTTTATTTAGTAACGTGGGTCTAAATGCAAATTATTTCAGGGACATGGAATCTGGAAGGAGGAACAAAAGCTATGAAGAAATATTCAATTGCTCTTGGCTATGATTGACCTTGACAGAGGTCAAATCTCTGGACCTTAGGGATGCTACAATTGCTACAATGTGCAGTCAAGATTGTCATTGTGCTTAGATTACAGATTTGTAGGAGTGAGAGTGACTGGCACCAGGGAGGGAAACCCAAATTGTAGGCTCATTCTTAGACTACCTCCACTTTGAACCCATAGGCCAGCTATGGGAAAGAGTAGATACGCTAATTGTGGCAGTAGTATATAGCTCAGGATGCTGACTTCCAGATACTGGCTGACTTGGGGACTGTGCAACTTGCAAGACCCAGTATCTGATGGGTTATACAGGCCACCTATCATGGTTTGTGTCTAGATGTCCCCCCAAAGCCTTATGTCATTATGGGGGACAGGCTTTTCAGAGTTTGAACCTAGAATTTGTGACTTATTCATGATTCAGTGCTGGAATTGAGGGTCTAGTGCCACATCTGCTCTAAAGTGGGTAGCCTTATACAAGGGACAGAAAGAGACTTGTACCCTCTCCTTTCTCTTGTTGCTCTTTCTGTCTTCTGCTGCAATGAACTGATGTCCCTCTTCCAAGCTACCCTACCTCGGAGGAAGCTGATTATGGAATGAAACCTCCACAAACTGTGAACTAAACAAACCTTTCCTTATTTAACTTTGTGTGTCAGGCATTTTGTCTCAGTAACAAGAAAAATAACTAAGACAGATTTGAGTACTGGAGAAGTGGGTCCATTGCTACACCATTACCTTAACATGTGGCTTGAGAGTCTTTGGAACTAGCTTGTGGGAAGGGGAATAGTTAGAAAAGGTTCAGAGATGCCAGCTGAAAAAGTAGAGCTGGAATGCCTGAGGCTATACTGTATTGGAGATTCCATCAGAGCCCTAAAGATTAGAAATCTGATAGAAATCTGGCTGGTAAAGACAAGGCTCAGGAAGTTTCTACTAGAAAGGACTGCATTGGCTTCTGGGCTCCAGATGATGTGTTTATTGTCTTGGTAGAAAGTTTGCTTGTGTTTTCACATGTCCAGAGACATTGCCAGAGTGTAAAATTAAGGGTAATGGACTACTTAATCTTGCAGAAGAAATTTCAAGTCAGTCTAATGTTGTGGTCATGGTATAGCTGCTGTTCAGGGCTTTTTAGCCAGATCTATGTTGAGAATCAATAGCAAAGAGCCCAACAGAATGATTTAGAATACTGTGAATTTGGCCAAAAGAGAAGTTCCAGTAAAATCGTGGATCACAAAGATAGAGCTGGAGAGACCTTAATGACTGAGAAAGAATAGGAAATAGATAAGATAGCCACAGGGAATCAGAAGAGGCAGCAAGAATCTACTCTTCACAGCCTCAAAATTGCAAAGGTGAAAGACTTTTCTTTGAAAAGAAAACCCCAGAGCACCATGTTCCATAGTGGTGGTGATTCAGAGAATTTATTCCTCAGAATTGTATTCAAAGTGCTCCAACCATTCAGGTATTCAACTCTACAGTGGAGAGGGAAGCCTGGCTATTGCTCCAGCTGGCAGCAAAGCTTGGCCTCACCCATGTGGTGCTGGTTTCTGATGCATGCAGAATACAAGAGTTGTAGGTTCAGAAAAGCTTCCATCCAGGTTTCAGAAGAAAGCCTGAGAGGCCAGCCTGTGTGCCCCTAATAGGGCAGTGTGTGAAGCTGTAAGTGGGAAACCAAAGGTTCAGTGAAGATCCCAAAAGTTTGGAGAATCCAGGAATGTGGATCATCTGAGGAAAACTGCAAGGAGGGAAGAGAGTGAGCCCAAGAGAGAAGCCATAGGAGCTACTACCACTGGAAGTGAAGCACCATAGGGGTAGAGCTATCCAAACTCTTTCGAGCTCACAACTTGCCACAGATTGCCTTGAATGCTGCCCATGGGATTATAGTACTTAACGTTTGTCCTGCTACATTTTGCATTTGCATTAGTTGCTTTCCTTTGTATTCTTCTGTTTGTAACTTTTGGGATGGAATGTCTATCTTGTTCCACGGAAATTCGTTAGAGGTGTTTATCTTTCTTTTCCTTTGTACAGTGAAGAGTTTGCTTAAATATCAGAGGAGACTTGAGACTTGGACTTTTCAGCAGTGCTTAAAGTGTTAGGACTTTGGCGACTGAGATGGACTAAATGCCGTTAGTGCAAAGTCGTGTACAGGAATCTTTGGGGGCCAGGGGCAAAATGTTATGATTCATATCTAGATACACCTAAAGCCTTGTGCAGTCATAGGGGGCAAGAATTTTCAGAGATAGCGGAATCTAGAATTTGTGATTGATTCATAATCCAGCGTTGGGGTTAAGATGGTGAGTGCTACGCTTGCCCTAGGATGGCAAGTGTAGCCTGAAAACAATATAAGGGACAGAAAGAGACTTGAACCCTTTCTCCTTCTCTCTCTTGTTGCTTTTGCTGCCTTCTGCTGCCATGAACTGATTCCCCTGCCTTGGAGCCTGTTGATTATGGAATGAAACCTCTACAAACTGTGAGTTAAATAAAGAGAAAAGTAAGATATCACCAGAGACTGAACCATCTCCAGGGACTTTTGCCCTCACTCAGTGTTCTACAAAACATATTTCTAGGTGTCACCTGGGCAGGTCTCAGCCTTCTGAGAATTCTGTGATGAGTACCATTTCCTGGGCTCTTGTCACACAATGTACCCAAGAACCTTGGAATTGGTGCTGGTCTTGGCCTCTTCAGCCCATCTCTTGACTGGGTTGTGTGGGTGGCCTGGCCTAAGGCATCACAGGTGTAAAGGATTTCTACATGTGATTATGGTACTTCAGACCATTTTCCAGGTGAAGGGTGTTTCTAATTTCCCTGGATACTCTCCTAGTGGCTGATACTCCATCAACTTCTCTTTGATTTTTTTTCCTGATTCCATCTCAGATCTAGCATCCCCACTTGACTCTCTGGTCTGGCCATTGACTGGACTGAAATTCTGGGGCCCAGGCCTCCTGAGGCAGAGTCAGATTCCCTGACTCTTGAGTACTACTGAACTTTGCTGAAGTTCTCACTGTAAGGAATCATATATTTAGAAGCAGAGCTTTTACTAATTATGGGGACTGGTTCATAAATGAGCAGTGAAAGAACTTAGATGGTGTCTTCAGATAATAAATTTGAATATTATACTTAGGGATGATTCTGTTTGTAAAATGATCATTCTTGCATTTGCAAGGGCCTGTTTCTGTGCTTGGACATGAGCACCCAATAGTAATTTACTATGAAGGATTTAAATTCCAGTTGTTCTTTCTCCACTAACCATCTTTTCTCTAATGGTAGATGATTCTATAATGCAGATACCAAAAGAATCAAAGCCACAAAGGAATTCCATATATCATCAAGTTGTGTTCAAAAACTTCCCTTTGTAAACAACTCACTGTGTGAAACCCTGCCTCAGGATTGCAGTAAAGGTCAATTTTGAGACAGAATTCAGTTCACCTGGAAATGTTACCAATGTACTGTAGTTTAAATAACTTAATAATAAGGATTCTTGTTTAATTCAAGTTCTGATTTTCAGTTTCATCTCAAATTACCTCAATAGGCATGTTTTAGAAAAATATCCTATGTGCCCTGAGGGCTTGAAAGTTGGGCTTAGCCTAGAAACATGAAGGGACATATTAATTGTACCACAAGTCAAAGAGGAAGACACAAGTTTCCAAACATTTTAATCACTGAGCAGCTGGAAAATCAGTTTGCTTTTCAAATCACACTACAGATAAGCAATACAAGATAAACACCAACTGTTTTATTCCTCAAGAAAAACATAATGTTTTCAAAACTAATTGATAAAAAAATCTGCAAAGAACTGACTAGTCAACTTTTAAAATTTTTCTGTGTTTGGAGTTATAGCATGCAAAACTCTCAGGTTTTGAGGTTTTCAAATATCAGGGAAGAAGACTTTGTTCATTCAGACCTGATCAAAACTAAAGAGCTCCCCTGTCACTTGTATGCCATGCTATACTCTGAACCATCAAAAGAAGGATCTAAAGGTGTAAGGAAGAGGAAAGAGGAAGGAATATAATTCTACGGAGTTTGGAGACTTCAGTTGTATAAAAAAGGTAAATGGAGAGTTGATATGATTCTAAATCCTCTCTCTCTGATGCCCAGTAGCTCTGGAATCCAGAGACATGGTGACCCTGGAAAAACCACACACTCGTGTTTCATATGCATCATTACACTTTCAGGCTGGTTGAGAAGAAGAGGTGTTTATGTACTTGAAACTTGATACTCCTTCTTTGAGGAGGTGGCATAAAAGGTGATCTCACTTACCTCTTTCTAATAATTAGTAAGAACGTTTTGAAGGACAGTTTCTAGTCAAAAAGAAAATGGAGGAGGTGGGCCTGAAAGAATGGTGGGGTAGGGAGCTCCAAGGGCTGCTCTTCTGTAAAACAAGAAAAGTCAAAAAATAGAAAATAAAAGAGCAAGTGAGAAAAAATGTTGGAACCAGCCTTTTCAGGACCCTATAAAATTTTCAAAGGTTTTCTGTAGCCACACAAAACTCATTAAAGAAAAAAGCAATTTAAATCCAGCAGAAGAGCTTTTTGTCATTTGAACTCAGTGTTGTCTCACTTTTTCCTAGCATGAAGGTAAGTCCTAAAGAGGGTGGCCTGGATTCCTGTTATGGGACCCTGGCGTTGCAGAGAGGAAAATATGTCTTGTTTGTTCATTTTGACATGTCTGAGGGCTTCCTGAAGGATTGACACTATGCCTTTGTTTCGCCTAACATGGAACAGAGTGTAACAGTATGTAAACAGTGATTAGCAGAGAGTGTTCCTGGAGAACATCGTTAAGTATCAGAACATGTTTCTGAGACCTAGGTCAAACAAAAAAGACAATGGCTTGGAAGGGAAAGCTGGACAGTTGCTTTGAAGATTAAGGGATTTGAAAAGCTCCTGCATACAGTAGAAAATCTAGGATGGCATGTGGATGCCAGGGGAAGATACAAACTAAGAGAAGATCTGAGAAGACCTAACACTTCCTTCTCCAGCTACTTTTAGGTTCAGCAGAAAGTGAAGTCTAAGGCAGAGTTGTAAAAGGACTAAGTGGTGAAAGAGTGATGTAGTAGAGAGGCAACTTGCAAAGATGAGGAAAGCATTTCCTTTTTGGGGAGCAGGGAGGAGAAGGAAGGTGCTTCAGGCTTTCAAGGAAACCTCTGCCAAAATTTAGCTGCGCACAAGCAAAATAATAGAATCTTCAGATATGACACACAACAAAGAATGCTATGTTTACAAGCAGTTCAGGACAGTCATTATGCAAAGAATTGCAACTCACAGCAAGTAACAGTGAGAAACTCTGAAGACAGGAATAGTTTTACTTTCACAATTACCACATTGTAATATTCAAATGTCTCATTTTCAACAAAAATTTATAGGACATACAAAAAACAAGAATGTATGCTTTGTTTATCAAAGAAAAATTAACAGGAACTATCCTTGGGGAAGCAGAGTTTAAATTTATTAGAGGAAGATTAAAATTAATTTGAACATATTTGAAATCTTAAGCATATTATTAAATATGTTCACAGAGTTGTAGAAAGCAATGGGAAGAAACTAAAAAAACCGAGAACATGATAGCTCAACATAGAGAATATAAATAAAGACGTAAAATTTATAGAAAGGAACAAAACAAAAATCTTAGAACAAGAAAGTACAATACCTGAAATGAAAAACTAACTAGGATTGTTAAATAGTAGATTTGAGCAAGGAGAAGTAATGATAGAACCTGAAAATAAGAATTATATTGGTGAACTACCCATCACTCTAATAAAATGTCTTAAGCAATCTGACTTTAAAGACAAAAGGTCTGTTTGGTTTCATAATTTTGTAAGTTGCAATAATGACAAAATGTTTCCATTGCTTTGGGCCTGTGGGGACACATATCATGGTAGGAAGGTTGGGCAGAAAAACTGCTCACCTTATCAACCAGGAAACAGAGATGATGAAATCATTATATACTACAAACCTATAATGATAATGATATTAATAATAATAATGATAATAAACAGAGGAAGAGCATAGGTCTGACAATACCCTGTGAAGGCATATTCACAATGCCTTGCCTCCCAGTGGGTCTACCACTTCCTGTCAGTATTATCCTCTGTTTAACACATGGACTTTTGGAGACACTCATCCAAAGCATAGCAGCAATTAAAACTATTGAGCCTGAGAAATATAAGGGGAAAAATGAAGAAAAGTGAATAGTTCCATAGGAATTATCTGACCCCACCATGCTAATCCATTTTACATTGTAAGAAGGAGAAGTGTGATACAAGAAGGTAGAGATTGATGAAATGATGGTCCCAAACTTCCAGAATCTGATGAAATACTTGAATATACACATCCAAGAAGCTTAACAAACTAAATAGGATGAATCCAAAGGCACATTGAAGCATTATAGCCAAATTAGGGTAGAAGTAAATTAACAACAACTCAATTAACAATAGCATAAAAAATCATAAGATACATAGAAATAAACTTTCTGAAATAAGTGTGAGTTCTCCAATCTTGTCCTCCACCATGTGTGTGTGTGTGAGTGTGTGTGTGTTTGTGGTACTTGGAATTGAACCAGATCCTCACACTGGCTAAGCACTTTACCACTGAGAAATGTCCTCAGCCCAACTTTCATTTCTTGTCTCACTTTTGCCAAAGCTATTCAGTGTTCCTTGCAAACGCATATGAATTTTAGGATTGGGTCTACCAGTTTTAAAAAAATAGTCCTTTCAAGACTGGTTGGTTTATATTGCACTTGTAGAAAGTTTTGGGTAGTATTACCATCTTAAATCTTCACTATCCATGAACACAGGATGTCATTCTCATGTCTAAGATGAGGTAAATGGATGGAAAGACATGCTGTGAGCCCATCAATCTTGAAAAGATGCTTTTTGAAGAAACCATAGACCCAATACTAAAATTCGTGTGTGTTTGTGAAGAACCCTGAATAACTTTTGCAAAAGTGGGACAAGAAAGAAAAGTTGGGCTGGATACGTACCTCAGTAGTGAGTCATTGGCTAGTGTGTGTGTGTTCCTGGATTCAACCCCTACTAGCACACACACACACACATACACACACACATACATGAACACAGAGACAAAGTTGAAGTCACATTTACTTATTGCAGAACTTAAGTAGAAGGCTACAAGTAAGGCAGTGTTGTATTAGCATAATGATAAATATACACACCAATGTAATAGAACCTAGAATCCAGAAACAAACCCATACGTCCAAAATAAACTGATTTCCAAGAAGGCATGAAAGCCATTCTGTGGGGAAAAGCTATTTAAATGAATGAATATAGCAACAAGAAGGCTGACTATTGTGAACATTATGCAAAGTTAAAGAAACCACTGAAAAGCTCACAGTAACATGGTTACATTTTAATGAAATGTACAGAATATATAAAATCATAGAGAGAGAGAAAGAAGGTTGGCGATTGTAGGGCCTGGGGAGGAGACCTTGAGGAATAACTGCTTACACAGCTTGGGGTCTCCTTTAGAGGTGGTGGTAATGTTTTGGAACTAGACAGAGGTGGTGTTTCTACAACACTGTGAATGTACTAAGAGCCACTGAACTGTATACTGTAAAGTGCCTGATTTTACACTATGCAATTTTCAACTCATAATAAAGAAAATGTAGAAAGAAGGGAGAAACCTGAGGAAAAGGATTCTGAAAACTTGGAAGCTGATCTGGACCTCTCTGCTTTCTGCCTAAAGTTATTCTACAGATTTCCCCAAAGCTAGTTTCTCTGATCAGAGCACCAGTGACTTGGAAATGTCACTTAACTGCTTGTCCATTTGCTTATTTGAAAAATTCTGCACATTTGCACACACACATTGATGGGCTAAAGTGAAATGATGAATGGATTGTGCTGTATGAGGGTGATGCTGGAACAATCCCTCAGCTGTGTGCCTGTCGCTGGAGTTGGAGTTGATGGATTTTCATGAGACTGAGTGCTCAGTGTGGTCTGATCTGAGTGTAGGTTGGGAGAATTAAAGTGCAGCACACAGCAGTCCACAGAAAGAGCAGCTGGAGAACTTCATAGTCAAAAGGAGCGGAAAATATCAAACAATCTAAGCCTCCTCAGTTTCACCAGTGAAAAGCCAACTCCGAGAGCTCACATTTCTGACTCTATCTGTAATCCAAGATCTCAAATAGTACAGAGCCAAGGCCACAGATATTCCTCAGACTTGCTCAGTTACTGGAATCTTTCTCACTGTGTTTTAATTTGAGCAACTGTTTTCTGTCTGTATTTTTACTGAACCCTTTCTTTGAGTCATCTGGTAGAATGGTTATGTTAAAGCAATTGTATAGATTATTACAAAGCCATTTTCTCTGTTCAGAGTCCTAGTGAGGGATGAGATTTCTATACCTGACCTGACCTTTTTCCAGCCCAGTTCAATGAAGATGCATCAAGACTCAGGAAAGAGAAGAAGCTTGAATTTTTTGGACATACTTTTGTGCTCCAAGTTATCTCTGCTCTTTGAAATTTGATGGGTACTTGGTGAGGATCCAGGGTGCAGAGGGCAGATAAGTTTAGGACAGAATATAGCCTGGCTTTTCTCTAGTCCTCTTAGCTGGGAAGAGGATGGAGATCTGTGACTACTAGGGACATCTTCACTCTGAGGTACACACTTATTCCTGACCCTGATCACATTAAAATCTTTTATTATTTAATTGCTTGTTCACTGAGTCTGTCCTTGAAACCTGAGTAATAAGTGCCTTCTCTTGCCCCTCCATGCCAGTTCTCAGCCTTTGCCCTGGCCTGGTACCCCAAGGGCGGAACCATCTTTCTCTGTCCACTGCTTCCTTGTCTTGGTTAGTAGGAATCCAATGTAAGAGAGTAGAAGAAAGGAAGAAAATGTGTTAGGCGTCTGTTCTCCTGGACCTTCCTTTCAGGTCACAGATTCTGGCTGTAATACTTACTGAAGCAGGCCCCTCCAGGTTGACAGTCCTCTGCATGAGGTCTCACCTGGACTGGCCAGGCCTAGGGCCACTTGTGCCTGCTGTTAGCATCAGGGAAACCAATCCCCTGAGACTGTGAGATTTACCTGTACCCCATGGATAAATGCTTTATTGAGCTCATTCATGTAACCCTATCTAAGAGATCTGTTTCCCACTAGGACCCGACTTGTAATAGTTGGACTCTGTCCTAGGTCAGAAAAGGGATGTATATATGTCCAGCACTGTGGACAACCTGATTAGAGAGGAATGACCCTATCAGATGGTATTAGCTACCAAGTAATCTCCTATGAGGTTCAGTGTCAACTTTGTTTGAAATCAAATTTGGAGCCACTCTTCCCTGGAGTTTCCTCTGGAGATTTACCTGTGTGGGACCTGGTTGGTGAATGAGCCAGATCAGACCATGGCCCTTAGCAGTTTGGGGTTTCCTGGGGAAGATATTCTGTTGACAGAAGAACGCTACTTGTTCTTCCCTCACCTCAAAACGCTTCAGTGTACAGAGCTTGATGTGAGGAGTTTGTTACCTGGTTGCTGCATGGGGAACATGAGTGTCCTCTGAGAGGAGCTGGTGGGCCCAGGCGGAGCTGGACACTGTAGACAAGTCAGAATGTCTGGCATGGAGCATTCTTTGAGAGATAGTATCAGTTTGAACAGACGAGCAGGCAGAGGGCATTAACATTTAAGTGTGAGATATTTCCTGTGGGTCCATCACACAATTGGGAGGGGCCCCCATACATAAACCAGCCCCTATTCAACGGCTGAGCTCTTGGCAAATGGACAGTGCCCATTGGTTAGCCCATGGCCTCTTGCTGCCCCCTGCATTTAAGGCAGTTCCTATGAGCAGTTCACAGAGCTCTCATTCAAACCTCCTAGCAAGGCAGGGCATGTCCAGGCTCCATATGCCACCGGTACTAATGGGAGAGTCCAATGTAGAGGAAATCATCTGCTGATCTTAGTAGCTGTTATGGTCTGAATGCTTGCCTCCTCCCCTGGTTCATATGCTGAAACCCTAACCCTTGGTGGGAAAAAGCTGTTTGGAGGTAGAGCCTTTGGCCGGTGATCAAATTATAGGGACAGTGCCTTCTTGAGAAGAGGGATTGGTATTCTTTAAAATTTTTTTTTTTATTTTAAAGATAGTAAAATCCAACAAAACAAAACAGAACAAAACCAATCAAAACAATGCAGCAAAATTTGTTCAGAAATTCAAAGCAGGGTACTAGGAAAACAATAGCTACCATAGTATATCTTGTTATCTTCACAGTTGCTGTCCATTCCATCAGGTATAGCAGAATCAAAGCAAAAGCAAAACAGAATAAAACCATTCAAAACACAATACTGAATAAAGCAAAAACAATTAATTAGAACAAAGGAAAACAGCGAGAACAACATTGGATTTCAAAGACAAGATAGAAGGCAATCTCCCATATTGTTATACTGCATACTGTCATCCTCTCAAAATATGCTCAGACCGCCAGCCCTAGGCCTGCAAAATCAACCAAAAAACAGAAGTATTTAGTTGCTTTATGCACCTTAGTTGCTGTCAACTCAGCCTGTGCTCTCTACTGGCCTGTTGCTTATGGGCAGGAGCATGGAATCTGATTCTCAGCCCACACGCTGGTAGGCACATGGGAGGCACTATCTGACTTTTCTCTCCCTGGAACCTGCACAGCTCACATGGCTTCCCAGAAAGGCTGAGTAGTTGATTTCTTCGTGGCTTCTCCCAGTTCCAGCATGGCCGATTCTCAGGAGACACTAGTTTTTCCTCCCTGGAATCTACACAGCTTGCGCGGCTTAACAGAAAGGCTGGCTAGATGATTTCTTGGTGGCTTCTCCAAGTCCCAGCATGGGAATTGTTATTCTTATAAATTAGGCTGAAGAGGCTTTGTTTTTCCACAGTGAGAGGGAAAGTACCATCAACAAGTAAGTACAAGAAAGTACCATCTACAAATGAGGAAAGGGTCCTCACCAGACACCAATGTGGCTACACTTAACCTTAGACCTGCAGCCTCCTGTACTGTGAGGCATAAATTTTAGTTGTCATGATCATAGAGTTATTCTACCTCAAGGGACTCAGAGTGACTCTTTTACAGCAACAGCAGTAGTTAGTTCTTGGGCCAATGAGGCCAAGCAGCAAGCTGGAGTATCCCTGATGCTAGTCAGAGTCCAGGTGCAGTAGAGGGGGTCCCTGGCATGCAGGGTTTGGTGGTGGCCACAGCGGTGTTTCTTCAACACGACTCTGTGATGTGGTGTTGGGTGTAGCTCACAGCACTGACCTGGGTTTGTTTTCTTGGTTCTCACAGTCATGTCTCCCAGCACCTGACACTGGGTCCTGAACCAGCCTAGTAAATACTGTGGGGGCTGCCCTACAGAGGCTGAAGTCACACTGAACCCACCTGTTCTGAGCAATTTAGTTTTGTGCGGCCAGAATTAAGTCTGGCTTCCTTGACTGGAAATGTTTGGTATTTTAGTAGCAGAGAGCTGGAAGATTTTCCAGTGATTGTCTTTTTAATCACAGTGGCTTGGTGGCCCAGATGTGAATCAGGGAGCATGATGGAGATAGAACACATCTAATCACTTTTGTGAACTCTTCTGTCTTTAAGAACTGAGAGTCACTGACATGCTTATGAAATTGTTATTTTCAGGAAATGAGTATGAAAAAAGTACTCCTAAAATGTTACTTTTTTATGCATACATGAAATACTTATTTCACTAATAAGTATGTTTTTAAGGCATATCCATCTAACTATAAAAATGTCCATTTATCACTCTTTATGCCTGAATAATATTCCATTATATAGAAATACCACATCTTTTTTTATCCACTTCTAAGTCCATGGGCATTGAGGTTGTTTCCAAGATCTGGCTATTATAAACTGTACTGATATAAACATGGGTGCACATATGTTGCATAACCTCTCAAAGGCATATTTGAAAACAAAAATCTATGGGGGGGAGATAGCAGCTGGATTGGGGGTGAGAGCCAGTAGGAAGCCAAGGCATAGGGTAGATTTGTTCTGCTTTGAGTTGGGAGAGTTGGTTCTCCCAGGGTACACTCCTTGCTGTGGCTGCTGAAAACCAATCTGTAGCTAGGCTTGGTGGTGAGGTAGGGAAACCCATAGCACTTGAGCCCAGTGGATGCAGTTGGGTTATGTTCTGCTTCCTAATTCGCCATGTGTTGGAGTAAGATGCTGGATATCCTCCCCTGAAACTGAGGGAATAATGACCCTGCAGACCTCCCAGATCTGAGTAGGGGACACAAACAATATCTTGCCATTTGCTGTGGAGCAGGTGGAATAATCACCAGCATCCTATGCCATGGGTAGGTCACTCTTTCTTTTCGTGGTTAAGAGAATCATAGCACGTTTTTTGGGGGTCCTCATATCCTTGACTACTGAATATGCTGAGTGTTTAGAGTCACACATTATCCAAGGGGCTGGTGGTTTGTGTTCTTAAACTTTCCTGAGACTTAATTCTCATTTCTGTTGGGTGGGTCTTTGTGGGTGTGATCTGGGTTGTAAACTGAAGTGGGATAAATGGATCAGTTGATAGAGCAAACATGAAGTCAGCAGTGGACAAGGTCTAGAGCAAGACCTTCCCTTCCTGTGTACCTGCTGGGCTTGCCAAAAGGTTGGGAAAGGCACATGAGTTGTGTCCCAGCTGCCCTGATCCTGACCCTGTGGGACTCCCTACTGGTATTCTGAGGCAGCACATTGAAAGGAAAATGTTGATGAAATTAAAAAAAAAAAAACTCTTCATAAACTGGATATGTTTGATGGACGTTAATGAGTGTATGTTAGCAATAAGCCAAACTCTGAAGTCTGCTTTTACTACAGGAACTGAAAAAACATTGTCATATCTATAAAAGTCATTAGGTGAGTAAAGGGTCAACTTTGATTTTATCCTGTCAACTCATATGTCTATATGTGTGTACACTTGCATAGACAGTCATCTACAGACACACACACACACACACACACACACACACACACAGGACCCCATGTTCTTGCGCATATATGCACATATACAAGTTTGCATGTCCATGTGCTCCTAGAGATATGAACCTCATGTGTACACACAGAGAACCACATTTATCCACCCGCATGCATGGGTGGATGATTACTAAGCTTTCTATCATTGTAGCAAAATATCTGAGATAAACATCGCAGAAGAGGGAAATTTCACTTTGGTTAGTGGTTTCAGAAGTTTCAGTCCATGGGGTCACTTTAGAGCCTCAGAAGAGGCTGAACATTGTGATGAGCAGTATGTGATAGAGAAAAACTGCTTACTTCATGGTGGGTGGGAAGGAGAGAGAGAGAAATGAAGATAGAGATGATGAAGATAGAGACAGAGCTAGGGAGAGAGAGCAGGGGCAGTGAGATAGAGGAAGGAAGACAGAGACAGAGAGACAGAGAGAGAGAGAGAGAGACAGAGACAGAGTAAGGACAAGGGTATACCTTCCAGGGCGTGCCCCCAGTGACTTGCTTCCTCAAAAAGTTTACACCACCTCCCAGTAACACCACAGGCTGACAACTGAAACTTCAGTAAATGGCCTTTTGGGGGACATTTCAGATGAAAACTGTAGCACACATGTAGGCATCCATGCACAGAGTGGGTAATACACACACACGTGAATATGAATGCATGCACATCTGTGAGCATACAAACCACAACCACAGGTATCTTCAAAGGAGAGGCATCATTAGCAACCCTTTGCCTTGCTGTATCCCCATCAAGCAGAAGAAACAAACAAACTCCCTAGCTCCTATTTATCAGGGCCATAACCCATTCATGGTGGTTCCACCCTTATGACTTAATGGCCTTTCAATGGTGATTAGGTGTCAGCCTAAGAATTTTGGAATGACAAAAACAGACTAGAACAGCAGCTAAATTAAGACTTTCTGTCCAAAAAGCACTTGTGAAATAGTATGATGGTGAGCCAGGTAGTGGAAGAAAGTTTTACACATGTAATCAGCAGTGGGCTCTTATCTAGAATATATGGAGAATTCCATCAAATCACCACAAAATTCAAACCAGAGAAATGTACACTCATACACTCCACTCTGAAGGAGTCTTCATGGAGTGAGTAAACCACCTTTGTTCCACTTAATCCAAAAGGATCATGCAGTCTTGGTAAAAAGATGAGGTAAGAGGGGGCCCTGCCCTACTCTAGGTATTTCTGCAAGGATGGTAATAGAAGAGTCTTCTTTTTTAAAAATTTTATTTAAAGAGAAAAAAAGCAAAACAGAAAAAGGGGTAGAAACAGTACAGAATTTCAGAAAAAAATAAACAGTAAGAAATCACTGGTTGATAAATTACATATTGTCTTCTTAGACATAGTTATTCAAGTTACAAAATTAAAGCATACAAAGTAGACATTCAAGCAGTGAGGCTGCAAACAGTTCTGTTCCAATAAAAACTTAGCAACATGGTTATCAATCCTACACACTTAAACATAAATGCAGTTATATCCTTTAGACCACTTTCTTTTCCTCCTTTTACTTTTTAAGTCCATTATCTGTTTAGTTATATCCTGTTTCAGGTTGCTCAGTAGCTTACTGACTTGTTTTGTTGTTGTTATTTACTTTTTAATCACCTTATATTATTCTATTGCTTTGTTTTTGAACTTCTCATCCATGCTCCATGGATCAGCTTTGGTGGAGTTGGGAGTTTTTTGGAGGTATTTGGTTACTTTGTTATCTACCTTTTTTTTTGAAAGTATCAAAATACAGCAGAACAAGACAGAACAAACCCATGTGAGTCAGTGCAAATGAAATTGGCACAGAACCTCACAGCAGGTCACCAGGACAACAGCAATAGGCACAATAGTACATCCTGTTCTGTTCACATTAGCTGTTCTTTCAATCAGGTAGAGCAAAATGGAAGGAAATATTGAACTTATAAAAACAGAATATTGAATAGAGCAGTACCATTAATCAGAACTGAGCAAAACAGTGATAAAAATATTTGCCTTCAAAGAGATGGTAGAAGGAAATCCCCCTTATTCGCCACACTGCATACGTTCATCCTCCCAAGAGATACTCAGACCTCCAGCTCCCACTTGCTAACATGGTTTGTTGTCTGATTCTTAGCCTATGCACTGGCAGGCCCCTAGCTGCTTACCAGGGTGGTGAGCTGCCTGCCTGTTCTCTCAGTTCCCCAAGTTCCAACATGATGCAGAGCTCAGGAAACGCCACTAGTTCTTGCCCTGGAGTGGCAGCCAAGAAGAGTCTTCTGTGAGGGATTGGGAGTTCACTAAATGGCATCCAATTCACCGTGCCCACAAAATGGTGTACATGGAGTGTGGGGACCTCAGGAAGGAGGCAGGGAGTGTTGCACCTTAAGAGAAGAGGTACTGGGAAATACAGAGATTGGATGGGCCAGGGAAATAGGAAACGAAGACATGGGCTCAGCGCTCAGGTCTTTTGTTGTCAGCAGAGTGGTGTCCCCAGAAATTTGTGCTTTCTTCTCTATGGAAGGACCTGGTGTTTTAAATCACGGGCACCACTTCTGTAGGAAGGAGAAGTCCACATCTTATGCAAACCCAGAACTAGTCCCCACTCACTCTTTTTTCACTGGATCAGGTAAATGGAATCAAAAACCAAAAGACTCAAGAAAATTGTCAAACTGTACCTCAAAGGACTCTTCACTCACTGTGTCAGAATTGCTCTCTTTCCTTTATGTGAGAATTGCTTGGTGTTATTAAATCCAATGCCTAATCAAACAATGTCAGCACAAACTGCTCTTTTTGATGACCTAAGAGAGATTAGTAGTATACTTATCTATCTAGCATACATATACATACATAAATTTATATATGTTTACAAAGATACATATCTTTTCCTTTCTTTTTTCCTTTCCCCCATCCCAGTAGTTCTGTCCTTTTGAGCACTTTCTCTCTCTTTCATTATTACAGTATCTATTGCACATTTTGGATCCTTTTACTCTTTCAGTTTATTAGTATTATTACTATTATTATTAATTAATTTATTTTTTTACATAAGAGAGACAACTTTTGTACCTAGATTTTGTAACCTGAATGACTAGTTATGAGATAACAAGGTGCAATATATGAACTAGTGTTAATTCCCTACTTTGTTTTTCTTTTTTGAAATTCTGTATCATTTCTATCCTTTTTTTCTGGTTTGCTTTTAAAAAAGTCTAACGCTCAGGCAACAGGGGAGCTGATTCATCTCTTGACAGTTTCCAGAGGGCAAGGAGGCCAGAGTCTCTGCAGGTGGTGGGGCCTGGCTGGGCTCAAGCCCCCAGCTGAGTATCATCTCATCAAAGGGTATAGGAGCCCAGGGCTGGAGGAAGCCCCGGACAAGATGCAGAGTTTTGTCTCTCAAGAGGATGTAACCCAGTGGGTATGGTTGCTCTTCTGTGTCTAACCGTTCAGAGTTACTGCAGAGAAAATGTTGAAAGATGCATGTGAGATGTTATCTGATATGGACAGTTGCTTCATTTGCGCTACACCAAAGTTACTGAATTTGTGTGAGTTCGGTGTGCTGGAGATATGATTTATTTCTAAGTTCTGGCCTAAGTTTCAGGTCATCTCCTCCTGGGGGTTTGTAACACTGGCCTGGCCTGTGGCAAATAGAAAAAGCCCTGTCAGAGAGTCTGGCTGCTGGCTATCTCAGAATTTTCTGTCTAGGCCTGGAAGTCTTCTATGGGCCTTGGGGGGCTCCCCACTGGTACCTCAGATGGAAACTTCCTTTACACCCCAAGATCACAGGTTTTCAGAATCCACAGGAAGGCAAAGGGGCTCCTTGCACTCCAGTCCTCCCTTTCCTGGGGGGCCCTCTCTTGCCTTAGCCTGCTTGCCCACACGCCCATAGTCTACCCTGTAAGAGGTACGATTCCCTGTGGCAGAGTGTTTGATGTTCCTGCTCTTTCTGTCCTATACTGTGACTCCAGTCTTGAGGAGTTTGGTTATCAGGGCTTCCCACTTTTATGTTCTCTACTTTCAGTGTCAATTTCTGTGTTGACCTGCTCAGACTTTACATCAATCATAACCTAGTCATTTGGGTGTTGGCTTCTATTTCCCTGAGGTTTCATCTCTTTATCTTGAAATATGAGATCCTGGGGTGGCCCCTTTGGTTTCCCTCTCCATGGGGTTCTCCCAGTCCATACCCTAGATCTCAGATATTTATAGACACACTCAGCCATACTGGGGAAGCTGCGCCCCTGGGTAGATAAATGTTATGCAGTGTGCAGCTGCAGGCCTGCCTTAGGGCCTTTTCTGGCAGGCCTTTTCTGTGATGACGCATTTTATCCATGGTCATGGGAGTGTGTACACCTCCTGGCATCCCAGAAAAGCTGGGCTTCTCGGCTCTCATTGGGAAGAAACTTCCAAGGAGGGTCCTGAGACTTTGGGCTTTGCATAGGGAGCTGACTAATCATACAAGATTTACAGAGTCTCTGATTATCCTCTGTGCAATTTCCAAGACCCACACTAGGGCCTCAGGTCCTGCCTTCAGCAAAATCAAAGGTTAGGCATAGACTATCCTCCCACCTGTTTCCCTAGCCTACAAGCAATTGCTATGGAAACAGCTTGCGTCCAGTGGTTGGGGGGCTGACCAAAGTCACCAAAAGCCCCCACAGCTAACTCAGGGTTCTCTAGGGATAAAAACAGACTTGGGATAAAGCCCAGGTTAAAGAATGAAAAAGAGACTCCATTCTTTTGCTGGTGGTTTCCATAGCAACAGCAATAGCTGTGAGAAGTGGCTCTAGGTGCTGGTGACTGTGTCCCTGCTCATCCTGGGGACATGCACTGAGTAGTTAGTTCCCAGGAGAGGGGTTATTGAGCTTTGCACAGTTTCTATAATTAGAAAGAGGGATTTAGATCTTTAATAAGAGAGAAGAAATGCAAACCTTATCCACAAATCAAAGTTTTAATTACAAAGATAGCAGTAGTAAGATCATATTTTAATTTAAAAATGTATTAGGCCCATGGTCCAGTTCTTTCAATGACTATGTAAAACATTTATTATTAGGAAAGAGCCAGCTCACTTGTCTGCCCAGCAGCCAAAGGCTGTTACTGGGGTCACATTTTACTCTCTTGTTTGCTTCTTTCCCATAGCACTGGTGCTTACCACATGCCTGGAACCATGTGAGCTATTCCTATGACTTCATGCTCTGTTCCACCAGCCACCATTCTTCTCATCCTGCACCTTTCTAATTCTTTCACTTAGGTTATTTTTAGAGGGAGAGAGACACTGGAGAGCTGGTGTCAGATGTGGGAACCAAAGCTTCCTGCATGGTACAGGTGGTGTCTCCAAGGAGTTTTTCCACCTTTACATCTAGATCATACTTATCCAGAGCCCAGTGGCAGTTGGGCCATTTACTCCCATGAGGTGGCATAGTAAGGAGGTGGATGAGGGATTTCAGGGGCTCCAGTGGTCTGGGGGTACACCTCCTCAGTGCTGTGACTCTTATCAGGTATTGTGGACAGTTGCACCTGTATTGAGAAATGACAACTAGAGCAGTTAGCACATGTTGATTCTCTCCTGAAAGATGTCACTTCATTTCTCTAATACTAACTGGTCCATGTTTTCATGATAATGTGTTAGTTACTTTTCTTTTGTTGTTGAGACAAAACACTCAACACCCAAACTTAAAGGAGGAAAGGTTTATTTAGTTCACAGTTTACAGAGGCTTCAGTCCAGAATCAGGTGGCTCCAAGGCAGGGTGGTACATGCCAGAGTGTCAATAGTTCATGGCGACAGAAGACAAGCGAGAGAGGTGAGAGTGAGCCTCTTTGTCTCGCTTATACTGTATGCAGGTTACCCACCCTAGGGCGGGTGTGGCACTCATACCCGTAATTCCAGCATTAGACCATGAATCAATCACAGACTCTAGAAGCTTGCCCCCATGACTACATGAGGCTTTTGGGTGACATCTAGACACAAAGAATAACAGAGAATGTGGTATTATAAGTCACTGGGTAAAAGTATCATTTAACAAGTGGTTTTGGGAGAATTGGTACCTAAATAGAAAAAGTAGATTCTTATTTCACTCTGCATAGAAGAAAGAAGATCACTAAAATATAAGTGTAAGAAGTGAAATATTAAAACTTTAAATAAGAATATGGTTGACTGCCTTAAAGATGTCATAGAAAGAAAAGTACAAACAATCCAGAAAATAAATGAATTTTCTATCTGCATTCTTCACCATTACCTACCCACCAACCCAACCTAAATAAATCAACAAAAGAAAGGGAAATATTTCCAAAGGAAAATGAATCACCTGAACATGGTTCATGATAGACTAGGGGGAGGTATTTGCCATTCGTGTAAAGGATAAAGAATTGGGTCCAAAATAGATGAGGGGCTTTTATAAACTAATGAGAATGTAAGAACCAGTGCTCTCACCAAATTGATGAAACATTTGGAAGTTGAAGAGATGGAAACAGCTCAAATCTGTGAGTAGAAAGCAGAGGTTGACCTTTAAGGAAAAGGAACGTTACAGACCCTTTAAAAGGCCTTGAGGCTTTGCCTGTGCTCTTATGGCTCCTGGTGAGACCAGGCTCAGCAGGACAGGTGCCTAGAGAACAGCACTGAGAAGCTCCCGGGGTGAACACTGGCTGGGGATGGTTGTGTCTCTTTGGGGACAATTTGTCCCCTTCCAGAATGGGGAAAACTCATACCTAGGGTACTGGTTCAGCTTCTGTGAACATTCACAAGTTGAGTTGAAAAATTTATATGGAAATATAAAAGACCAAGAAGAGCCAAAACAATTTTGAAAAAGAACAAATTTGATGAGTTGCAGTGGCTGAAATAAAACTTAATATAAAACCTACCAATCAGTGTAGGTGGCATTAGCATAAGAATAGACATTTAGATAAGTAGAGGGAGATGGAGAGTCCAGAAATAGAATCACCCGTGTATGGCTTTGTGGTTTTTCCGCAAAGGTACTGAGGTAATTTGACTGAGAAAAAATGTTCTTTTCAACAAGTGCTTTTGAAAAATTGAATATCTATTTAAAATTGGATTTAAATGCTTATCTTACACTATGTATAACATTTAAGTCAAAGTGGACCATAGATCCAAATTAAAACATCTTGAAGAAACTACAGGAAAAATATTTGGCATATTTAGGTTAGGCAAAGATTTCTTGTATTGGATACAAAAAGATTAAACCAGAAATGCAAAATATTGATAAACTGAACTTCTTACAAAATAAACCTTTTGCAATTCAAAACACTCTAAGTAAGAACAATAATAACAGAAAAATATTTCAAAACATGTATCAGATAAAAATACAGTATACAGTATCTATCTTAATAGATCACAATTCAATAAGAAGAATAGAAATAATCTGATAAAATTAGGCAAAGGACTTGAACAAACCCTTATACATGAATGGTCATCAAGTACAGGTGTGATATTCACTACCATTAGTCATTAGGAAAACATTAATGCAAATTATTAATTAATATAAATTAATGACACCAAATACTTGTACACTATAGCAGGTAAATAAAAAGATGAAAATGAATGCACCTGTATTTCAAATCAATAGTACAAAAGCAGTGAAGGGGAAGGCATCTGTCACATGAGATTCTAGAGCACAACATTTTGACTTTATATCCTCACGCTAAAATCAGAAGGATTGTAGATAAATCCACAGTAGTATTCATTAGCAATTCTGAAAGTACTGAGTGTGTTTTATGGGACACAAATAAAGAAATACACTGTGGATAATGGTAGTGAAGTTTCTTGCTGGAGCACTCAGTACAGAGGTGACCTGAAATTAATTCTTTGGTGTTGGATTAGAACTGGAGGCATCACTGAAGATTTGTGGCAACAGACAAGTAGGAGTAGCGGTAGACAAGTTACGTGCATGTGTGTATGTGTAAGTGTATGTATGCAATTTGTCATGAGGCAGAACTGGCAGAATTAACTTCTGGAGAATCATTTTAATTAGAGATGAGAAGCACACAATGGTTCAGGAGTATCTTTCTGTGACAGAAAGTAAAAAATATAATCGGAGGAAGAAAGAAAATGTAAAAAGAACATGAGGGTCAGCTTTAAAAGATTTCTACTAACTTATAGAACACACTTGGACCTCAAAATAGGTAATGATATGCCAGGCATGGTGCTTTAATACTCACTACTTGGGAGGCTGAGACAAGAAGACTGCAAGTTTGAGGCCAGCCTGGGTTACTCAGTGAGGCAATCTCCCAAAATAAAAAATTAAAAGGGCTGGAGATGTACCACTACAGCTATTGGGCAAGAGTTTGGTGAAAAACCAGATAATCTACAGCCTCAAAATACCTTCCCACAAAGTACTTGTTAAATATAAAGGGAAAAATAATAATTGCGCTATACAGGATCCTGGGAACACCACTGTGACCAAGTGATCAAATGTAACATCACCAGTAAAGCAACAAATGTGCTTCTTGATGCACACGGCATCACTTTTTTGGTGTATACTGCTGCCAAAAATGCTTTGCAGGAGTGTGATCACAAGGGGACATGAGATGAACTCCAACTGAGCAGCATCATCTTACAAAACAAATGAGCTGCCCTTTCCAGGAATATCAAGGTCAAGGAGAACAAAGAAAAACCCAGGAATTGTCCCCCACTGAAAGAAACTACACAGGGCAATGACTGCAACATATGATGTAGGATTAGACTCCAGAATTCTTATCTTTTGTTGTAAATGCATCAGTGTGATGATTGGCAAATTTTGAATAAGGTCTATTAATTAAGTAATACTACTACACCAATGCCAGTGCCCTAATGATGATAACAGTAATAGTTACATAAGAAAATACCCTTTGATTTTAGGAAGTACATACTAAAGTATGAGCAAGAAAGCACCATTTGAAAATTTATTCTTTCATAGTTGGGAAAAGCAGAGAGAGAGAGAGAGAGAGAGAGAGAGAGAGAGAGAGAGAGAGACTGACAGACAGAGACAGAGAGAAAAGAAGCAAATATGGTGATATGTAACATTTTTGGGCATCTGAATGAAGACAAATGAGAATTCTTTGTATTGAACTGGCAACTTTCTAAAGTCTGAAGTTATTTCAAAATAAAAGATTAAATAAAATAAAGTAAATGTAAACAGATTAAAGTGTGTAAGTTCTATTTTACCTTTATTATTTAGAAAAATTTCTAGAGGTATCTGACAGCATCACAGAAATGCTTTCTGTTGTTACCGACAGGGATTTGCTGCAGTAGTGGAGATTCCCTTGCCTATGACTTCAACTCAGCTCGCATGATGTTCCAGGAGTCTCCAGCAGGTGCATATAAAGTGCACGTATCTTTCCTGTAGCGTCGCTGGTAACAGCAAAGACCTGGCAGTTACTTAAGTACCTTATATTCCCCTTTGTATTTAGTTATATTCATACAATGGACTTGCCTGTATTTCAGCAAATAAAGTGAATGAATCTAAGCTAAGTGTACTAAGATGCAGAATTCTCCAAAATAATACTGAGCAGGAAAAGGTTACAGAATGTTCTATACAATATGAAATGAAACATTTAGAAGTATACTATTTATTACTTAAGGATACATATTACCTATTATAAAACAGTAACAAACAGGGCAGAAATGATAATGATTTCAGCATTGTTATTTCTACAAATATAAAGTGAGTATAGTTTTAAAAAATGATATTTCATAATGAATAATGTTATGATAAATAATGATCTAATGACACACAATTTGCAAACAGTATTATAGCATGTTAAAACTGATTAATCTGCATGGAGGATGTATATGCATATGTTAAGTGGATTTCTGTCCAGTACAGTAGATTTGGAATATTTGCTGCTAAAACAATCTTGAAATCTTTCTCAAAGCAGAAATGGATCAAGAGATAGATGGGAGTGAGAGGGAAGGAAAAGGGGATGAAAAATAGAATTAAGATGTGTTATGTACATGTACCAACTCTACATAAGGAATATAAACTTTATTGCAAACATGTACTAATAGATACTTAAAAAGCAATCTTGTGGATGACTTTGTTTTGTCTCTGCCCCCTTCCCACTCCATGAGTGTGCCAAGGCCCCCTCTGGTGGACTCCACCACTGGGCTCCCTTTCTTCTGTTCCCAGCTGAAGTCAGTTGATTGGATCAGGGGGGTGACTTTCACCCCTGGACATGGAGGCTGCCTGGAACATGAGAATTTCAATGCTAACTTGGGAGAACGTCAGGAAAACTGAGGTGAGAATTTCAATGCTAACTTGGGAGAACGTCAGGAAAACTGAGGTGAATTGTCACCCTGTATCAAAGAGAGGCCAAACAGTGAAATTTGATGTCTGTTCCCTTGTCTCTGTCCCCCCTTCCAGAGAGTTCTCAAGCTTCCGTGGAGTCAGATCTGACAGGCAGGCCCTGCACACATCCATCTTTCTCTTTCTTTTCCTTCTCACTACTTTAGGCCTATGATGCAAAGCTATTCCAGTATGACTAGCCCAGGTTATCACTTCATTACTGTTCACCACAAACACCTGTAAATGACATTATAATCTCCCCAGAGATGACCATGCATGTGACTAGCAACTACTTCCTGCCTTGTGCAAGGATGCTGGCTCAGTCCTACTCACTGGCTGTCTCTTCTGATCTATTTCTCTCATGTTCTTTCTTGGTTCATGTTTCTGTAGGTGGTGAGGCCAGCACGGAATATTGGGAAGTAGAGAAGCCCTTTTCTACTTTACTGTCTGGGTTTTAGCACCACAGTACTGATGTGAAGGGCCACTCCTCACTCCGGTGTCACCCCCTGATCTTAGATAAGGGTACAGCTTACAGCTCCTCTAGGAAGAAAATGCTCCCATTTGCCTAAAGGGGCAAGTGGGATGGAGAGTTCAAGTCCATGCCTCCTGGGAGACATCCTTAACTTTGTGACTTACGCTGATAGCATATGGTTCCATATCAGTGGTGTTGAGGGGCTTCTGGCTACTGCCATGTCTCCACTTGGGAGTGAAATTCTGTTCATTACCTGTGGTCAAGAGTGATTGTCTTCCAGAAAACATCTGGCTTGCTCAGGTAGGTTTGGGCATGCTTCTTTACAAAGAACATCAATTGTAGCTTGAGACATTTTATGAAAACATCTCACTGAAGTGCAGTAAATATTTCTATGCTAAGTATTTCATTTGTCTGAAAGTACCTTGTATTCATTTATGACCCAGGGAGCCCATATTTCAACTTTATCAGGTTTAATAGGTCGTAAACTAAGAACAGCAAACCTAATGCTACATAAAATTACAAGAAATGAGCCAAACAGGTGCACAATTGGCATCCGAATGACTTTGAACTATCAACTTTTGTATAGAGTAATGTATTTTGGCTATTTCTATGTGAGGTTAGCCACATAATGTAATGTAGTTGGGTTTGCTTAAAAGACATTCACTTAATAGTGTCATTTCCTTAATTAGGGTAGGCAGCTAGAAACCCATTTTTCCATAATGAAATGCAGGAGGTTCAACATAAATTCTATTTAAACACCTGCGATGTCGTAAGTTCGGCGTGAGAAGGTATGCAGGAAATAAAGGAAGGATTCAATTTGATGATGAATATGTAAAAGTAATTTTAAGGGCAAAAACTTTGTTTTTCAAAGGCATGGTTTTGACAGACATGCTGCTGACAATCTCTATATATCAAAACACACATACAAACATACAATTATTTGCCATTAAAATATATTAAAATGTGCTGGGCTTTCAATTCAGCAGGAACTGGAATGGAATTCCAAACAGAATAGTCAACTTAAAGAATGGGTTATAAATTCACCCTTGGAATGGGCATAAACTTGCTTGGTCCATGGTCTGTTGCTCCTACGATGCTGGAGCCAGCACCCAAACTCTCTCACAATCTTTCAACACCCTTGTGGTCTGGGAAGAGGGCTAGTGGCTACCATGGCAGGATAGTCATCATGGACATAATCTACTGACCAAGTGACCAGTTATACTTAAGATTATTTTATGTTTCTTTGTCCATATGTTGTGGTTGACTGATTGTCTCAACTTGAGACATTTAGAAGTTTAAATTGGTTTAGTAATTCTGCACCATAGGGTGCAGAAGACCCCCCCCCATGGTGGCTCATCACCTGGGTGGTATAAAAGGGGAGGAGAAAGGATGGATGAGGTTCCATTCTTCAGAGGAGCTCCAGTCTTTACCTTTGACTGGGACATTGTCTCCTGGTTTCTAGCACAGACTCTTTGGCTTCTGCCTTGGAGCCTTCAGACATCTGGTGTAGACTCTTCAGCCTTCTGTCACAGGCCTATTGGCTGGCTGGTGCTGACTTGCACAGGGCACTGCAGTCAACTCAGGACCTTGGATGGAATCCTTCAGCCTCCGGCATGCAGACACCCTCTGCACTCTTCCTCCTCTGGATCTGTGACTAACCACTATAAGCCAATCTTGTAATTTCATATACATTTGTGTATCTTGTGTTATATTTTTTTCTCTAGTAAAACTCTGACTAATATACCATATTACCATATTTTCTATGTTGATGTTAAAAAAACTCACTATCCTCTGAAGAGTTATGCTAGTGCATTCAAAAGTCAACAGAGATTCAACATGGTTTATAACATGGTAGGTTGGAGTGGTGGACGTTGGGCACTCCACGCACTTGCTCTCCTACAGAAACGTCAGGGAGCAATGACAAAAATAGGTTTGTGTGAGCTCTAGAATTCAGTCAAGGATCTGCGGCAACCAAGTAAATGCCCAATCAAGAAAAAGCCACTGAAAGTGGTATTATTTTCCCAGCACCAGCTTGGCAGCTTTTCTCTGCTGGGAAATCTCCAGACTTGAAATCCATCAGGGAGCAAGTGAGGCTGTTTCTTCAGTGCTCCTGGCGGTGTCAAATAGGATAGATGAGAAGGACAAGGGCATGGAGGACCCCCCCCTCACTGCCCAGCCCCTGCCAGTCCTGCCCCCTGAGTGTCTCTGCTTGCCACATTCCAAGCTTGCAGGCTTTGTTCTTTAAGGAGTACAGAAGAGAAACATGGTCTGCACCTGAAGATATCACATGCTGAGAATAGAAAGTTGTCGAAGGAAAAAATAGTCAATGTGGCCAAACAACCTAAGAGGATTTAAGAAATGGAGTGTTTCACTAATGCATAGTTAAATAAAACTTTTAAATGCTGTCACTATTGACTCAAAGTCCAGTTAAGGAAGTACAGTCAAATGCTATCATATAATCTCTCTTCGCTGGGACCTCATGAATGAGTTTTAAAAATTAGTGACAAACATACACTAATAAGAAAAGATTCCCCAAGAGCCACCAAGTCACAAAAAACTATGCTTTCATGCCTTAAAAGTGGTAGTTACTACCTGTGCTTGACTTAGTGTAGGGTAGAGTGTTGGTCTTGTGCCTTGGGGACTGGTACAGGATAGGAGGTGTGGTGGATCAACTAATGGTCAACTTGTAATGCTCAGCTGAACTGAATTAGTGTGGTGCAGGGTGTGGAAGGCCCACCTGGGGATTGTTGCTAACAGCATAAAACTGGGCAGAGGTGGGGGAAGATCCTCTTGGAGGTGTGCTGTTGATTCTCTTGGAGAAGCTTGTTCTGCTGGCTTTCCTGATGAACTCAGCTGTTCTCATTGTCTCAGGAGCTCAGGTCCCCGCTGTTGCTAAAGATAGTTGTGGTTCTTGTCAGGGCAGTTCTGGTCTTTACTACCTTGACCACTGCTTCTTGCTTCTAGTGCAGATGCCTCATCCTGCTGGCACAAATCCTTCATCACAATAGCACAGAGTTACTAGCTTCCAACACTGACCTTTGGGCTTTTGCAGTGCAGATCCTTGATACAGACTTGCATGAGAGATTGCCATGGGTTCTAGGCATCCAGCTGGACTCATGCAGGACACTGCCATCCACGTCCTCAGCTGGATTCTTTGGGTCTCTAGTGTGGACAAGATCTCTTGTACTTTTGCATTTGACTTTTTGGGTGAATATTGTAAGATAGTCCTACAAATTATGCAACCGAATCCCAAGAATTCCTCCTAAAATCTTCCATGAGGAGAGAATGAAATAAGGAGTGAGAGGAGAAACCCCACCAGGAGAAATAGAGAGGTAGAGGAGAAACCCCAGCAGGAGAGCCCCTCAAGTTCCTGAGAGGCAGCAATGGGCCTTGTGGAACCTGAGGGAAACAGATCAAGACCAGGGCTTGAAAGGGCTGAGTTCCTGAGAAGACACCCAAACTCTTACTATAACTCACCAGCTGCTTCTCTTCCTCAGAGTGCTCAGGGATAGTCCAGGAGGAAGTGTAGTTAGGGTGACTGAGACCCTTTTGCACCTCCAAGACCAGTCCCTACCTCTTATACCTGCTCTCTGAAGTTGACCCAGCGGTCCAGCCTCCCAGGCTTTGCTCCGGCCACCGCTTCTCTCTGCTCAGACCCAGGCTCCAACTCCCTTCTCAAAACCCTTCCCCAGACTCTCAGATGCCACTGGCCTGGTATCAGCTAACTTGCTTCCCTTCCCTCAATGTCCCTGTGGGTCCTGACATCCACAGGAACGACCTTCCACTTCAGCTTCTTGTGCTTAGGGACCATGTGTTTCCAATGATACATCCCTCCTATTGTGTGTATTAGTCAGGGCTTTTCAATAAAATAGGACTGAGAGGGATGGAAGGAGGGAGAGAGGGAGAGAGAGAGAGAAAAAGGCACCCAGGAGAGCCAGAAGAGCTGATGGTGTAAATTTCTGTTTAAAAGCCAGCAAGTTAGAGAACCAGAAAAGCCTGATGTTTTAGACTGAGTTCCAAGGCAGGAAAAACCACAATTTGTCAGCTCAAGGCAGTTAGGCAGGAGTGGAGAGTTGGACATTTTGGTTTTATCCAAATCCTCAGCTGATTGGATGAGGCCCATCTACACTCATGTGACCATTTGCATAAAGATTCAAGTGTTAGTCTCACAAGAAACACCCCGATGGGCCCATCCAGCATGTCAGGGATTGTGGCCCAGTCAGTTTGACATGTAGAATGAATCCCTCTGCCTTGATTCCTTGGACCTTGTGGCTGCAATCTAACCTCTTCACCACCTCAGGACTCACCTTTGTTCTCTAGACCTAATGCGACACACCTTGCTCACCCCAACTCTCTGTACTGGCCTTGCTCTCTCTGTGTCTTCACTACCCACGTGGTGTCCACAATGCCATGGGACTCACCCGCTTCCAGGAACCCAATGTCTGGCCCCAGTCTCTCCATCCTTTACCTGGGAAGACCCCAGCCTCCATCAACCTGCACCTAGGAATAAACCTACACGTTCTGACCACTCTTATCTTGGGTCTCGCCATGGTGTTGGGCCCAGGACAACTCACCTCATGCTGCTTGTCTTCTGCACCTTCCAACTGGCCTTCTGTTATTGCCCCATGTTCTCTGCTGGGCATCTTTTCCTATTTCACCCAGAAAACAGAAAAGTTAGCATGTTACTTTGTGGTCCACCACCCAACCTGCTACCTCCCGCTCTCTGAGCCCATCTGCTCCTCTGGGCTGTCTGTAAGTACACCGATCACTCCCTGCCTTAATTTTTAGGACTTTATCATCCTTCATGTTACAGGCTAGTGCAAAACAACACATTGTCTGAGATCTCTTGTCCCTTCCTTCCTATAAAATTACTGTTCAAGATCAGGGGTAAAGTGAAAATTGAAAACCAGTAAAATGGCACAAAAGGCATACACACACACAAAAGAAAACCCAAATAAGGTTTCTCATTTATGAAGCTGGAAAAGACTCATTAGAAACCCTAATAAATAGGAAGAGTCCTCCACAATGAGAGACACTGACTCCCTGTGTCACTAAACTAAACTCACCTCAATGAATTTATGAGAGAAAACAAAATAAGGACTTTAAAAACTAATTGTTTTCTTTTTAAATCTTCATTCCATACAGGAAAGTATAGAAGAATTATTAGCAGTTCACAAAGAAGATTTAAAGGCCAACATTAAACAAAAGAGTGAGGCATATTTTATTTTGGTAGATGGTCAGCTCTTTGGTTTCAATTCCTCTTTAAGGCCAACACTGAGATGAAGACTTGGCTGTGAGTGACTTATCTGAGACACAGACCTGTTAAGTGAGGTGTAAAGATGAACAGAATGACAGGGTGAGGCAGAGGCTAATGACAATATGTGTATTTATGAGGGTGCTCATATCGCTTGGTGCACTGTAAGCGGGTGGTCCGCGTGATTGTGGAAGACAACGCATCCCCAGGTCTGCACTGGACAGATTGGAGACCCAGGAGAGTTGATGGCATGAAGTCAGGAGAAAATGAATATCAACACCAGGTCCAACAAACTGGCAGAGCAAATTTCTCTCTCTTTTACTCCCTCCCTCCCTCTCTTTCTTTTTTGTTCTATTCAGGCTTTCAGCAGCTTGGATGAGGTGTCTTCACTGGCAGGCCATCTGCTTGACCCAGTCTACTCTTATTCTAATGTCAATCTCACCTGGACACAGTATTTCTGGGCAGAGGACACATGATTAAGTCACCTTGACCCATAAAATTCACCATCCCATGATGCACTACCTTGTGGTGGATGACTGGAGTTCAGCAGCTCTGGGATCTTCAAAAACCTGGGCTAGCCCCTCTACATGGATGGCAAAAGTGGGTATCAGGCATTTACAGTCCCTGCGGATGCCAGCCTTGTCACACTTCTGGCTGAGTGGATGAGCATGGCTGAGCTGCTTTCATGTGTCAGTGATTGCAGTGGCTGTGACTGCATGGAGAGTTGCCCTCACCGTGGCACCAACCAGGCATATGGAGATGCAGTGTGGGCAGTGCCCGCACCTGCTGTCACAGGCCAGACAGCGCCTGAGCAAGGCAGGAGAATGTGCTAGCAGCACAAAGGAAAATGCTTCCAGCAACTTAGAGGAGGTGTATAAACAAACGGAGTCTTTCAAAAATGGGGTAGACAAAAATAAACATTGGCACATTAATTAAGATGATTTCAAATAGTTTGTAATGTGGCATAATAGAATGAACTTTGCAGGTAAACTGAGATTTGAACTCTCTATTTCATGACAGTGCGATCACAGGCACATTCTTAGCATCTGAATCTCAGCTTCTATATTAAGATGACATGCAAATTAAACTCAGTAAAAAAATTCACATAAACTGCTGTATTAACACTTGAAATGTAAGAGGTATATTATTAGAATGTAGCATTGCTGACAGCGATTATTATTAGAGATCCGAAACTTTTTATCTTGTATTAGGAATTCTACATTCCATTCATATTTCACTGAATTTTTAAAGTATGTCATTAGTTAATTAGTTTTTTAATGGTATCTAGAATCAAACTCAGGACCTTGCATGTGACAGGTAGGTGCTGTGCCACTGAGCTATATCCCAGGCATGGGATTGTGTCATTAATTTAAAGCACAAAAAGTCAATTAAAGTTAAAAGTTATTTTTGGGATAAATTAAAATACCACAGAACTGATCAAAATATGATTTTCAAGGTAAATTTTATTCTAAGAACTGCTTTGATAATATCATGTATGTTTTTATTTTTATGTTATATTTCAATTTTAGAAATATATTAGTGGTCTTCTGTTACTGAAATAAAACATCTGACATCTGAAAGTTAAAGGAAGAAAGAAAGGTTTATTTTGACTCATGGTTTCTGTCTGTCATTGGCTCCAAGAAGGAAGCATCATAGTGAAAGCTTGGTGGAGGAAAAGTGCTTCACCTATGGCAGCCAGGACACAAGGGACAGAAGAAAGAGCCACGGAGGAAGGGCCAGGGACTGGACAAAGTCCTTAAGGTCTCACCTCCACTGCTCACTCAGGGGTACACAGAAGTGTGCTGTACTGATCTAGACATCTTTCAATCAAGTTGACAGTCAGGAATACCCATTACATACTGTATCTCATGGTTATATGTTTGATTAACACTTTGGTCTATGTACCAAAGTGAGAAACAATCAGAAATATGAACTTTAAAAATTGAGAGGGATGGTTGAATAAAGAAACAGGCAAAATTAATAATTTAGAAACATGAGAAACATAGAATAATTAATACACCCAACACTACTTTTATTGTTTTGTAGCTACATTTCATTATAAGGAAAAGGCAAAATTAGAACTGTAGAAGAAGGAGTGGTAGAACTTGAACACAGTTTTCTTCTTTTTCTGGAAAAAGAATATTATGCAGAGAAAAATGTGGCTATATTTGGGAAGTATTGAAGTTTTCTCAAGAAAGAGATTTTTTTTTCAAAATTACACTAAATTAAAGAACTTGAAAATTAACTACTGATGATAGTTGATTTTTAAACTTTTAGTTCTTAATTATTCCTAAAAGTGTCCCAGATCCAGATGACAAACAAGCAGATCCTCTCAACATTTAAAGGAGCTGATAATTCAAACCTGTCTCCAAGACAGCAAAAGTTGGAGAGCTAGCCAGTTCACTAGAAGACATGAATGTGATTCTGAAATCACATACTATACACTGCACATATTAAAATGCACACTTTAATAAGTTTTTAATAAGTGATTCTGAAATCACTTGTGAATAACAAGTGTTTTGGTGTTTCAGATCCTAAACTGAAACTAACAATAATGTTATGTTAAAAGACCACTTTATCACACTGTGGTGAAATGTACATGTTCCTTCAAAATTCATACAGTGGGACTTAAGCCCCAAGGCTTAAGAGGCAGGCTGCTGGGCAGGGGTGAAGTCATAATCCTCTGCTCTCATGAATGAATTGGTATCTTGCAAGAGGGGTTGGTGGGAGCCCTGCTGCCTTCTGCCTTCTGCTTGTAAAGGTGCAGTAAACGGGCCCTCTCCAGACAGAATCTGCCGGCACAATCTGCCTTCACCTTGCTTGTAGGTTCTTCAGCCTTTACAATTATGAGAAATAAGTTTCTGTGCTTTAAAAATTACTCAGGCTATGTTATCTGGTCCCAAGAACCAGAACAAAGAGCAAGACCTACACAACAGCTAAGACAGTGTTTTCCAAAGAAGAGCAACAAGAAAGGCCATGACCAACAATCAACATGATGCAAATAGTGTGAATACACTGCATCCACATGCATATATAGCATCAAACACTGTTGGGTTTTTGTCACAAAGAAATTAAATCTTTGCGTTATGCCATACACTAAAATAAATTCTTGATGCAGTAAAGTATAAAAAGATTGAGGAAAAAAGAAAGCATAGATAACTATTTGACTTTTCTCAGAGACACTCTAAATCTAACAAAATAGCACTAATACAGGATTATGTAAATGAGGACTATGACATTTTTGTGTTAAATGTAATAAATGCCACCTAAGAAATGTAGATGCTTTCACCTAGAAGTATTAATTTATCATTGCATTTAAAATTATATTTGAAGAAGTTATGTTATTGTTAATTGTAACAATATGGATTTATCTGGTACTGTCTTGATGTCACATAACTTTATTCTATTTAATGAAGGCAATTAGTACATATTTGACTAAATATAATTTTAAATGCACACTTTTATAAGACTTTTTATTGTAAGAGTTTTATTTCATTGGATATAAAAAATTCTCTGCTCTCTGTTTCTAGCTAATTTAGAGTAGTAATGAAAATCAGGCTCACTGTCTTGATCAAAACAATTACAAAATGGAACAAAATATTGGAAACAATGGTGGCCATGTTTCTTCAAAAATAACCATATACCTATTCTAGTACTCAGTCACTCCATTTTTATGTATTTACAGTTAGAAGATGTAAAAGCAGACTTGCATACAACTATTCCTAGTAGCTCTATCTATAATAGCCAAAGTGGAAACAATGCAAATATAGACCAACAGGTGAATGAATAAATATATTGCAGTGTATCTAATGGTATAAGATACTACTGATTAATAAAAAATGTATGCACCAGGATTGCGACACCATGGTTGAATCTCAAAATAATTATGCTGATTGGAAGAAACTAGATTCACTTCCCCAAAAAGAGTACATTCTAGAAGATTCCACTTATATACTGCCATCTAATATGCAGCTATTTCTGCTAAGGAAATGAGAATGAACAGGAAGGAGAGATTGCAAAGGATAATGAGAAATCTCTGGGAATGATGTTTCTTGTTTATTGTCCTGATTGGCTTTGCAGGTGTATGCACATGTTAAAAACTTATTAAAGTGTGCATTTTAATATGTGCAGTGTATAGTATGTCAATTATAAAATAAACTGTTAAAGATGTAGTTTCATTTTGAGGCAGTGTTTTGCTATGTTTGGACTGGCTCAGGCTGGCCTTGAACTTAAAAATCTTCCTGCCTCACCCTCCTGAGTAGCTGGGATTACAACCATGTGCCACTGTTCTTAGCTTCAAAAATAATTCTTAAAGAATCACATGGTATGATTTTTCAATTCAAACAGTGCTCATGCCTTTCATCTATTGAAGAAACTAAAAGATATCATCTTTGTTATCAGGGTCTGACACGGTTTAGTATAACATAAAAGTTTCAAATGAGGTAGTTCCAAATACATACTATTGTAATTCATCCTGATCTATAATGATCTTGGTGACATTAAATGCTTTACATATAATTATATAATACATTCCACGATCAAAACTTATATAAACAAGTTTTACCTACATATTGGGAAACTTTCACTTAATCTGAAAATGTTCAAGTACAACACCTCATGGTTCTGGTGTGTGAAGCACTTGAAAAATGAAGATTCTGTGGATTCTTAGTTTTGATTGTCTTATTGTTTGTTGTCTGTCTCCAACAGTGGAAGAAGGCAGGTGAAGTCCTTATCATAATGATGCTAATCTTAAATAAGTACTAGTGAGAGGAGAAATTAAGGTACCATGGGAAACGTGTGTTCCACTTCATGGTTCTGTATACAACCTAGTTTCTGTATTCTCTGTCCTGGTGGATTGGAATAAATTAAACAATGGTTGCACATTCTCTGTGTTGCTTTGACAACACATTTTTTAGACTTACCATGACAAAAAAGATAAACACACGTAAATTGAAGTTTACTTCTTTTTTTATTTAAAGAAAACAAGAAACAAAACAGAAAAAAGGGTACAAGTAGTACAAAATGTCAAAGAAAAATATTAACATTAAGAAATTACTAATTGATAAGTTACACGTTGTGGTTTACTTCTTTTTTATTTTTAATTTTATTTAAAAAGAAAAAAAGCAAAACAGAAAAAAAGGTAGCAACAATACAGAATTAAAAAAAACACTAAGAAATCACTCATTGATAAATTACATACTGTCATCTTAGAAATAGTTGTTCAAGTTACAAAATTAAACACACAGGGTGGACACTCAAACAGTGAGACTGCAAACAGTTCTGCTCCACGAGCCAATAGAAACTTAGTAATATGGTCATCTAACTTCACATTCCAAAAATATTTCTGCTAACATTGGAAAAGTCTTTATATTTTCTCTGGAAAATAAACAGACAGGCAGACAAACAAGCAAACACAACCGGGAGGGGAGGGGAGAAAAAGGAATGGAGATGTGAAGGAGAAAGGAAGGGAAACTGGCTCTGAAACCTTAACTGACTGCCCTTCTGGGATCCAGCTCTCTTTTTCTGGATGTGCTGGAGGCTGGGGCTGTGGGACAGAGGCTTGTTTTTGTGCTATGGATGGCAGCATCCCAGGTACGAATGGCATGGAGGAGGAGGAGGTCGTGAGCTTGTCTATCTGATAGTCACACTGGCCTGAGCCCTGTTTGCTTACATTGGCTTCTCTAGTTCTTTCTGCCCTAGCCACACTGGGCATTGTGAACCCTGACCTACTGCAGGGCAAGGAATTTGGTTTCTTCTGCTGTTGTCAATGGCAGCTCATTCTTTGCTTTCTATTGGCTGGCTCCTGTTGGGGTTTTGTGTATGGTTCATCTAAAGTCTCAATAGGACTGTGTATCTAGATGGATCCTTGCCCAGTGTCTGATATTGCAGTTGGTATGGACAAGAAAAGCTGGGGCTTGCTGGTATCTCTGCTCATACCTTTAGCTGAGGCTTCCTTTCAGCCTGGGAGACCAGAGTGGTTGTTATCTTAAATGGCCACCATGCATTTCTTCAGAGAATTCTTGCCAAGTTGGAGCCACGGTGGCGGAAGACTAAGAGCCAGGCTTGTGATGCAAGTCCTATTGGTCATTGCAGCCTTAGGACCCTCCTGGTTGAGGGTGGAGAGTGGAGATATAATAGCTTCCTGATGAAGATGCAAGTTGGACCCATCTCACAAGAGTGAGTAGGTTGGGAGATGTGACCATTTGTACACAACGGGCATTATAACCCTCATCAGTTATCTACTTCCAACTGAGTCTTGCCCAGGACCCAGGTAGGAATGGGTCAAGACTGTTGCTTCCTCTCATGAAAAAAACCAACCTAATCTTTGGGGAACCTTTGTGGGTTTTTAAAGCTGCCCACTCGACTCCCCAGACACTGAATGGGGGACCCTGGGAATTTGTATTGATCTCAGTCCATGTCTATAGTGAATATTCTCAGTGTAGGGATGCTTTAAGTGATGGGCTTCCCCAGGTACTCAGTGATCTTAATAGTGTCTTCTCTTAATTAAAATCATTTAAAAATCTTTAATAGGCTGTTCCCAGTTTTTTACTCCTTTGTGCTAGTTGTCAGCTTTCGAAACAAGATTTTTATTGAACATGCATGCATATTTTTCTTATCTTCAGAATCTAAATTTCTTTTTTCACATGCCAGAATGACACTATAGCCATTCCCCCCCCCCAAATTAATCAGGTTCTTTCTCCAAAGGGGTGAGGTTTGGCTCATTAGCCTTGGAAATGTATTTTCTTCTGGGCCTTGCCCTGAATTTCTGACATATCTGCTGGTCTTTGTGCAGCCCTTAGGTTCTTTCTGAAATGTGTCTAGCCCCATAGTGAGGCTGAAAATCGCTAGGTCCGTCCTCTATGCAAAGTTTGCACTGGTCACTAGAGGTCATATGTTCCTGTATGGTCCCAGTGGCTAGTGCACTCTGAGCATATGTGTTTACACTGCATGCCAGCCGTGTGTGGTGAGGAACATCGAGGCTGTTACTGTGCAAGCCAGAGCAGCTCCCTTGTCCTCATACCTGGGCAGGACTGGGTATCAGGAGAGCATATGGTGACTATGGCAGAACGTGTGGCAGGAGGTTTTGTTGTGTCGTTGTGAGACATCTCTCAGATTTCCTGTAAATGTAGACCTGAGTTGTCCCCATTTCCTTTGATATCAGTGATGTGTCCATGGTGGGAATAAGCAAATATTTGACACCCACCAGCAGAAAAGTCCCCACTGAACAGGTGCTGCAGGGTCTGGTGAGGTCTTCTTGCTACTAGTGCATGCTTCGTGACAGCCTTTCCTCATGGCTGTGAATTTTTTACCCCTGAACAATGCAAGCAACTCAGGTGACTCCAGGTACCCCTTGGATGTCATGGGATGTAGCTTTGTCATTCCCTGAAATTGTTAAACTGCTAAGAATGGTATTGCCTGCAGCATTTTAAATAAAATTTGACTTTAAATCTAAGGTCTCTAAAGGCATCCTTTGCATTTTTAATGTATTTTAAGCAGGCTGGTAGGCTGCCAAGGCTGCTGATGTCTCCTGGTACCTGGAATACAAGCCTCGATGATGGGATGACCTTCCATGTTATGGTTTAGAACTACAATGCCCTCCCATCTCACTTTGGGGTTGGCCAGGTTGGAAGGGGTGGGTCATTGTAGGTGAGACTCAGAAGGGTATATTCTCGTCCTTGGCTCCTCCAAATTCTCTCTGCTTTCTGGCTGCTATGGTGTGAGGATCTTTTCTGCATCAAGTCCTTCCATCATGTGGTTTCTGTGTTGGAGGCTGCTAACTATGGACTGAAATCACTGAAACTGTTGAGCCCAAGTAAACCTCTCCTTCTTTAAAATGGATATTTTGCCCCAGTGATGGGAGAGCTGATGAATGTACTCCTGAAGACTGGGTCCCAGAAGTTATTTCCTGGGTTTCCTAGTCACTGCTCCTTTCAGCAACCCTTCAGAAGAAGCCAGAGGAACAGTGCTGAAGCTCTGTCTCCTCTGACTTCCCTGTGACTTGTGTCTCGTGGAAGACTAGTAGTACTTTAAATCAGAACAGCACATCTGCTAGTTGGTGCTACATTGGAGAAAATCCACTGGGTTACAGCAAGCAGCTGCCTATTTTTAAGCCTCCACTGGTCACTTACTCGCTCATGCCTAGAATGACTGCAGGAGGTGGGCACACTGCCTCCTAGTTGCCACTCAGGGTTGGATCTTTGTGATAGCAGCTAGGGCTTTTACCCCTACCTTTGCTTTGGGCATGGATGCTCTGTGGTTTCTCTTGGTGGCAGGTTATAAAAAGCCAGGATCAAAGCTCCTTGAAAATGACAAGAACTAGGCTGGGAGGTCCCCTGTTGGCTCACCTAATCTCTTACCCAAAGTTCTGGCTCTGGGTCCCTGGCCTCCCTTCTGTAGCACCATCTTGAGGGACCAGAACCAGACAATGGTGTTCAGTTCTCATGAGTGATATTTCTTTTTGCCTAATGGAAGAACACAAGAGAAGCACAGGAATCATGGGGAGGCAGGCTTGTTCATCCCAGGCTACTGCAGGGTGTCTAAAATTATAGCCTCTGTCTTCCAGGGAGAGAACATTCTTGCTAGCCAAAGGGAAGCAGGATTCTGAGAAGTTTTGTGCAGGTGTAGTTGAGGAGGAAACCAGGGTAATCTCATCTGCCTCCTTGCCATTTTTTTTTCTTACTGGATACTTCTGAAAAAAATGTTCCCACTGTCATGGGATGCAAGGTGTGGGGTTAGAGAGTACCCAAGGGTCCAGGAGACAAGAGTCACATATTTGGCTCAAGAGTATCCTTGTCAGTCACTAGAGTGGGATCTTGCTTCACTGATGCAAATTTTAAGACAAGGTTAATAGTATAAGTTTACAGGCAAATACTTTAACTGGAAAGCAAGGGAAAAGAGGAAAGGGACTTCAGCTTGAGAAGAAAAACCAAAGGGAGAACAAATCTGACAATCAATAAGTCTGGCCACTCTACCTCCTGCAGAGTGGCTAGGGTCTGGTTGGTTTTTGCCTCAGTCTCACTTTGCTGTGCCAGGGGATTCTATTTTTGTTGGAGGGATAATCTAGTTCTCCTGAGATGATCATTCCTACTTGTGGGGCAGCTTCAGTTTTGTAGAAGCTTTGCTGGAATCCAAGGTAACTGCAGGTCAGGGCCATGACTGGAGACTTCTGTGTGTCCGTTAGTAGTTGAATATCCCTGCAAAGCCTCTTATCTTTGTGTTCTCATTCTTGAAGGGGGATGAGAGAAATGAGGTAAATTTAGGGTTAATAAAACTCATATTACCTATTTTAGACAGATAATCCTTAAATGATTAACATGCTTCTAGGCAGAGCTGAGCAGGGATCTCACCCAAAGCTTTAAGGTGATAAAGTAGGCTGATATCAAACAAAGGTCAAACTTTGTTCTGTTTTTAGTTATTTATTGGGCATCTGTAGGCCCAAATGACAAGACTTCCATTTTCTAGCAAAATCAGACTTCAAGTCCCTGACTGCCTTGAAAATCAACACAAGTCATGCTTTTAATGAGTGACGGGTTAAAGGCTCAGAGGTTTGCTTGTTCTCTGTCCCTCAGTGGTGATCCTAACAGTTTTATGTTGCCATCTAGTTCATTCTTGGAGATACTTTGCTGTGGGCATCCTTGTTCTGGTGCCTTACTCGGGTTTTGATGTGGATAGTATTGTTTGGGAGGGGGAGGGGACGGGAAAGAACATATACCATACTTTGAATGAGTAACAGGCCCTGAGTTAAGGCCCCAAAATGTGCCTATTCTTTGTCCCTGGTCATCTCTGTTGTGCTCCTACCTCTATGGTGTTGGGGCAGTGCGTAAAGGTTGATTCGTTGTGTCCTCTTGGGAAGTTTAGAAGTTTAAGCGACTCAGCAGGAGGCCAGGGTCCTCACTTTGTAAACTTCCTCATCCTGTGCAAAAGGGGGGCACAGAGATGATGAAGGCATAAAGGACCCACCCTAGGGTGAGTAGCCTGCTTACAATATAATGGAGAAAACGAGGCTCTTGTTCTTGTGGCTTTTTGTTGTCTTGCCACCTTGAACTATTGCCCCTCACCAGGCCACCCTGCCTTGGAGCCAGACTGGAACCTCCACAAACTGTGAGCTGAACAAACTTTTCCTTCCTTAATTTGGGGTGTTGGGTATTTTGTCTCAGTAATGAGGGAAAAGTAGCTAACAGGCAGCAACACCCCTCACTGAGGGCCCTGAGTACTGCAGTGGGAGGCACCCCTTCCTCTCAGAATCCAGGAGGAATCATCACCACCTAAAGATCAGGCTGGCTGCCCTTAGGAATACAGACGCCCTTTGGAAAAGGCACAGTCAAGCCCAAATGCCTGCAGATAAAGTCACAATGATGATTGGCCCTCTGCTGGTCATTTCTTTTTCTTGGCAGGTTACATGTGGCTTAGATAAATTCATCTTTTGTGGGACTGGCCCTACTGGAAGGACAGTGTACTGGGTTCCCTAGGTAGGCATCTGTTGAGCACTCACACACAGCTACCAAAAAAGGCATTTCCAGCTAAGCAACGCAAATGTCTATCCTCCAGAATGTGAGATTCAGTCATTTTGAATCTATTCCCCTTTTCTTGCACTTCAGAGCACAGACAAAACTGCCAGCTAGGTTTGGGCAAAGGAAGTCAGAGTCCAGAAAAGATGTAGGGTGTGAGCCCGGATTCTCCTCGGGGCACTTTGAACAGTTTCATTTCCAGTGGCCAAAGATGGGACTGATGTCTGGTCTAAACAGGAGAGCACAGGACCTTACTGCACTCGTGGAGGGTGAAGTTAACCAAATATTTGACAAAATCTAGGGCATAATGAAGAGGTCTATTACAATGAGATTTTCCTGAACTTCATTTAAGGAAATATGAAACAGCAATTCAAAGGGCTATTCTCCATATGCTCAGAGTACAATATCCCCAGCACTGCAGCACAAAGGCAGAAATGAGCTTTTACACAATCCAACTTCAATCACAAAGGTAATTAACCCGACACACTGGATGATCTGTTTAAGCCTTCGAAATGTGGCTCTTTCTTTGAATGCAATAATATTCAATAGTCACAGTTGTATTTCAGTGAGCTGTGACATCCATGTGATTTAGATTTTTATAAGTGACATAAATGGCCATATGGATTTACATTAAGAGAAACTCTCTGTTTCCACAGTTCATATTTTGGAATCCTGCCTTATTTACATAAGAAATTGCATTTGGGTCTTATTTGCATACCACATTGACAAAATGCTATTTCCAAAAGTGGTGGTGAAGTTAACAGGCCCAGATATCAAGCACACTAAATGTCTCCCAAATAAATGTGAACTGCGAGCATCTACTTTCAATAATACTGGTTTAAGCACTAACTCAGTGCTTAAGTGGCCACATAAACAATCACATTAAACGGCTCCAACATAATCAGCTGTTGTTACTGCGCCATCCTCCACAAGGATAAACCAGTTTCATGGGTGTGGGGTACAGCTTAGCTATGGCAGGGCATGTGTTAAGTAGGTGGTGATAAGCTGCAGGGGTGCTTTTGCTTATAACTAGACATTTAAGACTTGCTTGGCATTTTAGGTTTAGCATGTAGGAAGACTTCTAGGCATGCAGGCCAACATAGCCGGTAAAGCAGCCTTGTGTCCTGGGCTTGGTCCAGGTCCTGACTGGCCAGAGAGGTCTCCGAGGAGAGGACCCAGCCTGCATCAGGCTACAGTTGCTGCTACGTGTGGGTCAAGGGCCAGGGCAAGACCAACAGTGGAAACCAGGGTTTCCTTCCAGTGGCTCTCTACCAGCCACTTGAGGGGAGAGGGAGACTGGATGCTCCTCTTTCCCCTCAGCAGATAAAAATAGCACCCTCCCTTTTCTCTGTATTCCTTAAATACTGGAGGCTCTCTCTTTCTCAAGCTCTTCAGAGAACAAGGTTCTCATCTTTGGAAACTGTGAGCTTGTGACACTTCAGGAGGCGGGTCTCTAGTGTGAAAGAGCTGGAAAGGGTCATCCTGCCTTCTGCAAGATAATTTTTTTCCCGGAGGCTGCCTGGCTCCAGGACTCAGTTCTGTTTAGCAGAGATTGGACTCTCTGCCCAGGTGTGGGACATTTGGGGTAGAACCCAGAGTGGCACCTCGCCACACTTAGATGCTCATGCCCAGGCTCCCTGAGATGCCATGGTCATACTGTGGTGGGCATGGCAGGGCACAGGAAGGATGAAAAGGTGGCAGTCTCTATCAGGGGCAAAGTGTGAAGTGGTCTGGAGCAGAGCAAGTGTGAACAACTCTGGGGGTGAGAAGACGTCCTCAGCCTCCAGCTGCCCCTGTAGATCCACCAAATGATCTCCTTTGCCCCTTGAAGAACATTCAAGCACCCTTTTCATCACACCCATCTACACGCCTCCTTCTGAGTTTTAGAAAAATGGGTGCATCTTTCTTGGGGGGAGTCAGGGCTGGAGGTGTCTGTTCCTTTTTTTTTTTTTATAAAATCAACTGACATTTTCAATTGACAAATAAAAATTATATATATTTATGGTGTACAACATATTTTGAAATGTGTATTTATCTTTTTGTGGTAAGAACAGTAACAATCTATTCTAAGGGGACTTTAAATCACAGTGTACAATGTTATTAACCACAGCGATGCTGCTGTGCTCTCATGGAAGCCAATGCCTCCTGTGTAACTGGAACTTTGTACCTTTTCACCAATAGCTCCCCAGCCCACTCACTGCCCCTGTTCCACTCTGCCTCTTTAGTGACTGTGGATTCTGATGGTGAGTACGTCACGTAGAGTTTGTCTTTCTGGTTCATACTTATTTCTTGACTGGTGTCTTTGGTGTGCTATATTAACATCCTTAAGGCAGAGGCCAGTATTAATTGCTGGAGGAGTATCAGCAGTCTTCTTCTTCTTCTTCTTCTTCTTCTTCTTCTTCTTCTTCTTCTTCTTCTTCTTCTTCTTCTTCTTCTTCTCCTCCTCCTCCTCCTCCTCCTCCTCCTCCTCCTCCTCCTCCTCCTCCTCCTCCTCCTCCTTGTACTGGAGATTGAACCAAGTATTTGCATTAGGCTATAGCCCCAGAACCTTTTAAATATTTCTTTTGAGACAAAGTCTTGCTAATTTCCCCAGACCAGCCTCCAACTTGCTAACTTTTGATACTCCTGTCAGAGTTCCCCAAAATGCTAGGATTATAGTTGTATGCCACCAGGCTTGGCTGAGGCCATATGGATGTTTTACTGTGATCATCTGACAGTGCTAGTCATTGAAGGGCAGTGGGAGGGCTTTCCTAGACCTAGCTTCCTTCCCAGAATTCCTGTGTGACTGGCCCTCCATCCCTGTTTCTTCCCTGCCATGCTTTGCATACTTTGGAAGAAGGTATAGTCCATGCACGATTCAACCCCCAGTGCCAGGCCTGGGTATCTCTAGAGTAAATCCCTGCTGAATGGATGAATGAGGAGTGGGCACACCTAGCATGTCACCTTCTAAGTGTTGCTGACATTTTGAGCCAACCAGCTCTTGACTCCCATTTGTCCCTGTCCCACAGCTGACAAGGATCTCACCAACAACTGTAGGGGGAGCTATGCTAGCCCCATCCAGCCACTCTGAGTCCATGTGCTCATCAGACACCGTGGGCACTGAGGGCTTGTTTGTGTCACTCTGACTATACTCTAAGATCTGTGAGGATGGAGGGACTAATTGTAATGTTTAGGAGAAAAATCTCTGGTGCAGATGTTATACAGTTGTTTGTAGAACTAATGAACAAACCAGAAGGTGGATTGGTGTATGTCAAGAGATACTAATTTTACAGTTTCCATAGATGCAAAGACAGGTTTCATATATGACATCCCCAAGTTCTCTTGGTCCCAGAGCAGGCAGCAGTTAGGATAAGCCACTGTCACAGCACACATGGCAAGTGGATAAATAAACATGATCATCACCTCTATCCATTTGCTTTTTTCTTCAGCTGGTTGGAATCCTGTGGGATCCCTGGATTTTCAGCATCTGTGCTGAAACTCTACCTGCTCCTACAAGCCTGGGTCTCAGTAAACACGCACAATCTGAAGTCTAGATCCTGGATGTATGTCCTAGTCAGTTTCTCTCTAATTTTGGCTTCTACAAAATCTGATAACCACTTAAACTCTGTCCCAGAAAACCTAATAACCAGCTATTTTTATAAATGGCTAGGCATGGCAGGAAACAAGATTGAGCTTTTAGGTAGATAAATACTATTTTTGATTGGTGTGAACTCTTCCTTTGGGTCTCTAAGAAGGAACTGAAGGTTTAGGAAAATAAAGCCTATACTTCTTTTCACACAACTTCTCCTGGGCAGAAACTTTCCAACCTCTTGAAAATCCAAAAGAATCCAAACCTGGCTCTGCTCTGCAAGACTTTCTCCCCTTAGGGGCTATTCTCATTCTAGAAAGATGCCAATTAGAACTGCCCTTGTTAGCTTCCACCCCGCTGTGTCCCTGGTAGAGTTGAAGGAGAAAGTCTCTCTGGAATTTTCCATCTCGGGGTTTGATGCATTACCTAGGAGACTGTGGGACCCTTCAGATCCTCAGAGGTCTTCAACATGTCACTTCCTGGACTACTCAGTTGAAGGGCTTACTTCACGAGCTTTTCTTTATTAACTCCTGCAACACCATATCTGGTGTCCCTCTGTATATCCTTACTCTGCATGTTTCTCCTCCAGTGCCCAACCCTCAGGCTGAGCAGAGCAGGGCCCTGCCATCTGCTGGCTCTGACTAAATGCCATCCAGACGCCCAACCCCTCAAGCAAGAGGACTTCTTATCATTGTTGGCTTAGCACAGGGGTAGATCCACTTATATAAGCACTACTTTTCTACCTGAGATTCCAGGAGCTCCTTTGCCTCTGCATTCTAGTGTTTCCTGAATACCAAGGATTTACCATCTAACACTTCCTCTTGGCTTGTTTCATACTTTAAGAGACTCTTGTTGTTAATTGAATGACAGAGATTTTGTGATACTGGGGAGTGAACCTAGGTCTTCACATATGCTAGGCAAGGTATCCATCACTGAGTATCCAGACCTTATTATTTTATTGTGAGAAAAGGTATCACAAAGTTGCCCAAGCTGGCCTTAAACTTGTGATCCTTTTTGCCTCAGACCTTCTAGCATTTGACATTACAGGTGTGTATCTCCACACCTGGTTGATTATTTGCGTTTAGTGCAGCATATCTACAAAGTTATTGAGTTCTGTTGGCTATTCTCCATCAGTGGATCATCACTCACATTTACAGGCTAAAAAAGCACATTTCATGTAAGTCAGATTACCCAAAGAATAGTTCCTGATGCATCATGGAGACCAGTGTGCAAGCCTTTTTTCTCTGGTACCAGTGCTCTTTATCTTCCGTGTGTGGCTGCCAGAGGTTGGCAGCTTGGAGGGAAATTCAGAACCTAGAGATATGCAGGACTGGGTGTGTCCCTCATCCTTCACCTTGGGACCCAATCTAGAATGATGACAATGGGCACACGTGGAATCCAGCTCTGAGAAACCCTGTTGTGGTATATGATAGTTAACCGTGGTGAAACTTGAGTAAGAAACATCCAACTGAGTGGTCAGGCACAGTTCTGGTGTGGAAGATGGATGGAATAAAAGGGGAAAGAAGAAGAAAATCTCACCCCTGATTCTTCAGAGGAGCTCCTGTCTTTGCCACTGCCTTTGGACATCCATCTCCAACTTTCCAGTGCAGACTCATCAGGTTTGGTGCACAGCCTTTGGCTTCTTGATACAGACTCACACAAGATTCTGCAGTGAATGCCAGGCCTTCAACTTTTGCTTGGATTCTTCAGATTTCCAGTGTGCAGACAATCCTTTTGCATCCTGACTCTGCAGACAGCTATTGTAAACCATGTAAATATGGATTTACATATTTATATAAATATGTATTTATATATTTATATAAATATGGATATATATATATATATATATATATATATATATATCATGGTTTATATCTAAATGTGCCTGAAAGTCCTCATGAATTAATAGGTGGGACTTTGGAGAGATGATTGGATCATGAGCATGCGATACTCATCAGTGGATTAATCCACTGACATGTTTACAACTGGATGTGATGTTGGGAGACAAACCGGGTGGGAAGAGGTGGGATCCCCTAGGCTTGGCCTGGAGGAGTGCGCATCCTTCTTCTTCCCTTGGTGATTCTTTGCTTCCTGACCACTCTGCCATAAGCAAGCTTCCTCCACCAGGCGGCCCTTCCTTGGAACCAGCCAACTGTGAACTGAAATTTCTATACACTATAAGTTTGTAATAGGTGTTGGGTAGTTTGTCCCTGCAACAAGAAAGTAACTAAATACTGTGTCACTTACAATGCTGAAAATTAAAAGGTGTATTTTTTTCTTTGCTGAATATATATCTGCTTTTGAATAGGTATTAAGGTCATAGGTGGTTCAATTTCCTGAGGCATTGGTTCTCCATGAGCAGTCCAGGATCCCTGTGCATTTGAATGATAGGACAAGACAGTACCAACACCCTGAGAGCTGGCCCTCTCCCATACCACTGCTCCTGCAGACATGGATATGCCCAGGAAGGAGCTGCAGCTGAACTTGATCCCACACACCTTCTACAACTTACACCCAAAACTGAAGTTTTCCTTGTGAAAATCATCAGTGTGGGAGACAGGAAAGACACACATAAATGCTATAAAATATTGCTTGTAATAAATGACCTCTGTATATAATCAGAGTTGGCTGCATTTAATCTATCTGTGCTTATAATTATCATTTTTGACAAGAAGAAAGTGATATGTGTTTACCTCCCAATGACACCTAGGACACTTTTCATCTTCCATCAGCCCAGGTCCCACTTGATCTCAGCGAGCTATCTCCAATCACACGGAGCCATAATTTAACAAGACTGTCTTTGTTGTATTTCTGTATAGGAAAAGCACATAGAATCAGGTGTCTGAGAAGGGAGTTTTCATCATTACTATAAAACACTAAATTTTAATGAAATAAATGTCAGCCATAAAACTTCACTCATATTTGGAAATGTGAATTCTATATTTGAGGACTGTATAGCAGAAATGAATAATGAAACCATATTGCAAAAACAACACAAACTAGTGTTTGTATTATTTTTTAAAACAGAAGTTTTTATTTTATAGAGTGACAAAAAGTAAAATGATTTGTTTTCCTTTTGTTGCCTGAGATACATGTGAATCTTTGAGATTTGACATTCCTGTCACAGGCCTGGCAAGGGGATCACCATCAGTAGGCAGGATGTGAAAGGTATAAAAGTGATGCAAACATTGTGAGTTCAAAAAAAAAGCATGGAGATTTTGCTGTAGAACACACTAGGGTTTATGGTCAGTGATGGTTTCCTGGTGTAGAATAAAGTAAATCAAATATCCTACTACAGAGGAGTTGGCTCCTCAAAACAGTTACAGTATCTCGTAGGGTGTGACTGTCTGGTCACTCTGGGTCAAAGCCAGTGTGCATGACTGGGAACTGTGAAAGAACAGACATACACCCTCTGCACACACTGAGAAGTATTGAAAGAAGGGACAAGATGGAATTTCAGAGCCCTTGCCATGATTTGAATATGTTGCTCAAATTTCATGTGTTGGAAGCTTAGTCTGCAAATCCATACATAAGTGATATTGGAAGTGGGCCTTTGGGAAGCGGTTTTGCTCACATAAATGGATTAATTTATTCATAGATTTGTGGGTTGATGCATTACCATATTAGTGGGCTAGCAAGGGTGTAGTTTTATGATAAAAGCAGTTCTCTTTAGCATCTGTGCTCTGTATCATCATGTGATACCCTCCACTATGTTACTATGGCATTGGGATCGCCCCTGACCCCTCAATGCTGCATAGATTCTGCATCATGCCTTGAACTTCCCACCCTCTGGACCTGTGAGCCAAATGAAGAGTTATTCTTTATGAACTACTCTGTCTGAAGTATTCAATTACAACCACAGAAAAAGGATGGGCTCCAAAAGGCTATGGTGCCCAGTGGCTGGGCAGGACAGAAGATTAGTAACCAGATCAAACTGACCACGAGGCTACTGAGGGCAACCTCCCCACAAGTCACCCATTCATGAGGAGGGCCATCTGTCCACTCTTTGGTCACTTCAACTTAATTATGCTTAGGACTACATGGAAGAGGATTTATGTTCCAAATGTCCTAAGGAACTAGGTCATCCCAACTCAGCACCAGGTAGGAGGCAGAACTTCCCAGATGTTTACATCTAAAGAGACTGAACCTGCAGATGCTGACTGGTCCTACTGCATGTCCAGCATGACCAGTCACTTCTTTAGTCCCCAGCACTCTCTCAGGCATATTTTAAGCCTTTTCTGCTTCACCTATAGCTTTAGAGAAGAGGAAATGAACTTCATCTCCTAAGGTCATAGAATCAACCTGTGCCTATTTAACTCAAGTGCTATAATTTCATATTTGCTTCATATAGAAGCTAAATGTTGGACATTTTATACACAATGAAGAACTATCAACTTCTATCTTTGCTTTGGAACTTTCATAGTATAGGAATAATTCATAAGCCAACTAAATTTACCTACCTGAGCATTTGTGTAAATGTCCTCCAGGGCCCAGCACAGCAGCTACGTACAAAACAGTAACACAGCGAGGTGAATGAACAAATGCTCCATTGCAATAGCCTGAACCCCAGACCTACCAAGGTCCTGAGGTTTTGATGTCTTCAGTGTGCATGCCCCATGTAGCTCCAAGTCCAACACTGATGGATGGGAATCACGTTACACCAGCATTCCATGCCCATAACATTCATAAGCTGTCCATGTCCGAAAGGGTTCACATGGGCCCCTCTGAAATGAACACCAGTTGTTGGAGAGCAAATGCTCTTGGAAAGGCATATGAGTGGAAAAAGAGAAATGTGGAAAGAAAAGGAAGGAGAAGAGGAAATGCCCCTATAGGTCCTCACACAAACGAGAATGAAGTGTAAAAAAAAAAAAAAATCTGGTTTTTTGAGATAAAAGACATTAGAATAGAAAGGAGTAAAGGAGAAAGTTCAGCAGATGTATTTTGTTTGTCTGTGTTTGGTTCAATATGAGAATCCTATTCTTGGCTGTGGTAGCAGTCTCCTGGGTAGAGTATTTGGTGTTCTGACTCATGTGAGCAGGGAAAGCATAAGCTCCTGAATTTACAAGTTCCCTAAACAAGAAGGACTCCCTTGACCGGCTGAGGCTATGAACCTGACTATACAAAACTTTCTGGCTTCCCCATGGTCCAGCAATGGCAGTGTGAATGCCACCATTAGGCCAGTGTTAGCCAAGTCCCCCAAGAGAGCGACTTGGCTCCAGGGACGAGAATGGAAGGGAACCAGGTTGGCATGCAGGAGAGCTGAAGGCCCTTGTTGCTCCTGTTCTCTTCTGCTGCTGCAGGAAAGCCCCACCTCAATCCACAATCCTGGGATTAAAGGAATTGTGAGCTAGGATCTATTTTTAATTTTAGGACAAGATTAAAATGTCCTGTTGTGTCTGTTTTTCAATAAATTGCTGATGCTCACATTTGAATATCTCCATTTCAGTGAAAAAAATTGCACTGCATCAGCAAGCTATTTGTGAATCTAGGTTCTTTAAAACTTAATCCACAAGCTTAAAGGGTAAAAGTTTTTTGAAAAATAAACTGGGTTGTTAAAGCTATGTTAGCTCCTTGGCTCTAGAATTTAAATTCTTTGCTGTGTTGTAAGCACCACGTTGCTCAATTACTTTTTTCTCTGTATTTTCTTTCTTTAATCAAAAATGGAAAATTATCTATAAAAACCTTTTTTGGGGATTACCAAGATGCTGATGATCTTGTCTCAAATTGGTCCTTTTCCTTTGTGTTTTGAGAGCTCCACAGCAGTCTGTCACTGCTGTGTAAGGAACTGGGAGGTTCCATAGTCTATAACACCCAGGGATAGCTGCCCCTTGTCTCTGCCTGTCTTGCCTACCTATGACAATGCTGGCTATGCAGGGGGTGACACCCAACAGAGGTGGGTGCCTGCAAACCAGAGTGAGGGTAAAGAGGGGCTCATAGGTCCTCTCAGGAGGAAAGGAGGCCCCATGGCCTACAGCCCTCAGTGCTGAAGTAACAAATAGAGGCAAGGCTCCACTTTTACCTGGGAGCAGAGTGACGTGCTGGTGTTGGATCACTGGAGACACATCTGGGAAAGAAAAAGTGCATACTTGTGCCATTTCTTTTTCTTTTTAAACCAGTGAAGACTCTAGTCCCAGTTTTAAAATTGCTGTTTCTCTAACCAAAACAAGAACAGCAAAAGAGTTTTCCCTGTGTGTTAATAGAGAAGGTGGAGGTGGCTCTCCAGAGAGTGAGGAATCCTACTCAGCAGCTGTCCTCTGCCCAGGTGTAGCAGGAACTCAAAGAGAGTGCTGTCAGTGAATTAGAAGGAACAGGGAAATCCTGGGACAAGTCCCTGAGAAACTGTGTTTGCACTTTTTTTTTTTCAGGTTTAACTTACCTCATGACCACATACATGAGTGTGAGTGTGTGTATGTGGCCAAACTGGGAGAGGTCATCCCCCCAAACAGCTGCTGATAATAGAGACTAAACACCCTCCACAAGATATTTAAGGCACAAGATCTCCTCTCACTTCTTTTTCTCTTGATTGGTAACCAGGATTGCTTGCCTGAGTTCCAAAACACAATGTCAGGTGTAAGTTGATCCCTGTTTTCTGGGTTACCTGACAGCTGCCTCATGAGTGAGTTCTGTTTCATGACTTCACATCTGAATGTATATAAAGCTCATCCCAAGGAATAGGCAGGCGCTTATGTGGGTGCCTGGTTAGACATCCCACCTATAACGCCACGCTTCAGGCTGGAAACCTGAAACACCCGAGACTATTCCTATCTTCTGCCTCTGGACCTTTCTACTCCCTCCCTCTGCCTGCTGCCAATCCCAGGGGTTTCTCATCTACATCCCATTGGCTAGATCCCTGGTTGCTGACTTAACTTTTATACAGTGGTTGCCTGTGCCTGAGACATCTTAGCAAAGTAATGACCATCTGCAAGCATCTTTTGGGTACATTTTGATCCATTTCAAAAAAAAATCCTAGAGATTTGAAAGGATCCTTTGGTTAGCGTCTTTGGGGTTAAAACTACAGAGTGGATACAAAGGCTGCATGATGCCAAAATTCCTTATGACAGATGTATTCTTTGAAAGAGGAGCTGGCATGATTGTAGCTTTCCTCATAACCCAGGTAATTTCAAAACATGTATACAGGGGAGGGTGTCTGTCTTCTCTGCTTGGATGTAGGCTTTGTGGAGCCTGTCGTGTACAGCAATGGTCCAGAATCTGGGGGTAAGCCTGAAACATAATAGAATATCAACAAATACCTGTAAGCCAATGAGTGGATACGAACTGAGAAGGCCTCTTTCATCCTATAAGATGAAGTTAGCTGAAGTTAGCTGGCTGTAGTTCAGAGACCAAGCCCAACTAATTTTGTGCATCAAGCTTTATAGGCATGCAGAGGTGCCACTGTTACTGCATGCTGGACAAAGTCAGTCATTTGGAGACAATGCAGCCTCAGGTGGTCATCATCTGGCCCTTCTTTTATAAAAAGTTTGCCAAACTTTACATTTCAACTGTTTAATTTCAAGTTGGGATCAGTAAGTCAGCATGTACCTTATTGGCCTCCTCTGCAGGACATATCTCATTTGGGGCAGATGTGGAGATGGCCAAGGCATTGGGACACCATCAATAGGAGTTGCTCGTCTAGTTGGAATTGCTGCCTGAAGAGCCATGATCCTTTTTCTCAGCCACATGGGAGAAGATGCTGTCTCTACTCTTCACAGTGATGAAAAAATAGAGCTGAAGGTGAAGAACCTTCTTGCCAAGGTCACAGGTGAAAGGGGGCACTAATATCCCACCTTCATGCTATTTTCGTCCATGGAAGAAGACGGGTGCTGTGACCTGGGTTGGCACTCCTGATCGTAACTTACTTTCACTAGGGGGTGACCAACTTCAGAGACTCCATGACTTGTAATGCATAAGACACCCCTGGATGAAACGTAGACGATGGCTTAATAAATTCTGCTGATTACGAGTTACCATGGATCACACACTAATCATATTTTTACCTCTGTCCCTCCAACAACTTTGCTTGGCAGGCATTATTATGTCCCTGTTTATGACATGGGGACATTGAGGCTAAAGAGCAGGGAAACTTGCCCAGGGTCACCTAGATAAGAAGTGCTGTTCTGTAGTGACTATTAGAGGTGCCCTCCTGAGATACGTGAAGTGCAGGGCATGGTGTTCAGCCCAGGGTCCCCGGGGCCTTCAGAGAGAAGGAATGCTCTGAGCCATGCAGAAAGCTGAAGCCAGTTTACTGACCCCTAAGCTACAAAGCCGTGTAGAGGATCCAAAAATCCAGTGATAATTCAGTTGGCCTGGAACTCAAGCAGGAAAGGAGGCACATGTCCCTGGAGTCCTGGGAAGGCAACTGGCAGAGCTGAAGCCCAGGAGTTGTGGCTGGGACCACCTAGACCTCCTAACCTCGGGAGCATCTAGGATTTTTGCACGTGTCTTACCCCTCACTGCCATCCCTTACCAGGCTACCTGGGTAGCAGGACTCTGCCTCAGCTGGGCACGTTGCAAACAGAAGCCAACAGGAAGACTTGGGAACAGGCAAGTGTGGGCTTCCTAAGGACATTTTTACTTGTGAAGAACCAACATGTGCAGGCTGGTTTCAAACAAGAAGAGAGGCAGGAAACATAGCAGGAGCCATTTGTGGTTAAAGCTTCTCATCTTACTGTATTTCCAGGATGCGGACAATATCCCCCAGTTCCTGAATGGCAATAGTTCCTTTTGTTTTTTGTAGTTAAAAGTCAGTTTTGTTAGATATAGAATATGTGGTTCATGGGTTTTTTCCTTACTGCATTAAATATAGTTTCTTAGCTCTTCCTGTTGCAAAATGGAAATGATGATAACCTATTTTTATTTCCTTTAAATTAACTTGTATTTACCCCAATGCCTATAAGGTGTTTTTTTTTTTTTGTAGAAGTTTGATAATTTTAATAATATATGTCTTGGAGTTAGTTTTTTCTGGGCTTACATTCCCAGTTGCATTGTGAGTACTTTCAATATAATAATTGTAAATCTATTTTTAAATAAATAAGATTGTCTTAAAATATAAATTTTAGTACCTGCTGTGGTGTCTCCTACAGGGATCCACTTTTATGTAGGATTTTCTTTGCTTCTCTTTAAGCAAAGCCCTTTTGAAGGGCTTTTCTCTCTGTCTTATTTCCTGAAGCCCTTTTCTCTCTGTCTTATTTCCTTTTTGATGAAAAGCACCTGTTTTTTAAATTTTGTTTTCTATTTTTCTTAAGCATGTATTATCTCTTATTGCATTCCATTCATGTTTCTTGAAGCTTAGTTTTCATTTCTCCAATGCTTTTTAAAATTTCTGAGTTTTCCTCATTTCACCTCCTTTCTAATTTCTTTTGAATTGCAATTTTTATTTCCCTTTCATTTTTTCTATCATTTTAATTCTCACTGGAAATCACAGTTTCTATCATGGGAGGATGAGTCTCTGGCAGGCTTGTAGTGTCCAGATGGCTACTATTCTGGGCCTCTGTTTGCTTACACAGTAATAAGTTTGACTGCACAGTTACCATATCTCATTTTACATAAAATTATTTTTAATTGCAGTTCAAGGGACATAAAATTTACAATCGCTACCATTTTTGGGTGGACAACTTAGTAATGGTAAATATACTCACACTGCTGCATAGTTATCATCCTCCATCCGACTCCAGAACGTTTCATCCAGCAAAACTGTTACCACAAATAAAAACTCCCCCCACCACTCTTGGCATCCACCTTTCCACTTTTTGTCTTCCATAACATCATCAATAAAAATGTCATCAGCAGTCTAAGCATTTTAAAAGCCTGAATGGTTTAAAGGACAAAAGCTTAAAGGCTTAAAGAGAATCAAAACTTTTACATCATCTATGCATATTATTTAAGAGCATCAATTATTTTAAAATTAATTTTATGAAGTTAGCATAACACTAAGCCATAATTTTATAAAATTACAATTTCCCCTGAGCTCCCAATAACTCAACCTTACTTAATACAACATTGGTAAGTAAAAATTAGCCCACATTTTTATGGGTTAATTGTCTCCCCCCAAATAAAATATTTTGAAGTCCTAGTTCCCAGAACCTCAGAGTATGGTCTTATGTGTAAAGAAGATGACTGCAGATATAATCTGTTACGATGAGTTCACATTTGATGAGAGTGGGCTTTTAATCCAATAAGATTGGAGTCCTCCTCTTACATAAACAGGTACACACCCTGCTGTATGAAGACTCAGGCATAAAGAGACAGCAGCTATGTGAAGACAGAGGTGGAACTGGAGCAACACCGCCACAAGCCAGTGACACCTGGGAATCCTGGAAGCTGGAAGAAGCAGAGAAGTCTCCTCTCCAGAGCCTTTGTAGGAAGCAGGCCCTGCGGATACCCTCGGTGTGGACTTCAGCCTCTAAATTACAGATAATAAACTGCTGTCTTGAGCTACCCCACTTATGGCACTTAGCTACAGCTGATCTCAGGAACTGAAACACAATCAAAACAACATTTTTACGATATTAATATGATATCTACAAATACAATTTATTTTAGGAATAAAATGGTGATTTACTATCAGAAAACATTATTATATCACATTAACTGCTTGGAGAAGAATGTTTATAAAATCACATTGACAAAAGGGGTTTGATTAAAGCTTTGACTGATTTCCTACAAAAACACACATATGCATGTGCTACACATAATATATGTCCTCTGCCTGCCTGTCTGAAAGGGCTAAGAGAATTCTGTGAAAACTACAAAAATGAATACAAAAGAGGAAGAATGGCTAATAAACAGTGCACCAAAGTCAATGGTTCCTGTAAATGCCAAATGTTAGAAACAGTTAGAAAGGATAATAAATAAAATGGCTTCATAATAGCAACCAAACGTAAATTTCTGAAAGTAAACTTAAGCAAAATGTAATTCCATGTGAAACAATCTATAAAATTTTAGGAAAGGAATAAAAGAAGACAAATGAATGGAAGGATTATTAGCTCGATAGTGTGATGATGCCATTTCTGCTAATTCATCTTAAGTGTAATCCCCAGCAACATCTGCAGAGGAGTCTGAAGGTTATCAGGTGACAGAATGAACAAATAGAACATTTTAAAAAATTTCTACACTATTAAGACTAATTAGCTCCACTAGATGTGAAAATATTTCCTAGAGTCAAAATTGAGAGTAATTTAGGTCAAATAGAAATGGAAGACCAGTCTTCTACCTTGCAGTGGGAATGAGATATATGCTTTAGGTGGTTCTTAGAGTCATCATAGCAAAGCTGGGTTAACCAATAACCATCAGGAAACAACTGGTTAAATTTGTAGGAAGAAAACTAAATTCTATCTTTAGCTCAAATGACAAAAAGTATGAGGAAATATTGAAAAAGTAGAAGCATACGTGCATCAAAACATGAAGAAAAAGGTTGTACTTTCCCCCGTCATACCCTAGAGTAATGGGTCAGGTCCAATCAGCTGAAGGGAAGTGCTGGTTTGCAGTTGTCGGGCTCCATCGCTACCTAATGGGAAGTCCTGGACAAAGTGCTCATCTGTGTTTTTTAATTTTCTCACCTCTAAAATGGGACTGATGTGTTCCTACTTTGTGGTAATTACAGAAAAGATGAAATAAAATCACGTGTAACTTGCTAAAAACAGAGTATTCTAAAGACATTAGCTCTACGGTTGTTTCCATAGTGGTTAAAATTTTGCACAAAAACTATCCCAACACAACAAAGGAACAATAGAGAAAGATTTGCATTGAAGTGAGCCAGTGGCAGGGAGAAAGGGGAGCTACGTTCAGCAGCCTACACTGTGCAAGGAGCGGGAGAGGTGGGAGGCAGGGCAAACCTCAGATCTACAGCTCCCTTCTCTTCTCTGAACCTTGGCTCAAAGGGATGAACTGTAGCAGAGCATCAAGAGTATAAACCCAGTGAGGGCCAGGCTTGCATTCTGTCACACCCCAGCTGAACTCCACCATGAATGTGATGAAGTGGATGCTGGGCTTCCAGTGTCAGGGTAGGGAGACCAGGTACTGGATTCCCAGGTGTTAGGTGGAAGTAAACATTAAAAATCCTGGTGACAGATGGCTGGGGCTACTACCTGGAAAGTAAAGAAGATACGATGTCTTTGTACTGTTCCCCATGTTTTCTTAATCATTTGTGATAGATAAAATCCAAAGAAGTTTATGGATTCAAGCTTTAGTCCAGGAGAACGTAACTACCTTTGAGCATGTCAACAAGGTCCAGGGCTCATACCAAGTCCAGAGCACATAGGTTGGGAAAACCTCTAGGTTTCAAAATAAACTACACAAAACCATTTCATCTAGAGAGCAAAAAGGAAACTTTGTTCCTTTGAAGTGGTCAAAACAGCTCACTTTCCTTGTAAAAGAACAGTGACCTCAAAGAAAGAGAATGATATTCCTTCAAACTTCATTTAATCCTAAATATATAACCTCAGACCTAATTCAGTGCAGCTGCTATTTTGGTGCTTGCCCACCTTCACGCTTGGAGGAGTATTTTCTTTACTGCTCTGAAAAGCTATCATTTTGCAGTAAACTCTGCCTGTATTCTATACGACTGCCTATGTTTCTTGTGTGAAACCTTTTGTCAATGGCACAAATAACCAAGGAACGAATGTCATTGGTTCTTTTCTGGTGTTAGGACCTAGTTTCCCCATGACACAGGGGCTCTAGGACCTGGCTGTGCAATCTGGGCTGAGATAGCCCGGAGTATTTCAGTGGAATTGTCTGAGGTCCTAGTGAATGGCGAGGTGACTGCAGAATGAAAGGCAGAGCTGATATCAATGGTTTCAGAGGAGATTCTCTGAAGGCTCTGGAGGGACCAGAGGGAGGAAATAGCTGCTGGCCCCGGTCTCAGGACAGGGAGAAAGACCTGGCTCACACCAGTTTTAATACCAGCCTCAACTCCAACCTCCAGTAGGACACAAAGCCACCCTCTAGGGCAGAGCCTTCCCTTTTCCTGGGGGATGTGGCCACCATGTCCTGCTCCCATCACAGCATGAGTGGACACCCTGTGAGGGTTCAGGACCTGAGCAGGCAGGCTGCTGCGTCCCAGGATTGAACTATGTCTGAAATCAGGCTGGAAATTAGCTATTTACCCCTCTATCTAACAGGAAAAGATTTCTGAAAAGGTTGAATCACATAGTGCCAAAATGAATGAGCCCCCACCTTCTCGGAAATTTGAAATTGCTGTGAGAAATTCAATTTTGTTGCAAAAGGTAAACATATTAATATAAAGATCTCTTAGCTATTACTACAAAAGAACAAAATCTCCCAAAAGAAAGGTAAGTAAAAAAACATAAAATAAAATGCAAACCTATAAGAAGCAAAAATAAAGTAATGGTTATTGAATTCACTAAGATAGAAGGTGGGGGTACTTCTGCCTTCTGCTGCATTGCTGGGCCAGGCGGATTGGTACAAACTCCGAGAGTGAGCACCATGCCTATCTGTGCACTGCAGCACATCCATGCATTTCTCCCAGCCTCCTCCACCCAGGGAGTGAAACTTTAGGCTTATTTACTCAGGACTGTCTGGGTTAGGAATAGAAATAGAAACTGCATCTTGGTTCTTTCCAAACTCAATATCTAGTACATGGGAAAAGCCCTCAATGATATAAGAGAGAAGGAAATAATCACAGAAATAACAGGGAAAGAAATTACAGAAATAACAGAGAAAGAGAAAAATAGTTAAATGTAAAAATTTCTACAACAGTCACCCTGAGAAACCCCAGTCTGATTCAGAAATGGAGAGGGCTGTGCCAAGTGGCTTTGCTTTCATCCAGCCTCTGGGCCACATGGCTGCAGGGCAGGGAACAGGACCCCAGGGCTTTCCCACACAGGACTCTCCCAGCTCTCAGGGCATGTGCAGCACCCTTTCTGCAGAAGAGCTGGGAAACAGCAGCTGGGAGAACTAGAGCACAAGAGAGAGCTGAGAAAACTGGCTCCCTCAGCAGAGGCGAGCACTCAGGTCACTGAAGCCAGTTGCTAGGTACCAAGACAGATTCAATGGAGTGCCCAGGTGAGGGGCAGTGGCTTCTGGTTACCATGCGCCCTCAGAGGCCAGAGGATCCTTGCAGGTAGGTAGAATCACCAGTACTCACCAAATCCCTGTTTCCTGGCACATGGCTGATATGCTTACACTCCTTGCATGGTGAAATATCATTAAAATGAATAAGTCACCAGAATGAGATTCGAGGTGTGATGTACTGAATGGGTGGGAACCAGGCTTACACAACTGTTGCCGATGAGATGCACCCTTGATGGAGAAAATTCTGAGGTGCTCCCTGTCTTGAAAAGGTTCTGAGCTGCTCCTTGTCCAGGAGAAGGTCTAGGACGCTCCCTGGACAGTGAAACTCTGGATGGTCTCTGCACAGAAGGTCTAAGATGTTACCTGAGCAGGGGAAGATGTGAGATGTTCCCTGTTCTGAAAAAGGTCTCATTCTCCATGGTTCTCTCTATATAGAAAAATGTATTGCACTTTGAAATACTCCCAAAGTGGCAGGTGCCAGTTTTTAACTTTGATTCTGACCCCTAGCCTAGTGTCTCCTGACCCTAATGTGCTCCTGCTGCCTTTGTTTGCACAGCTCCAGCTCTGAGACGACCCTTTCGGCACACTTCCTCCTTACGCTGACTGCATCATTGTGCCTGCAAAATGAATCTCAAGTAGGGTGCATTTTAATCCATGAAAATAGGACTTCTTTACACTAAAGCTGGGTTTTACAACACTAAGATTTTTCTAGAAACTTAAGGAATATTTTATTTTCTAATACAGAGTTTTGAGACTTCCCAATGACATACAGCACATGCCTTCTTAATTGTTTCTTGTATTGGATCCAGTGTCATTGAACTTCTCTGTCCCAAGGGAATGTTTTCAGAGACCTGCCTGGGAATCACATCTGAGTGACATTTTAATATAAACTGCAAATGAAGGAGACAACTGACTTTATTATATGAGGAGATCGTTTATTCTATACATTAGCAGAGCAAAGTCATCTGTAGAGTCTCAATTTTGTAATCGTTTACAATTTAAATGAGTCTTTTCTTATTGAATCATAGTATATTAGCCACCAGGTCCCTCAGATGATGTCTAGAATAGGATAAAGCTTTTTTTAAAAAATATAATCTCCCCACCCTTTGAATTCTGGATTTCAGTTAAAGAGTTCTGCATAGTTTCCTTGGTATATGGTAACATTTTATTACTTCAAAATGCATATCAAGTCTGCTTTTAAAACAGCCAACCCCAGCTGGAGGATCGCATGATTTCACAACCTAATTATAAACACTTAGTGATCTCTGAAGGCACAGCAAAACAAACAAATGCATCTCATTGGCAGAGGAATGGTGTTTTTACAGCAGGATGCTGTGTGCTAGGAAAGTAATTTAAACAGGGCGTCATTCTAATCCATCATGCTAAAGCAAAGTGTGAGCACACCTCAAAAAACAAACCCTATTTTAGTTCCTGGCCTTTTGGAAGATGATGGGACCTTAAAAGAGAGAACCAGATGTTGACCTTGGGAACTGACCTGATACCTGTCAGGGTTGACTTTTTCCTGACAAGCAAAGAATACTCACATCTTGCCTGTTCATTACTGAGATGTGAAATCTACTTACTCAGCCACTAAGAGGTTCACTGGTCTTGGAGTTAGCAGATGGGATTTACCAAGCTAGAGAATGGACTTCCCCAGGGTTGGGCTGAATTTTACCACATTTTCTCTTCCTTCCTCCATCCAGTAGCAGAGAATATCTGCTCCCCTGCTTGTGGAGATGTACAAGGGTGACTGTCATCTATCCCTTTTGAGCTGTTTCTGGTCTAACAACTCCTGGTCTGGGTCTCCAGACCCCTTAGCATCATAGGAAGATAAACTTTGTTCTACTGGCCAGTCCCTGATCTGACCTTGATTTAGGATAGCTCTGTGACACCTGTGGTTTCATAGCAGGGTCTCTTCTTGGTGGTCATCACTCTCATGTTCTTTCCATAAGACCATCAGTGAGAGCCAGCTGACCTGTCTGCTCAGTCTGGGCCCTCTGTTTTAGCCTGGCATGGTGTCCAGGTATTATCAGAGCTGGAACCTTCCTGCTCTTCAGTTCTCAGTGGAGATGCTTTTGCCATGGGAAGCCATGGCACTGCCTTTGCAATGCTGCCCCCAGTTCTTTGATTCACATGATGCCTGTGTGTTTCTTGGTGCTTTGAATAATCTAAATTCATTTCCTTCCTTGTCTCTTCACTGAAACCAAGGATTCTGTGAGGTTTGGGTTTGGCTTGCCATCCTTACTGGAAGTACAGCCTCTGTCACCTGGATGTGACTTTAAAGATGTCAAGTGATGAGTTCCTAACAACTCTTGCTGTTTCCACATGAAAAGCCCCAGCTATCTTGATTCTCCTCTACATACCTGCTGGCTTTCTGCTTGCCCTTCCTTTAGGGATCTGAGTAGAACTCCTGCAAGTTGTGAGCCAGTGGGTCTGGAAAGAACTATGGCAGGGCCAAGGTGGATCTGTGTCTACCTTGGCCCAGTTGGGCTCCCTGTGACATTGAGTGGAGGAACAAGGCCCCTAAACCCCTCAGTTCCCACTTTCTTTAAGCCAGGAGCAACCATGTTCCTGCATCTGTGTGACATGCAGTAGCCATTTGTTCAACTAGTTTGCTTCTTGGTACCAGCCTTCAACTAGGGTTACTGATCATCCGTAAGCCCTCCTGAGCTCAGGAAATAGCAGTAATTCAAGAGAGAGGAAGCACTGTACACACATGAGAAGCACAGATCTAGTTAAATGTAGCTTCAGAGAATATTGTACCAGACATGGCATGTACTTTCCAGAGTTCAGCATACCAGCTCCAGAGCATGTCACCTGTGCCCCTGTCCCAAACAGACTGTGCTGTGAGATCTCAGACTGTGAAGGTCACTCGCAGGACACTCTGTTGTCTGACACCCCTAATGACAGGTGTTTTTTTCTTTTTCTTTTTTCTCCTTCCTTTTTTTCTTTGCTTTTCCCTCTCTCCACTCTTTCCTTCTTTTAGCTTAAGAATGGGGGGTGGCATCCAGGACCTCATGTGTGCTATGCAGGTGCTCTCCCACTGGACTGCTCCCAAGCCCGGACACCTGTTTCAGACACTGTCCCATCTGAGAGCAGTAGTGGCTGCAGCCCACTGATGGTCTGTGAAGGCATCGCATGCTCAATGGGTCACAGCACTGAGTTACTGTAGCCTCACCGCCTTCAGCACATCCTGGCACAGGCCGAGTACTTACGACTCTCCTGTGAAGTGTGGAATGTCAGCTTCCTTAGTTTCATTTTGGGACTGAGGACACTGATCTCTTTGCAGCTGTTCTTCTGTATATGTTTATTGATTAGACAAACTGTTTATTGGGCAGATGGTTGCCCCAGTGAAATACCCAATGTTCCCCTTCTCATAATAGTAGTAGTTTTGTCCAAATCGAGGTCCCATATCACAGAGCATGGGGAGTGTCTGGGGGTAGTAGTTCTATCTTTCATGGGAGAGTCTGACTAGGACTTTGTGAAAGATTTTCTGTGGCTTCTCGTGCATGCAACCTGAATGGGGCTAATACCACAGATGCAGAGCTGAGAGAGGGTTACAATCTGGATGCTCAGCAACATCTACTGGGTTTCCAGACCCAGCCTTACCTGAAGCCCTGCAGACCTCTACAGCCTTTGTTTAGGAGAGTATCAAGCTCCCTTGGTGTGTGTGTCTGCATCCCTGAAGCATTCTCTTCTGTCAGATTCACACAGGCTGAACCTCATCTCCCAATTACAGATCGCCCTGGACACATCCTGTAATGAATTCCTCTTCCCAGGAATAAGGATGGAGAAAGGCAGGAGGTTAACTTGTGGCTCTAATGGTCCAGGTAAGGACCAGTATTTCCTCCCCCCACCCCAGCAATGCCATTTACCTTGAGCAGAAGGGATGGTAGCTAAAAGGCAAAATGTAAAATTAAGCCACAAAGTTCATAGAGCAAAGCCTCTGAGAGGAGTGATTAACGGTTTGTTAGCATTTATAAAAGTAAGTGTTTAACCACTTACTACTACTGTTTATGCTAAGAGGTGGAATAATATATAGGAGATATGCTTGAAAATGAAAAATATGCTGCGAATCACGGAGGACAGTGTGATAATCAGTCTTGAGATTGAGCCCTTCTGCTTCCTATGGACCTCAGGGGATCCTTCCAAGTGTTGCCAGCTGCCTGCATCTGACCCTGAGTCTGGAGAGCCTGGCCACAGGAACTGGCATAGGTGGGCATCTGGCCTGCTTACACAGAAGTGTAAGAAAGAGGATGCTCTGCTTACCTCATGCAGACTGCTTCCTTCCAGTCACCTTTTCCTATACATTTATGGGAAGGGAAAAAAAAAGCAACCTGCTCCATTCCAGGGACAAGGGAACAGAGGCTGCCTTAGAAGGCAAGGTAGGCAGCAGGTTGGTCAAGGCCTGTGCTGTGGTGCAGGCCGTTCAGAGCCAGGATCCCTGTAGGGTCTTGATGAGTGGAGGGCTCCTCTCACCTGCCCAGGTGTCTCTCAGAAGAGATGAACAGGCATCAAATACTGGCTGCTTTTCTCTTGGACTCAAAGTAAGGCAGATGTGGACCTACCAAAGAACAATGGGGCTGGACCCAGAGCCAATAGGCTCAGATGATGCCAAGAAGCATGAAGTGAACTATCCTGAAGAGAGCTGAGAAACCTACTCTTAGAGGATCATAAGGTCAGTGCATATCATGGTATTTTAATGAAAACCCTTGAAGCTATCAGGAGATGTTCTTTGGTTGCTTCTCATTGGAAAATTAAGAAAGGAAGAGTGATGGCTGTTCTGAATCTCTGTTCCCTATCTCCTCTGCATCGCTGCCCTGGGCCCAGCAAGGAACACCCTGTAGGAAGAAAGCCTACTCTGGCCATGCCCAGCTACCTCCTGCCCAGGCTTCTCTTCACTGCCCCCTGGGCCCTCTTCACTATCCCCCTGGACCCTCTTCTCTGCCTCCTGGACCCTTCCCTGTAGCACAGATATTATTCATCAGACTTGAGCCCCCAGGACTACATGCTTTGTACACACCAGGTAGTATGGACTCTCAGGGTATCCACTCACTACATGAGACACACATGTATATTATTCACCATGCTGCAAAATTGGATTGCTATCCTCAATTTTCAGGTGAAAAAAAAACCCTGAGGATAAATTCTATTAAACAATTTTCCCAAGCCCACTTCCAGGTGTGAACGAAGTCATAGTAAAAAGCCACAGCAATCCATACTTCTGCTTTTCCTATCATGCCAAGCCGTTGGTTCAGACTATGAATATGGTTCAGATTATGCCCAGGGAGAGACTCCTTGGGCAACCAGCTGGCACTCACCACTGACCCCAGAACATCTGAGATGTGTCTTTGTTACAGGAAAGTCCCACAGCTGCTCAGTGACAGTTAGCCACTTCTGTTGGCTTTCCAAGCTTGGGATTCTCTAACCCTCAGCTGTGTTTTCCTTTCTTATACTTCTGTGTAAGCTCACACACAGATGCCTGCTTGCACCAATGTACATGCACAATAATACATGCAAGAACACATGCACACATATACATACATAGGCTCACACACATGCATACATGCATACACAAACATGTACACACAGATTTAAAGTGTCATGGATATTATGAGGTCAAAATTATAAATTTTTTGCTTCATTATTTTTATTATTTCAAATGCATGACGATTAGTCATATCAAGTGCTCTGTGACCAAACTGTGGAAAAATCATGTTCATTTTTAGTCTCTGAAATATAGAAATTCAAAATTAAATTAAAGTTAAGATTATTGGCAATGTTACTATTTAACTTGGCAATATCACTATCTATATTCTATTCAATTTGTGTATTTATAAATCACTTTTGAAATTTTTAAAGTCAGACTCTTTGGTATTGTGAATAATTGAGTTATACTGTGTATGCCTGTTGTAACCAGCGTTCTCCCTAGAAAGTGCATGTCGATGCTGTGCCAATAAATACTGACACAGGTGTGGTGATATTCCAGGAGGGACAATTTTCTTGATTCAGTTTTGTCCCACATGAGGCACTTGCACAGCTCTTGGTGCTTTCTACTAAAACACAGAAAGGTTTCCAAGCAATGCACCCCTGGGAATGGGCACTGGTATGCAAACCACTGACTGAGGTGATCCCTTTGACGGCTGCATGCTATTTGTTCGTGTACCTATATCAGCATTATTCTGTCAGAGTTTTAGACTGAGTTCTGTGCTGTAATAAAGGACGTGCCATGAGCTTCAGGTACACACAACTTTGCATACTTCTCTGCTAATTTCCTTCATTTGGACAATGAGAGGCAGATTTCTGAGTATGCCTTTTAATGTTTTTTCTAACACATTACTAAATTATTCCCCTGGGACTTATGTATAACTTTATGTCTTCATAGGCAGCAGAGAGATAATAAAAACAAATTCCTAGGCCAACGTTTGTTCTTTGAATTTTGGGTTTCAAGTGAGAAGACAGTTTTTTCATGTGTAAATGCCTAATCCCTGATTTATGTATGGCCGGTGAGGTCCCCACCTATTCTGGATTTCACTGTGACCCTACCCTTCCTCCTTAGAGGTTTCTCTTCCTTCTGAAACCATTTCTAGAGTTCTGATGCTCAGAGTACACGGATCACCTGCATTAGACCCTGAGAGCAATGGTTCAAAACACAGACTTGCAGTGTCAGTCAGAAGAATAACTAAGAATCAATAAATGTAATACACCACACCAACAGAGCCAAAGCCAAAAACCACATGGTCATCTCAATAGATGCAGAAAAAGCTTTTGATAATGTCCAACACTCATTCATAATAAAAACCCTACAGAAAATTGGAATAGATAGTATCTACCTCAATCTGATAAAGGCCATTTTTGACAAACCAACAGCCAACATTATACTATATGGACAAATCTGAAAGGTTTCACTCTAAACTCAGGAACAAGACAAGGATATCCACTATCACCACTCCTATTCAGTATAGTTCTGGAAATATTATCCAAAGCAATCAGACAAGAGAGAAATAAAAGGAATAAAAATAGGAAAAGAAGAAGTTAAATTATCATTATTTGCAGATGACATAATACTGTACATAGAAGACCCCCAAAAACTCCATTAAAAGACTGCTAGAGGTAATAAACAAATTTGATAGCATAGCTGGATACAAAGCCAACACTCAAAAGTCAATAGCATTCCTGTACAGAAACAACAAACTCACTGAGAGAGAAATTAGGGAAACCACACCCTTCACAATAGCTTCCAAAAAAACCTGAAATACTTAGGAATCAACTTTTGTCTTTTACAAAGAATGTAAAAGACCTATATGCTGAAAATTATACTACTTTAAAAAAGGATATTGAAGAAGATATTAGAAAATGGAAAGATATCCCTTGATCTTGGTTAGGAAGAACCAACATTTTGAAAATGACCATACTCCCAAAAGTGTTGTACAGATTTAATGAAATCCCAATCAAAATACCAGTAACATACCTTACTATATTTAGATAAAACATTCCTAAAATTTGTCTGGAACTAGAAGAGACCTAGAATAGCAAAGGTGACTCTGGGCAACAAAAGCAAGGCAGTACGCTTCTCAGTCCCTGACTTGAAATTATACTACAAAGCTACTATGATATAATCAGGGTGGTACTGGCAAAAAAACAGGCCTCAGGATCAATGGGAGGGGTTCGAAGATGAACTACAAAGACACTCAGCCACTTAATCTTTGACAAAGGGGCTAAACATGTCCACTGAAAGAAGGATAGCCTATTTAATAAATGGTGCTGGAAAAATTGGCTTTTCATATGCTGAAGACTGAAAAACTAGACCCATGGCTATCACTGCTCACTACACTAAAGTCAAAATGGATCGAAGATATAAATATGAAAGCAGAAACACTAAATATGCTGGAAAAGAAGGTAGGCAGAAGTCTTGAAGACATAGGGGTAGACAAAGAGTTCATGAACAAAATGAAAACTGCATGGGAATTACTTCAAAGAATCAACAACTGGGATCTCATTTTATTAAAAAAGTTTTTGCACTTCAAAAGAAATCACCAACAAAGTGAAGAGAAAACCCACAGAATGGGAATGAATTGTAGCCAGAACTTATATCTAAAGGACTTATTTCCAGAATATAGAAAGAACTGAAAAATATCCAGTCCCCCAAATTCAAAGACCCCCTCCAAAAATGGGCATCTGAGATGGAAACACATTTCTCAGATGAAGATATACAAATGGCAAACAAATGCATGAAGAAAAGTTCACCATCACTGGTCATTCAAGAAATACAAATTTAGAACAGCATTGAGATCCCATCTCACTCCAGAACGAAATCACTGCCATCAAGAAATCAACTGATAACAAATGTTGATGAAGCTGTGGGGAAAAAGGAACACTTTTCCACCATTGGTGGAAGTGTAAACTGGTGTGGCCATTGTGGAAATCAGTATGGAGAGTCCTCAAAAAACTAGGATTGGAAGTTTCGTTCAATCCAGCTATTCCCTTCCTGGGTATTTTCCCAGAAAAACTGAAAATGTCATGTCAGAGCAATATATATGCACCCATGCTTATAGCTGCACAATTTGTAATAGCTAAATCTTGGAAATAACCAAAATGCCCATCAACCACAGAATGAATGAAAAAGATGTGGTATTTTATACAATGGAACATTACTCAGCTATAAAAAGAATGATCTTGAGGCTTTTATAGGTAAATGGAGGCAATTTGAGATTATCCTCATAAGTGAAATAAATCAGATTCACATTTGTAAATATCATATTGACTCTCTAGTGTAAAAAATAACAAAAACTGAAAGAATAATAAGATCCAAAATGTACAATAGACATTATCATAATGAAAGGGAAAGAAAGTGCTCAAAAGGAAAGAACAATTTGTAAGAATACACATATAACTGTATGTATGTGTAAGTGTGCAAGATAGATAACTATACTACTAATTCTCTGTTAGTTCATCAAAAAGAACAGTTTATGCTGTCATTGCTTGATTATCTGTTCATTTTTTATGCTTTGATTTTGTAACTTGAGCAACTACTTCTAAGATAGCCATGTGCAATATATTAACTAGTGTTGATTTCTTAATATTAGTTTTTTGAAATTCTGTATTATGTCTACCCTTTCTTCTGTTTTGCTTAAAAAAATATCCAGGAGTCTCACTCCCCACATCCTGAGGTTCAGGGATACTGCTGTCTGGTTTCCCATTAGGTACCCATCCCCTTGGTGATGCTCCTTTCTTGGTTGAACTCTCAGGAGACACACTGCACACACAGACCCCACCCTCAGTGTAGAACACCTCCCCACCCGCCTTCATCTTCAGTGTATTGGGGTCACAGCCTGAAAGATGGCTTCCCAGTCTCCAATACTGAGACAGAGCAGGGAAGACTTTTATGTGTTTCTTTGCCACAGGCCTTCCAAGAGCTTCTATGAGAATGATGTGTGAATTAGGAAGAAGGGGAAGGAAAATACACTCAGCCTTTCCTGCAACCTCACAGGTATGCAGTTGGGTGAAGTGGCATGGAAACTCAGCTTCTGCCCTTGCATGATTTATCTGCACCCTGGGTCTAGAATATTCCACTGGGGAGTTACATTCTTCAGTGAAGGCTTTTCCAATAATGACATATATTTAGTCATCTTTTAGATCTTCATATAATAAAATCTATGAGAAAATTCAATGTGTCTTCTATATTTGGAAGCACACAGTGGTAACTAAGAGTAAATTTAACAGTACAGCATGTCAGCATGAATGCTATCTAGCTATCTTTTGACAGCTTCCTACAGCCTTATAATCTCTTTTTGTTGAATGTGGGCTCCTATGTCACTCTGCAGGAATATCATTTATGAGCTTCAGCTTCCTAGACATGAAGCAGCACAGTTTTTGTGAATGCATGAAACTGAAAATGGGAAAGAAATGTCTGATTCTGGTTATACATCCAACTAGTTGTCTGACGTTGGATACGTTCCACTCTTTTTTTTCTGTTAAAATTATCTCAGTTATAAAACAGATATTAATCTACATTCTCCTGGGTCTGATTTATCCTTTAAAGATGTTGGTGATCTTTGGAAAGGAAAGATAACTGTCAATGTGATGCTCTTTACTCTAGTGGTGAGGTTCTTGAGGGTAGGGTCACAAGTGTCACCACTGATCACTGGGATTTGTTCTGATATGGAATTGTCCTAAGGTAAGAGGTCCAAATGAATCAGAAAAATTCACAGTTTTATGAAGGAGAGAAGTATATTTTACTCAAATGATTACTACATCAGTACCTGGTTGCTATGTGAGACCAATCATTCCTATATCTGAATAACTGAAATGGGAGATTTCGTTATTCATTTCTTGATTTAAAAATAGATAAGGTAAGCTTCATGAGATACAGATTTGAGGAGGCAGCTTTGAAGGACATCTGTAGTTAAATTCTCTATTTCAGCATATTGAGCTTTGATGCTTTTACTCTAGAAAAATTGTCCAGTTCACTAAGTAGCTATGAGGGACAGAAGTCTCTACGCTCTTTCCCTGAGCTCACCTGAAATATTCCTTCTTCTCAGGTAAGACACTCTCTTATGCTCTCATTTTGCCCCTCTAGCCACCAAATGCAACCTCTCTTACCTTGTGTTCAGGCTTCTAATTCATCATGGCCCTTGATGAATAAATGAGTGAATATGTCACATCCCTTACTCTATTAAACAGATGCTACCAGTCTTACACAGAAAGAGTTACAAAATTTTCTTTAGAAAGTATGCAGACTGACTCTTTTAGCAAGTAGCAGCCCTTCTGAAGAGACCTTTCCTGTCCTCTCTCTACATGTTGGAAATCAGTTGCAATGGGATTGGAGGTTCAGCCAGAGAGATCCCTAGCAGCTAGAAGGCTCCTGGGAATTGTCCCTCAGGCCCTAGCTGCAGTAATTTTACAGATACCAAAGAAACTCTGGTATTTATCCCTAGATCAGGGGCAATGGCAGAAACAGTGGTAGCAGTAGCAGCAGAAATCTTGTGAGACTGTATCTGGCTGCTTCTCCAGTGTGCAGAGATCCCGACTCCACAGCTTCAAACTTGTGGAAATCCCTTTTCAGACATGTAGTGAGTGATTGCACCATCTCCAGGAGGCTCTGATGTTTGTAGCTAAGAGCCTTGACCCATCCTGATAGTCATGACTTACCACGCCAAGAGATCCCTGACATCTATCTCAGTTTTATTTAGGATAAGGGATCATAGTGTCCAGCTAAAAGTCACCTAAACCCATTGCCACATGACAAAGCTAGCACACTGAATCCCAAATTTCTTCTAAATTCTCAGATTTCAAAAATTAAACTTTATCTGAATGTATCTCTCTTCCCTAGGGCCAGCATCCTTAAAACCAAACCTATATGTATTCTTTAAATTTTATTTATGATATAAGTTAATAAGTCTTGGGACTTTTGTGGACATGTTTACTTCCAGGTTTGATGCTGTAAGTGGTTTAATAGCTTGTGAAGAGAATCTGCTTCTGATTATAAGTCCAAAAAACTGAGGGTGTTAGTGATGGGGCAAATGAATTAGCACCCTTTTGCAATATAACATCCCTCGTGAGCGATAAGAAGTTGCTGCATTTAGTGAGGGAAGCTGAATGCGTTGGTGGCTTCATTCTTCAGATATCTGTATTAAAATTTTCAGTTTTCTCTCTCCAATCAACACCTTAGATGTCATTTAAGAAATTACGAATAAAACTCCCAATTTATCTTGTAATTCAACAACCTGAAGAATCAGATTGTGTATCTGGCTTTTAGATATAAGACATTTATTTAGGAAAGTCACAGAATCTTGTTTTCAATAATTTTAAAGTAAGAATTTTTGACTTTGAACAACTCTGAATTTCTGATGTCCATGGAGTTCAGGGTACAGCTTAAGTGTTTCGTCACTTTGTGCTGTTGTCTCCCTGTGTCTCATGTTTTAATGAACTTGCTAGCTCATGAAATCCCAGATTCTATTTTCTTGTAGACTTTGTACATGCAACTGCATTTGATAACAATTACACTAAGCTCACAGAATCTTTGAGGTAGGGGGGAACCAAGCAGGAAGAGTGCTTCACACGTGGGAGCAATAGTCAGAATGGACGTCTGACCACCTAGGAATAGTCTACTGGAATTCCCTTTGCCTCTCATGGGTTACATGTGCCTTTGGAGATAAGCACTAGAACTCATGCATTTGTCCCTGAAGATGTGGACTTTAAAACCTGCTCACAGCCCCTTCTGGATGTGGACATGGCTCTCCTCTGCACTGAGAACAGGACAGGTTTCATTTCATATGAGCTGGATTTGAGATTCCTACAGGTCTTCAAAAAGAGCCTCCAAAGGTGGAGAAGGAGTATCTGAGCTCATGAAGGCGCAAGTTCTAGGCAGGGACTCACAGATTTTTATTATTATGTTTCTTTAGGGTAATTGAAGTTCCCGTTGAATTCTGTTTCCTTGATTTCTTTTCTATAGAAAAGAGAAGATACTATCTCAAGGATTTGTCAGGCTCTTGCTTATGATTGACACTGGCACTTTTTAAAAAGTATTGTATTTTATGAGAACTGTCAGCTCTTGTCTCACAAGAAGACTTTTTATGCTTTGTGGCACACTTGGTGTCATTTCTGTCAGCTCTATGGCCACGTTTATTGTGGGCTTATTAGTTCCAAGTGCCTGACTCATTGCATTTTGAATATGATGCTGCAAGTTTTTAATTTTTCTACTTTTATCGCCAGCTGGGAATTCCTTACAAGGCAGACACTGAACATCAAACTACCACCAAGCAGCTTTCCTTGCGAGTTCTCAGCTCCTTTCATGCTATATGAAATTCATGGGAACCACTACATTCTCACAGTTGAGCTGGCCTGTGGTGGCCTCCCATCTGGGGTAGCACTTGCAGCATGGGGCATGTTGGTGGGGCTGGGGGGAGGGGCAGAAGTCTAGACTGTTGCTCAGGCCTCACTTGCCCTGGTTTATCTCACCTACCTGTGACATCAGGTGGCCCAAAAGTGATGTTGTTTCTCCAAAAACCAAAGCTAATGCCCAACCACAGTGTAATAAAGATTGTCAATCAAACAACACCTGACATCCCTGGGTGCAGTTTCATCCAGGATACTCAGGGACCTGAGCAAGAGATCTTTATTCTTCCAGTTGGATTACACTGTCAGTTTCTAGAATCCTCTGGAAAATTCCACATGCATTTTCTGACTGATGGTTTTAAAGCTATGTTCCAATAGTGCTCAGTGGCCACATTAACCAACACATATTTCTTCACATTGAGACAAAACTCAACTACCATTAATGCTCAAAAATTTAAATAGTTGCAACTGTCTGCTTTGACTATGTATCTTTAGCTCTGCACAGGAAACTTAGAGGTATTCATTGGAGTGAAATTATCCAATTCAACAATACCCAGTCCCAGTTTGTGGGTTTTGTATGATAAATGCTACAGATACAAAAGCAGAATTATTTAGCCTACCTTTGTTTCAGTGAGTAGCAAAAAGCCAAGTAGATGTGGTTAGAGTATTGCTGATCATCCATCTGGTTCTCCAGACTTTCTTCAGTTCTGAACACTTTGCATAACTGGTTTATAAGCACCTCAAACTGGCCAGTTCATGGCCTCCTCCCTGATCCAGCCAAGAGCTTTATTTCAAGTGTGGATTTGTGTTGAATGCTGTTTGGGATGGGTATATGTTTTTAAGAGCCCATCACAAAGCAATTACAGAAAGCAAGAACATTTTGTCAGTTTAATTATTGAAAAAAACCCAATATTCATTTATTTAACTTGCTTTAGAAAAGCATTATGTTCATTCCTAGAGACTTGTGGTGCTATCTATATTTCTATCTCTTTGCAAATATAGCTTATCTTATTTGAACATTTTATAATGCATGCACTATTTTGGAAGTTTATTCAAGATAAGTTAAAGTTTAAAAAATTAATCAGTTCTGGCTTGTTCTTAAGGTGGTAAGTTATATATAGCTGCTGAACTACCATCCTTAAAGTAAATAAAAAATACGCCCCCTGCCAAGGAGTAAAACTTGATTTGGTTTCATTTGGGGCAAAATATATGCTTAGAGAAAGCTTAAGGAGCCAGAACATTTTAATTTCTGGCAACCAATGGGCATCCAGATTTTTGCTGAATAAATTGCTGCATAAATGAGTGAATATATTTGTTGGCATTTCTGTCTTATTATGACCACAACTTAGTATTTTAAAAATAGTCATTTTATCTTAACACTAGCCAATGTATTGTAACAGTACTTGAGTTTTTGGCAACATGGAACCCTTTTGTAAATTTATTTTCCAGAAATGAAAGAACTGTTATTAATTTTAATTTTCTGCTTCTGTAAATGTGCTCCCAGGGTCTGGGCACATTTCCTTTCTGCATTGCTTGGAGGAGAAGCAAAGCTCTTCAAACTCTCTTCTCTAACATCCTCACCACTTGTTCATAGCAATCAAGATATTAGGAAACAGCTCATACCTTGACCAGGTTCCAGTGTTTTTTAGTCTTGAGGCAGAAGGGTTGTGACTCAGACAACTGACCATAGAGTTGCATGGAACCTATCACAGTCTCCTCCGTGCTCCAGGGCTTGATCGCTCACTCTGTATGTTCATCTGGAAAACACTGGGAGCAGCCTTGACAATGGGCCCTGGCAGCTGTGCCCTAAAGAAGTGATTGTCAGGAGAATACAACAGAAAAGCTGACCAAACTGACCCTTCTGGTCCAAATGTTTTTACCTGAGAATGTGGAGAACGCAGTATATCGGAGAAGAGTTTTAGTGCGAAATCACGGTCAGAGAACCCCCAGATTTACCATCAACTGACAGGTTAAAGTCATTCTGTTTCTTAAAGAAATGAGTAGAGGAAAAGTGCAGAACAACACATGCTGTTAAGAGGACCCTTGCCCAGGAGTACTCCCTCAAACATGGAAGAGCATAGCGTACAGGGAGTCACAGCAGGGGACACAGACATGCAGATCCTTAGGAAACCAAAGGGTACACTGCCTGCCTTCCTATCAGATCAAAGTGTCCCGAGGGTACACTGAGACAGGCATGGCACATCTTCCAGCCCCTGCTGACCTATCTTTCTAGGACCAAGACCACCCTAGTTCAGCCTTCCTACAATGTGTTTTCACAAAGATGGAGCAGAGATGAAGGCACTTGCCCTGTCGCTGTTTCCCAGGCTTTTATGACTCTACTTGATGTCCTCATTCCTCCATGCATGACGTTTATAGCTTGTCACATCAGAGAATGCAGTGGCTGAGGGTCTGAACAACTTAGGGAAGGTTGGAGGGGATGGATGGTAGGACTGAGGCCAGAGATGTTCTAGACAGCTCAGGGAGAAGGTGCTTAGTGTAGTACCAGGGAGTTGGGAGAAAGATGGGAGAATGCAGAACCCAGGAGGAGAGATCTTTGGAAATTGTGCCAAGACATTTGCAAATGGAACCAGGGAGTAAATAGGGGCATGTGAAGGTCTGCACTGAGGAAGAATACGAGGAAAGAAAGGGGAGTTCTCTTTAGTGAAATAATAACAATGTTGGAAATGACCCATAACCCTGTGAGCAGTATCTTCACAATGATATGTCTGAAAGGAAAGAATTATCCAGAAGGGGCAGATACCTAAGGAAAGAACAAACAGCCAGCAGACCAAAGCCACTGAAGATGAAGAAGACTTGACAAACCACGAAGGAAAGTGTTTCCCCCAGATCAAAAAGAGCCTCCTGGCCCAGAGGAGAATCACAATGATGATGGAAATGGCTTCTCCCTTCATCTGTACTGGGATTTGGGCAAAGAATCACTGGCAACTGTGGGCTCCTGTACATCTGGACTGTGGACTGACGTGGGTAGATGAGCGTACACATGTGGTGTCTGTACATGTGCACATAGGTGCACACGCCGCAAACACCTTTCTATTCTACAAAAATGTAGCTGTGATTGCAATTTGGGATTCTTTTTTCTCTTCTTCCTTAATATTGAGGATTTTAAAAATAAAATGTTGCTGAAGACATAATGGTTATTGACAGTGGTAGAGGAGTGGATGTCAAGTCCATGCCCATTTGAAAGACCAGCCTGGGTAAATCCTGGGAAGAGGCTAAGGCTGAAGTCCACACGACTGGAAGTTTAGATGTCTCTGAGGCAGTGAGCAGCACCACAGAAGTGTAACCTTTTCTTCTGATGTGCAGAAAGACAAAGGGCCCCTTACTGGCATGTTCGTAGCAGTGAGGAGCTCTCTGTGGAGGGGATTTCCAGAGAGCAGACGTCAGGGGGAACTGAACAGGAGGACCCAGAAAGGGCTCTTGACTTGTATAATTTCATGAGACTCATGAAGCTTCAGAGAATTCTATGAAAAGGCCAGGGATGTAGATTTTTGCCTTGATGTGACATTCATTTAAAGTCATTTGTGCAATTTTGAGTAATTCTCCCAACCTTCTAGACAAATTTCTAAGGACTCTGGCTACTCCTGAGAGTATTTCTAGTCATGACTGTGGAAAGAAAGTAAGTGTACAGAATCTGCCATTTTTCAGTGGTCCTGGTATGGCCTTTGATTTTACTTTATACAGACAGCTTGGGGTGCTAGAGAAGTGTGGAACAGAGGAGATGCTCTGCTCTCCGTGGCTCCTCTACAAGGCACAGCTGCTTAACCAAGAGGCAGACAGATGCATTTTTAAGAACGGTGGCTTTGTGTGTTTTCTCCCCACTGCAGGGCCTTCCTGTTCCAACTCAAACATCTACTGTGCAAGAAAGATCTTCTAAAACTTTACTTAGAAACTGATTTCACTTTTCACATGCAAAATTGGCAGGCTGTGTGGGAGGGCAGTGGGAAGAATTGCTGTGGTTCTGGCTGCCACAGCCCTGTTTTGTAGTATCTCTGCTCTTATTGGCAAGGAGGATGAAAAGGAGTGCATTCAAGGGACTTTGCTCCTCTGATTTTAAGAAACTCTAGTCTCCCCAGCTCTTGGGAGGCTGATACAGGAGGCTCCTTGCAAGTTCAAGACCAGCCCTGGCTACAAAGTGAGCTCAAGGCCAGCCTGAACTGTGTAGTGAGACCTTGTCTCAAAAAACAAAGAAGCAAAAAGTAAAGCAAAACAAAACAAAAACTCTAGTCTTATGCTTTGACCCTATATGGATTCATAGATCATGAAAACTTATATGAATTTCTGGCCTTTGCCACCCATCCCCAAACATCCCACCTGCCTGGAAAAGCTCCAGAATCAGGTAATGCTGGGACTTCTCTAGGCGTTGTTTCCCCACATCTAAATTTTTCTGATTATCCAGTTTATCAGTTACTACTTTGCAGTTTGGATGTACATTTCCAAATTGGCATATTTTCAATATTTAAGAAGATTAAGCAGATTTCTTTTTGGTGGCATCTCCCAGTCTATAAAAATCTTGAGTTTTGAGTATCTTTCCCAGTGAAATACACACTTTGAAATGCACTTGACCATAGAATATCTTATTTTCATGGGATGTTTATTAATAATCCAGTCCTAGCATGATATGTAATTCCATATAACAGTCCTTGAAACACTGGGTCCCTGGTTGGGCATCCAAGCATTCCTTTGTTAATTGACTTCAGAAATTGTCAAAGGCCTTCTCCACTTGGTTCTAGGCTTAGAAATATAAATAGGCGGATTACCTTCCCTTGATAGAGGTTCCAATAATATTAATAATGACAACAAAGCTAATGACGGTGGCAATAACAGCAGAGTTCATGCTGGGCATTCTATGAACTCACCTCGCCTCAGGGCTGCCTTAATCTCCGTGAGGTGTGTTCTGTTACAGCTGACACGCTTCCTAGAGCCCTGGATAACTTCCCACTAAAGTGGAAATATTCTCTGTCTCTGTGTCAGAGAACCGGATATGCTTTTTTTTGAGATAGATATTTATTCAGTCCAAAGATAGGTCATTCTCATGCAAACACAGATTTTCCAAATACCCATCACATGCCTCTGCTTCCTGTGTCTTCTCTGGTTGTAGGTCCTCAATTCCATTCATCTCTATGGCCCCAAGAATTCCATTACAGTTTCCCTGTCATCTCCATTGTCTGCTGTGTGCCAGGGAAGTAGTGGGTACACTGTATATTTTGCTGGGTGATTAGAACTTTCATGTGGATGAAGTGTGACCTGCACATGAACAGTAGTCAGTTGGCCAGTGCTCCAGAGGGTTGATGGTCTTTACTCCTCTGAGATGAGGCCGCTGCTGTGGGAAAGAAACCCCCATGGGCCTCCTGTGGAAGGAGAAGTCTGAGAGGACTGGGCTTGGATTTCCTCCTACCTTTCACAGGAAATGTGAACACGCAAGAAAATGAGGAGGTAAGGGCACATATAAGAATCACATGTGCTTACAGTGTGTGTACGTACCTTTTACCCTAAGCAAGTTAAAAATGGATTCGTTTGTCCTCTACAAACGTTCACATTTTCCAGAATTTTCTAGGGCCTAGGCAGGCCATGGTACAATTCTCCAAAGATAGCTCACCTGAGACTGCTGATGTGACCTTCTGGTTCTGCTGGAATTGGGGTGTGGGCTCTCGTACTACTCAGTATTTAAGGGCTAAAGGAGTTTTTCCTTTTTGCAAACACCTTCATAGTCTCAGTGTGAGGAAAAAGTGAGGATAGTATAAATTAGTATAAGCAGGAAAAAAAAAAAAGAAACAAACCCAAACTGGCTTTATGATGTGTTTTTTCCCAACTCTTGCATAAAAACTTCAGATGCACCATTGGCTTTTACACCGATAATGAGGTGCTGAGGACCGACTTAGCGAATGAAGAACTACGTCTTCTACCGCTCCACCAGGACTGGACCAGAGAGAGAGGAGATCTCCAGTCAGGGACAACTGCAGAGCTGTCTCCGTCTGGGAACAGATAAGTCAAGTACCTGGAAGAACTACCCTGAGACAGGAGAGGAAGAAAAAGTAAAGCACTTTTGGGATTCAACAAAGTGTTCTTCATCTTAAGAACAGGACAAAACAAAACAAAACAAGACAAGACAACATCTGTGGGAGGTGCCTGAGCTGGCTCTGGGCAGTGGTCTGCAGCCCATGACCTGTGCCAGCAGAGCCCCTTGGGGCTCAATGGCAGTATACTGTGGTGCACCAGGTCCTGCACACTCAGTGAGAGAGACGTTTCTATTCTCTGCTTATTTGCATCTCTTTTATTACAGAATTCAAATGAAACAAGGCCACATAAAACCAACATTCTATACAAAACTGCTGCTATAAATAATTTGAAAACTAGACAAAATTTTAGGTTCAGCATCATGGGTCTTTCTACCTACATTAGTGTCCCCTACGTAAACTCTTACACCCTGGGTGTATCGGTCTTCATCTAAAACTGTTTTTAATTATAGAAGGGACATATGCTTTGTGTTAATAGATAAGCAAAGAGAAGGGTTCCCGCATCATCATCATCAGTATTTGGCTCAAGTTCTTCTAAGCATTACAAGAGATACAGAGAAAAATATGATATGATAGAGTTTTAAACATTGTTTTATATTTAACATTGCACAATCATCTGTTTATATATATTATCTATAATATATAATTATACATATATACATTCCTTTTTAATAGTTGACCAACACAGCAAAATAAACTTAATGAATCATCTATAGCAGCATTCAAATATGTAAATATGCTCCATTTTCCCACAGGTAAGAACAACTGTTTATATGTATTTATGTATATATAATTAATTTTTGCCATTGCTAAGGCATTTGGTGGAAAGTGGCATTTTATCATTTTTAATTAGCAATGATGCAGAATAATGGGTTTATTATAACATTTTCATACATGGACATGTCTTGATTCTGTCCTCCCTGCCGTTTCCTGTCCTTGCCCACCCTTCCTCTCCCCACTCCCTCCCCTCTCTTTCATAGCCTCCCTTCTAGTTTCATGCCATCTTGTTTTTCAGATTGCACATATAAGATGAAACGTGACCTTTATCCTTTTGCCTATGTGTCATTTCACTTAACACGATGTTCTGCAGTTCCATCCATTTTACTGCAGATGACATGATTCTGTTCTTTATCACTAGTGCTGCGCTGTGTCTATATACTCCATCTTCTTCACCCATTTGTTTTTTCATGGCACCTCACCTGGTTACGTGGCTCCTGGGAATTGAGCCACAAAACTCGGGTGTGGAGGTATCATTATTGTATGCTGACCTTGATTTCTTCAGGCATATGCAGAGGAATGGTAGAACTGTGCCATGGAGAACTAGTTTTAGTTTTTGAGGACTCTCCACATTGAGAGATTTTTCCAGTGTATAAGGGTTCCTTACCGCCACATCCTTGCCAGCATATGTTACTTATATATTTTTAGTGATAGATATTCTGATTGGGGTGAGATGCAATTGCAGTGTAGTTTTGGTTTTTCATTTTTTTGTTGGCTGTTAGTTGAAATTTTTTGTTGTAAAAAACCTATGATTTTTCATAGACCTTTGTGTGTTTTGTGAAACTTATAAGTAGATAAGCTCCCGCCGTTTAAATAACCACATTTTTATCTCTTATTCTGTTTATATTTCTCATGTGTTTAGCATGTTGCACTAGACTGTATTTTCAGCATTTTTTGAATTTTAGTGATAACAAGTCCCCATCCCGCATTCCAGAATTAAATTATCTGTAATGACTGAAATTAAGTATGATGCTGATTTCTACTTTGAGATAATCATATTTTGTCATTTTAAGAAAAATTTTTTCATATTTAGTTTATCCTGAACTTTAAAAAATAAACATTATAATTTATCAGATGCCGTTTGGCAATGGGAAGAAATATCATTTAGAGTTTTAACTTACAGATTGTATGAATTATATTTACGTATGTTCCACTGTGTGCTAATTCTTGTAGTCCTTTAATGAATCTTATGTATCCATGATAGCTGTGTGTGTGCATGTGTGTTTACATTATTTAGAATTTCGAATCTAAAACAATACCAGTTGAAAATAGGATCCTTGTCTATATTCTGTCAAGTTTTGTGACAATGTTTGTTAGTTTCATCTGTTAAATTGGAAGGGGACGTGGAAAGGTCATGAACACTATTTGTTCCTTTCTAATGCTTCACTTCAGAGTGAAACAGTGTTGCCCAAGTAGATTGGGCACCGTCTGCCCAGTTTTCCAGTCCTGCCCACCTTCAACACTCACCTCCTCTTCAAAGATTATCATCGTTAAAAAAATTTCTCATCATTGATCATAATTTGTTTGTTCCTAAAAAATAAACACATTTGTCAAGAATATTAAGCTTAAAATCATGTACAAGTATTATAAGCAAATGGGGCACATTGTTTTTTTCATATCTTTCTTTAAATTGCTCTCATTTCCTAATCATTAATTTTGAAAGTTTTATTTTTGTTGGTTAGCTGTTAGGTTTCTTCATAAGTTCTTATGTGTCATTTAATTCTGTCTTTATTAGTTTATGCTATTTTATTTGCATGCATTTTATTTCCCTTTTTGTAGTTTTTTGAGAAAATACTAAATTTTAGAATAATAGAATAAAATAGAAGCATTAAAATAAAGAATTTTCTCTGAATTCAGGGTCAATTCAGTTTTATGGATTTTGACATGTACTTTATTATTTTTTTCTTTTTTCAATAATCCAATTGAAGTGTTTACCTCTTAGGCATAAGAAATAAGTTTTTAGAAACATATTTTTGCTCTATTCTAAATGAGAGATATTAACTGTGTCGTATATTCATAAATACTGTATAGAATAAACAAATAACCAAAAACAAAAGTGGAGAGTGCAACCTGGGTTCTGAGCAGTTTGTATGTACAGTGTATGGTTAAGACTTTGCTGAGAAGATGGTGGTAGAGTGGGGACGTGAAAAGAGTGGAGCGCAGCCTTGCCAATAGCTGTGGGTGCATCATGTAGACGGAATGGCAGGTGGAATGAGGTGGGTTGGGTCATGTGGTTGGATGGAAGAAAAATTTACAGACTCTGCCTAGTGCTTGCTGGGCACTTAACTGTAAAGAAACCACTGGATATTTGTTAGGTGTATAACATGGCTTGTTCTCACCATGACCCTGTGAAGCAGATGGTGCCATCATCATCTCTATGTTCACATGAGCAAACCAAGCAAGCCACAGAAGCAAAGTGATTGGTCCAGGAGCCAGACACTGGTAAGTTCAGTTGGGGTTGAAGCCCAGGAGCCCGGCTGTGGAGCTTTGCTTTCCTGTCAAACGTAGCTTCCAAGTGAGTGCATTTGTCATAGGATTTGCAAGAATCCTGAGAAATGGAACTCCCACCCTGGTCTGTTCTTTCTTGCATGGAGAAAGGAGGCAAGGACAGGTTATATGACAGTCCATTGTCCCTGACTGGTTCAGCAGGAGCTAGAAACTCTGGGCTTCCCAGACTGGCCCCTCTGCACACTTGAAGTCACTGGGACATAATCTCTGGCATGGCCCTGTAAATGGTCCAAAGTCACAACCTGCTACTTGTTCCACAATATGTCCTAGATGTAGTGTATAGGCCCAAAGAAGTGTTAGAATGCCACTAAATAAAGGAATAGAGCTAACAGGGACATGCCCTCAGAAGGAGTTTGTAGACAGGACAATGGGGAAGCAGAAAAGCATGGAGCACCTGCCCAGTTCCTTGGGGGCTGCACCTAGGTTTTCTAGTTACTCTGGCCATCCAGGTATGGCTCTGAGTCCTTCGATGTAGGTACTAAAACTGTTCCTACTGCAGGTTATGGAACCAGCCAGAAGAACACATCATTGGGAATATGGGTTTTGGGGAACTGAGAGCCAACATCTGGAGTCTTTTTTGAGCCCCATACCTCCTCCACTTAGAACAAGAGGGCAAACAGTGGAGTGGGGGTGGGCTCTCCGATCTTCTCCCTCCATGATTTTGTTAGAGAGACCTGGTCCTCCCTCTCCCTCCTGGGTAGGGTGCTCCTCTGCCCTTTCCCCTTTCCCCTGCGACCTGAAAAGTTCTGTGATTTGTAGAAAGTTCCTGCTGTAAAACACCTAAGGCTCCTTGGCTGGAAGTGATGCCATTCTAAACATAGGTTCAAACCTATGGCACAGGAGAGCCAATGAAGAGACAATGTCACCAAAGGCAAGGCACAAAATGTATTTTTATCCATATTCTAATCTATCAAAGGACTTGCAAGGAAGATAGGAACAGAGAGAAGGGTGCCAGCAGCACCAGATTGGGAAAAAAGTGACACCCAACAGAATTCAACTTATTACACCAAATTAATACATCACTCTGAGAGTGTGTACCCAACTGGTATCTCCCCTACATTAGTAAGCTCTGTATTAGATTATTTAAAAGACAACAGTGTTTGTCATTAGCTTCACCATGTATCACTTGAATAATGCATGTGGCTCCTGAGCTAAAATTCAACCTTAAAGCGTGCTGTGATGTATTTTTGTAATAAAAATATCAAGTTCATTTAAAAAATTACTTTTTAAAACACTGCCTCTTTCCCAGTAGGTTTTCGTTGATCAGATTATGGAAAGGCAATGGCTCTCCTGATTGCTCCAGAGAGTTTGGAATATGAGGCAGATGAAATGATCGTTCTATCAGCTCGCTGGCCAGCCTTGAATTCGAAGGCCCCAACTGATATAAACGACTCTTAAATTGTGTTATAAAGCTTCAAAAGGAAAATCACATTACAGTGATGCAAACAAAATGCAAACAAAAGTCTGCATTTAGAATTTAAATTGTTAATATTTTATCTCTGAAAGTGAATGTTTGGAGTGGGGTGAACTGTCACGATCACAAAGCCGAGCTATATGGGAGATGGATTTTGACCCCACATTCTTTTTTCTGTGACAAGCTGAAGCCACAGGTTTGGGGAGGGGTATCATTCTTTGAAAACTCTGTCAAGGATTCTGGAGATAGATTGTTTACCTGACTCACGGCCATGGAGGGTTCTTCTCTCTGCTCTCAAGACCCAGCCTGGAGGACACCCTCTGGCTGGAGCCTCGGCCTGGCTGGGCTGAATGGTCTGCAGACTGAGTACATCTCAGCCTGTACTTTTCAGAGCCACCATCCTAAGCTGAGGAAGACACTGATGAGGGCAGGAAAGAGATGGCCTTTGGAAATTAAGCCATTCCCTCTGGACAGTCTTGCTCTTCCCCCAGTTTTTGGCATAGTCAGATTAGGGTGCGTGTCTGGCCTGGGAAGTGCCCTGGTGCTCCACCTGCTCCCCATCTGGAGGGGAATAGGTGCGAACACAAAAGCCTGAAAGAGAGGGAGGGAGAGGGTAAATAGGGTGCTGACGCTGAGGTTTGAGGACACAGGTGCTTAGTAATGAACCTTAAATATCACATGGCTTCTTTTACATGAGAAACCCAAATTATAAATAAAGAACAAAATAAAAGACAGTTAATAGGCAATAGGGAGATAGACCTTTCTTCATGGGGAAGGGGATCAAGAGACAGAGAGAATGGGGAGGGAGGGGAAGAAAAAGGGATGAGAAAAGGAATTAAGATGTGTTAAGTACAGGTACTACCTCCACACAAGGAAAGTAAACATTATGTAAGCAAACATGTACCAATAAAAAAGGAAAAAAATTAAAAATAGAGAGGGATGGTGAAGGATTTTGAGGCATTGCTTTAGCCCTGTATATCCAAGGGCTATGTGGCCCGTAAACCACCCCACAGATTAGGGGACTCATATCCTGGGGCTGCCTGAGTAACGCATTTCTGTGGGAGCTTGGAACACAGAAACATATTCCTTCATGGTTCTGAGCCCAGACAGCTGCACCAAGGGCCCAGAAAGCTCACTCTGAGTGCCCACAGGAGGACTCTTTCTGCCTCTTCAGGCTTCCTCTGGTGGCTTCAGATGTGCCCATCACTGCCTCTGTCCTCACTTGACCTCTCTTTCTTGTCTTCACCTTCTCTTCTGGCTCTTAGAAGGATTTGAGGCCCCTGTGTGAGCCATGATTAACTCATCTGGGGATCCTTAGCTTAATTATATCTATACAGAACTTCTTCCCAAGCAAAGTCACATTCCAAATCACTGGGTTATGTTGAGGACATCCTTCTGTCTCAGATCAACACATGTGTCTCTGAATAAAGGGTTCTGTCAGAGAAAGTCTTCAGGCTGCCCATGGCCCTGAGATTCATTAGTCTAAACTTATCTCTACCCAAGTACAGGTTTTGCAGTCTGAATGCTTGTTTGCATTCAGACTGCTTCAAAGCTCAGGGACATCTAAAGACACCCGAGACGTGACCCGGTTTGTCCAGCACAGGCACATAGTGGAATACAGTTCTGTAACCATGATTTAGCACAGCAAAACATGTGAGTGCTGCTTATGGCACTATGTGGGAATGTAAATATGGGGCAACAACCTGTGTAAGAATTACACAATGAAGACAGGCAGTTCTTGCTCTGGCTCTTAGGCACTTGTACTCTTGTGCTCTGTTCCATGCTGCCCGCTATTGTTGCTTATACCTTGCATATCTGAATTCTTTAACCTTGGGACCTCACCCTCAAAAATCTCCTTTGGGCCCCTGCGTGAGCAGACACACAGTTTGTGGAGTCAGCCTTCTTTAAAAAAGACTTACATAGTAACATTTTGTGGGAAAAAATTTCAACAAATTTCCCCACTTTCTGCATGTGAGAAACCAGTTATTTACTCTATGGCATGGCAAAGAATTGGGTTGAATTCTGGGTAAGTGACATCTGTTTCCTGCACATTATTGTAAACTGTCACAGAGGCTGAAATCAGTAATGGCCAGGGTAGCTGGCCCGAGCCCCAGGTTGTGACTCTATCCTGCACTTAAGGATCTGCTATGGATGCATTTATTTCATAGAGAATCATCCCCAGTGCTGGAGAAAACTATCAGTACAGTGGAATTTTGACTGACTTTTGGGCTCCAGTGATCATAACAGAAGAGCTAATAGGAAAAAATGCAGGCAGAAGCAGGGTACCAGGTATAAACATCCTCACTAGGATATAATGGTGATTTCAAAGGCAAAGACAGTGCCCTATGGCAGTACCTTCAGTGACCTCCCCTGTGTAGTCAGCAGGTGACCCCGGTTCCCTCACTGGATCTCTGTACACCTTGACCTGGCTGAGGACCAAGATGTCTTCTTCAAAGAAATATCTTTAAACTGAAGCTGCCTAAGGCCAAGCAGGACCCCTCTCAGGACCAGTCTCAGTGGCCAGGCATGATTAAGAGGCAGCAAGGCAAGCTCTAGCACCACAGGAGCCAATGCACAGGAAAGTACATTTCTTAATGACACTGGCAAGATAGAAAAGAACTGTGGTCCATTCAACAAATACCAACAGAAGTCAAGGCTTCCTTTTGCTGTCTGTCTGTGGCAGTAGGGAAGTATCTTAGACCATCTGCTTACAAAGTTAATGGTCCAGGGACAGAGGCATTAGTCTTGGCATGTGTGCTATCAAGCATCTTGATGACTCCCGAGAGCAACCTTCCCACGCCTGGCCCAGCTTCTGTTGCTAGCCATAACTGATGCTGTTTCCATGCACAGATGGGCTCCAAAGAGACTCTCCGCCTTCTTCATAGGCCCCTGGGGGTGACATGAGACAGGTTCTTGGAGGTGAGCAGAGAAGAGGACAGCAGAGCTCTTGGCTTCCTTCCTTAGGTGAGGTGGAGCAATGGGAGCCAGTGCCACACTCCTCGTCCTCCTGCCTTTCTTGATGTAGGCTTTCAAAGACAGCTCCTCTTCTGTTACTGCTGCATGGATTTTCAGTTAGCAGAAAAGATTCTGGTGTCTCATCAATGCTAAAACTTTCCCTTCAACATCAATGAAGATTCTTTCACAATCTGCAGCGTCTTACACTTGCTGCATGCTGGGTGGCAGGCATAGGTGTCGGATTAGTTAACTCCAAGCCTCACAGAATGACTGTTGGAAGCTGGCTGGCAGGCTACTGTGTTTGTATTCAGAGATGGAATGGTGAGAGGGCAGAAGGCTCATGGGTCAGATGTGTACAACAGCATTCTCCACACAGAAGTCTGATCAGCTTGCTGCTTTGGGCTGGATGCTAAATGCAGCCCAGTATCTACTTGTATTTCCCTGGTGTATTCTTCTCTAAGATGTGCTATATCCACAGGCCTGGTGACATCACAGGATGGCATCAGTTGAAGTATGTGGGGTTAGTGACTCTAATGTGGAAGGCAGAATAATTAGACTTTGAATGTGGAGTTTCAGAAACTTACCCATATGTTTATTATGTTATACTATGCTGTACTATATTATATTGTGTGTATGTGACCACTTACATACAGTTAGGTGCTTAATTTGAAATGCACAGTTAATGAACTTTAATAAATAGGTACATTTGTATAGCTGATAACCTGATCTCATTATGGAATATTCCCATTACTCAGAAGAACTCTTGTTTCCCAGTTCCATTCTCACTACCAACCCTGGGAACACCCTCTGCCTGAGCTCTGATCTTCATAACCTAGATCTGCTTGACTGCTTTTGAACTTCACTCCTGCAGTGCCCTTAACACCAAACAGGATGCGCACCTCCTGGCTATGTGAGGGTCGAGACGCCCGCCGTGTGTAGGAAGAAGCCAACAGACGCCTTCTCATGCAATTGACAAGGGGTTTTTATTGTCCAAGCATGCGTGGGGCTCACTGAACACGCAGGAACAGAGAGCCACGAGGTGTGCCGGAGCATGGCTTTTAAACTACCGAACAAAGGGAGGAGGGGTCTTTACAAGCGTGGTCACAGAAGCAGATGGCATTGGTTAGTTTAAATGGCTTTTTACATTTATTGGAGGAGACGACCATAGGGTGGTCTAGAGTTGGGCGGCGGAGGGTGCTTCCTAATATGGGCAGCAGATGCTCAGGGAAGGTACACTCCATAAATTCCTTAAGCATGGGAGGGGGCTGTTTCTACCTCGCAACCCAGGTTTTCTAGTCAGCTTTATCCTAGTCTGAATTTAACCGAGGCAGTTTTAACTATAACGGCTCAATTCCCGGAATATTGGGAGGAGACGAGCAGCATGGAGCAGCGTAGATCATGCACTGTTAACAAGAGAAAATTTCTCTTACAGCTACTGTACTCGAGAAAATGTCAGTGAAGTTAAACTGTTGGTTAAATCCTTTGTATTTTAATAATTTTTTTCCTACTGGTCCTATTGTGTGCAGATTTGTCTCTTTGCTTTTGTATTTGAGTTTGTTCAGTTACTAGGAAAAACAGTTTAAAATGGTGACAAGTTCTTCAGGATTTGGCCCTCCGTTTTTCAGAAAGTACCCTCCATGGATCTAGTGGCGTGTTCCACCCTGAAGTCCACTTTGCTTTTTGTTGACACTGACACAGGACCCACAGCGGGGTCCTGTGTTTGTGCTGTGTGCTGCTTCCTTTCCAGCCCTTAGGTTTTAACCTCTCTCTCCCTGTGTATTTAAATTCACTGCCTTGGTACCAGCACATGGTTGGAGCCTGTTTGCTTGTTTTTAAAATACAGTTTGTCGACTTGGTTTTTAGAGTGTGTAGGTTGTTTGCATTTGGTATAATCAGTAGTGTGTTTTGTTCTGGGTCTACTCTCGCTCATTTCTTCCATTCATCCCATTTACTCTTTTTTTGTTTGTTTTTGTTTTTGCCTTCTTTAGGATTATTCAAGTATTTTTATAGTATTCCATCTCATATCTTTCCCTGATTTGAATGCATCCTCTTTTGTATTTAAGTCATTGCTGTAAGGCTAATATGTACCCCATAGCTCATCCTAATCGATGAGTAGCTAATATTAGACCTCTTGGCACAAAATACACAAATCATGCAGAAAAATTCTTCTACTTCACTTTACCCTGTCATCTTATTGTCTGTTTTTTACTCCAATGAATTATAAACCTGCTACTTATTGCTACTGATTGGAAAAAGCTAGTTTTCTTCAAAGTAATTAAGAAAACGAAGGAAAACTATTTGGTCTTCGTATTTACGTTTGGTGCTCTGCGTTTGTCTCTGCAGGCTCGGCTTCCTGCAGCTTTTATTTCCTTGTAACCAGGCTTTCCTCCTGCTTGTGTTGTCACACAGGTCTGTGGGCCACAGATTTTCTCCACACTCAATTTTTTAGAAAAATTCTTTCTTTCTTTTTTTTCCCCCTTCTCCTTCCACTTCCACTTTCTCTTCTTCATCTTTGTCTTCATCTTCTTTGCAGGGTACAGAATTCTAGTCTGGTAGGCTTTATTTTAAGGCTTTTAAACCCAGTGTTTCACCATCCTCTGGCGTGCTTTGTGGTGCATGACAAGCCAGGAGTTATTCTTGTCTCAGTTCTACACATGATATGTATTTTTCATTTACAGATTTTTACACATTTTCTTTATTTATAGTTTTCATCATTTCAACTGTGATATGCCCACAATCAGTGTTACTTGAATTGATCATATTTGGCATTTATTATGCTTCTTGGATTTGTAGATTACTTTCTACACCAAATTTGATGAATTTCTGGCATATGTATCTCATATCCACCCCTCCTTAAAAATGTAATTGTGCATAATGTAGACTACTTGAAATTCTCAACATGTTGCTGATGCTATGTCTGCTTTTTTCCAGCAATGTTTTCAATTTTTAAAAATAAATATTAGGGGCTGGAGATATAGCTTGGTGGCACAGTGCCTGCCTGGCAAGTGTGAGGTCATGATTGCTGGTATACTCCCCACCAAATTTTTGTTTAAATTTGAGAGTTGTTTTACATTTTAGAGTGGTTGTAGATTGACAGAACTATTGCATAAATAGTATGAATTGTTCCCATACATGCATGCTTAGTTTCTCTTATTATTAATATGTATCATTAGTATGTGTCGTAGAAAAATGTATTCCAAAGGCCATGTGCCAAAGTCTTGGTTGCTAGGTTATAAGCTTTTAGGAAGTGTCTGGATAATGAGGGCTCTAGCTTCACCAGTGGGTTGACCCACTGATGACATCATAATTGATGTCATTGTTGAAGAGTTATGAAAACTGAGGAGGGGGGCTTTAGTGAAGGGATTTGGTTCCAGGGGCATGACCCTGTGGATTTTATCTTTTCCCTGACCCCCCTCCCTTTCCTAAGTGCCAGGAAGTGTACAGCTTGATGTGGCACAAGACTTTTCATGGGAAAATGAAAACCTAAAGAAACAGAATAACCCATGTATTTTTCTGTTGAGTGTTAATGAAGCAGGGAGATTTGAGGGAGAGATAGCTAGACAGAGGGGTATAGCATAATGCCACTAAACTGGAGGAATTTAACACGGTGTGTTTGGTCAGATGCTTCTTAAGACATGATAATCCTTAGACATAAGGATCTTACGTTCCTCCAGGTATCTGGAGGGCATCTTCTGAATAAGGGTGAGGATCTCAGAACCTATTTTCAGAAAAAAGGGCAATAAGAAAATGAGAGTGGCTTTCATATTTCTGCAGTTTTCTCACAGAACAAAATGCCATAGTTTGAGGTGATATGACCTGAGCCCAGTAAAATCGGGTTTTCTTCCCCAGTGCTGGTTATTGAATTCATGGTTTCTGAACTGAACAACATCCCCAGCACTTTCCATTTTTTATTTTGAGATAGGATCTTACCAAGTGGTCCAGGCTGGGCTCAAATTTGCTGTCTCCCTGCTTCAGCTTCTAGAGTTCTGGGTTTACTGGTGTGCACCACCATGCTCAGTTAGGGCTCATTCCCCTAATGCATTCTCTAAGCTTGTGGAAATAGATGTTTGAGGTTACACAACCCCTTCCAGCTCTGCTAAGCTTCTCCATCAGCATCCTATCATGTTAATAACAATTTATTTATTTTAAATTTCATTTTAATTGACATAGTATTGTACTTATTTGTTGGGGATAATACTACAATACGTGTGAAATTTTCATTTAGGGCTATTAACATTTCTGTCTCCCAAATAGTATAATTTCTGTATGTTGGAAGCCTTCCAAGCCTTCTTTAGTTATTTTATAATGTGTAAGTAATTGTTGTAGACTGTATTCACTCTACTTTTCTATGGAACTCACAACCAATCCCCCTCTGGCTGGGCTTTTGTTCCCACTCTTCCCCTCTCCCATCTTGGCCACTCTTCTTGGCCTTTACTGATTTCTGTTCTACTCTCTTCTTCTATATGATGAACATTTGTAACTTCCACAGAAACCTCTTACAAATTGAGTGGAATGCATACAATTAAAATACACAATTTAATTTAGATACAGTATATCATTCATGAATTTTCTTTCTGAGTTTTTCAAATACCATTTGGTGAGGTAAACTTGAGTGGAGCGGCAAAGACAAATCTCTTAATTTCTTTTAGGTCCCTCTAACATAGTTGTACGACATTGTACACAGGTTAGTATGATGGAGAAAAACAGTGGTGGTGGAGTGTGAGGGACTTCAGTGAAATTTACACAAGGCCTGAATCAGTGGGTCCCAGAACACAAGGATTTACAGGTAGAATAGCTTTTTAAAAATATTTATTTATTTTAAAGAGAATAAAACAAAGCAAAATAATAAAATGAAGCAAAACAAAACAATAATAATGACATTGGATTTCAAAAGCAAGACAGTAGGAAACCAGAAGTATATACTATATTGCATATTGTTATCCTCTGAATAGTTGCTCAGACTACCAGATACAGGGGTGCATAGTTAATCAGATGATATAAGCCATAAGTTGTTTCTTTACTTCAGTTGCTATTGTTTCAGAAATGTCAGGTGTGTCGCTTCTTAGTTTTTCTACATCTATGTCTCCTGAATTTGTTTTAGGTGAGATATAGACATGTAAAATCAATCAAACAATATAAGTATTAAGTTGTTTCTTTACTTCAGTTGCTGTCATCTCAGCAATCTCAAGCAGGTAACTTCCGATAACTTTTGTGTCTGTGTCTTATGGACTTCTTCTGGGTGGGCTGGAAGTCTGAGATTGCACATTACTCTTTCATCCTGACATCTTCCTGCATTCTTCCAAATCAACTGGTTGCTGAACCCTGGGTGCTTGCTGCACTGACCATCCATCCTGTGGTGTAGGGAACTGGGTCAGGCACTTGGATTTCTCCAATTTGAGGTTCCCAGGCTTCTGAAGGGGTACAGATGGCAGCCCACTGATGCACCCCAGGGCATGGACTCCTCTCCTCCAAGCACACAGTGGGTGGACTTACTATGAAGTGTGGCTTCTTCTCCTTGGCCCACAGCAGTGATCCAGGGTTTCTTATTTTTGCTGGATTCCTGGATAATCTCTTTCCACGGGCTTCAAGTCTTACTTCAGATCCTTCCTAGGCCCAGGGGACCTATTTCCCTCCTTCTTCTCTTCCTCATGTTGCCATACTCCTGTGTCTGGGCACCAAATCTTGGAGAGGATCTTTCTCTGCTTCTCACCACTCTGGCTTCTTCCTAGAACTCAAAATAGAATTCTTAAAAAAAGAGATGAGAAGTATTTTTCACATATCTCATGAATGTAAAATGTATATTCATAAACCAGTCGTTTGGGGCAGAGTTGTAAATGTTTTCTCTGTAGTCACTGTGCGCTTAAAGGTTTCGGAGGTGCTTCAGGAAGCACATTTTCAGATTATGGTATGAGGTCCCAGCTACCTTGAGGAATGAATCTTTACTTCTCATACGTCATTATTTATTTATTTATTGAAGAGTATCCTTTTTATTTTTTTTTGAAAGTTAATTTTATTGGATATATATATATATATATATATCATATTCATCCTAGATGTACATAGTACATCTTGATTCTTTTTTCTCCAATCCCTTCCTCTACCTTCAACCCTTCTTCCACTCCTCTCTTACAAAAGTCTTGTTTCCATTTTTTACTCCTATTCTCTTTTTTCCTTCCTCTCTTTCCTCCCTTCTCCCTTTTTCATCTTCCTATTAGAACAGTTTGCTCCTATTTTCCAATGTCTATTATGCATTTTGGTCCTTATTTACCATTTCAGTTTCTTACATCTGAGAAACAATGCATATTTAAACAACATATGTTGTTATTTAGGATCTGAATCATTTGTGTTTTCTGTTACTATACATTTGAGGAATGATGTGTCTAAGTCACAGGAATGGATCAATGGTGTAAAAGTGGCTTATTGATCAGGTCTGTCATGCATACATATTTTCAGTGTGTGGGCAGAGACTAACTGGTGTTCCTTTTTCAGTGGAGCAGCTACAGCAGACAAAGACTCAAAAAGCAAGATGTAACTGCACACTCCTGACCCTGCTGCTGGAGTCCCATTGCATGGCTGGGTGGGGCCCATAATGAATGGACCGCTGGAACCTGTAGGTGCTGTAGGCTGTTTATGGGTTAGTGGAAGGGTCAGATACTCAATATTGAAAAGTAATTGGACCAATGCTATTAATGCCAGAGGATCTCACTGAAGACATTATTCATCATTGGGACAGACAATGTGGAATATTTTTAGTCATGTTCAAAATTAGGTACAAAAGTGACTAGTATCTTAAAGAAAAGTTTGAGATCTAATGTAAATAGACAGCTTTTGGGGAATCTATCCATGTCTTTCTCCTAAATTGTGTCACTTTACTTTCTGGGAATGTCCTGTGGGGAAACTGCTCTATTCTCTTTAGATCAAATATTCAGAATAACCAGCAAGCCACACTTGCTGCCCTGAAAGTATGGTCTTGAAAATGATGCTATTTTTACTTATTTTATAGCTAGATACTCATTTTTTTTAATTATGAGTACATGTTTGCAGTGTATAATGATTACATTTATTGTAAAGTGTTGGTACATGCACATCACACGTCTTCTTTCTATATTCCCAATCCCACTCCCTTCAATCCCTGGTTCCTGCTCCTTCCATCTCTTGGTATCTTTCCCATTTTCAAAAGCTCTATATCAAGTTTTGCAAGACTTTCTTTTTTGCTGCCTTTCCCTCCCCTCTTCCTCTCTCTGTCTATCTATTGAACCCCTTCCCATTCAAAAGGATATTGATACTTCCTATTTTCTATCTTATTTTCCTCTTTATTTAAGAGAAACCATGTAGTATTAAAATTATGGTCTCAGTTTACATAAGAATTACTTGAGTCTAGCCTTTTTGTGGCTGAGCAGTACTCCACTGGGTATAGATACCACATTTTCTTTTTCCATTAATCTGTTCATGGGCCTACATGTCATTCCCAAGATTTAGCTATTTGTGTAAACTGTGCTGCTATAAATGTGACTGTGCGTGTATCATTGTAATACAATGTCCTTAACTCTTTTGGGAAGGTAACTAGAGGAAGAATAGCTGGGTCAAATGAAATTTCTAGTTTTAGTTTTAATTGTTTCAATATTGTAATAGAGCTTTAAAGAGGATCTAGAATGGGTGAGTTATGCACACTAGGTGATCTGTTGTGGATGAAATTTTGAGAATCCCTTATCTGAGAGATTCACCAGTCTTTTTTTCAGTAAGGCAACTTTATTTACTATGTGTAGTACTCGTCCTTGAGGAGGCTAACAATAACTTAAATGGCTATACGTCAGGCATAGATCTGAATTATAGCATTTAAAATTTTCAACAAAATTATCTTCATTCATAGACCTTGTTTGTTAACACTTGAGAGTGGCTCACATAGTAGATACTGTTTTAGAAATTATAGGTTAGATAACCTCAGGGCTTCATTAATAGATAACTAAGGACAAAATCATGTTATATGTAAGTATAATCTTGTGTTGCTTCAATAAATAAAAATTCAATAAATAAACAAAGTTGCTTCAATAAATAAAAATCTTCCATTAAGGCCATTTTAGACCTTTTTCATAATGAAACAAGGATGTCTACATTAATATTCAAATATTTTAATTTATCATACTTGGATATTTAAAAGCTTCAAGTTTTCTCTCTCATTCTCCAACAAATCTAAAACAAGACAAATAATGAGAATTATTAATTTAAAATAATATTCATTATATCCAAGGGCAGAAATAAATTTATTTATTTATTTATTTATTTATTTATTTATTTGGTACTGGGGTTTGAACTCATGACCTCAGGCTTGCCAGGAAGGTGCTTATACCTCTGAGCTAAATTCCTGGTCCAAGCGCAGAATTTTAGATCAGATAGGACCATAAAAGTAATGATATTTATTTTCTCACATATACAAACTGACAAATCCAAGTGATCTATCTTTTTCTAAGTAAGTCACCTTGGGAACCAAAACCTTTATTAAAATGATGTCACCTTCCCAAGTCTGTTGAAAAGATTCAAATCATATTATCTTTTGTGGCAAGTTTGTAATCTCAGACACACACATATCTGGTCTTAATTACTGATTGTAAAGGACCAATTTCAAAACATAGGGAAACATCTCCATGACTTTCTAGCACAGCAGATTTTCACTGCTCCCTTTTTCTGGCATAGGATTAATTTCCTTCTCATTCCTCTAGGGTAAGTTCTGACCCTCAGAATGCTGTGGTTGACAGAGAAAAACTGTCACGGAGCAAATGTAGAATTGCAATGTGGGCAATGGAAAAATCAAGGTACTGAAGTCCAAAGCCTCTGACCTCTTGGCCGCTTGGAGCTGGAAGCCTGCGTGGAGGGTTGATCAGAAGGCCGAGTGGGGCACATACCGGCAGAATCCTGGCTTTGTCTTGGACAGCATGACCCATACTACTGCTACCATCTACACTATCCAAAGAGGTATTGGGTATTCCTGAGTGCAGCAAGGGGTCTCTCAAAACACCTTTCAGAGGTCTTCTTGGTGACTGACTATGGCTTTCTACTCCTAGCACTTAGGCACCATTTGTTTGCTACCTTCCAAGCTTTCTGAGTGTGTGTCAGGGACAAAGCCTGTGCTCTGGCCATGCTTTTGTGGCATTTTCTAACCATGTGATGCATGTCTAGGATCCTGTCTCATTCCTGGTCCCTTTGAGCATCACCATCCAGCACTTTGAGGGATTTGCAATATGTTCTGTGCTGCCCCCAAAACGCCCTCAGCTAGTTTCTTCCCTCAGCTGGTCATCTTTTCACCTGTTTGATACCCTGACTGCAGCCTATCCCACACCACCTTCCACCTGCTCTTTTAGTGGAAATTACACTGGACACTGGATGAAGTTCTTCGGTATCAGTCCTGTCTCATTCAGTCCTTAAATTCTCCTCTGAATCTGCAATTATATATGACATGGCATGAAGACAGGTTATCTAACACTTTTATTTTAGGAAGTGAAGTTCTGTGGTCCCTGAATATGTTGCTAAATGCAGGTTTTTACTGGAACTTTTAGAAATATAAAATAAATAACAGTTATCTAGGGATTCTTGGCAGAGTGATGTATGACCTGCCATTCATCTGATTGTATATGAAGTCAAAGATTTCAGTAGACATTTATTACACTATAAACTTTTAGGGCAAATAGGTAAGTGGAAGTAAGATGGAAATAAAGCTCACTCTTCAGGACACAAATTGGTCACTAGCCTTTTACTGATACACTTGGCGGGCAGAATGTCTGGTCATTGATAAAAGTGTTTGTGTAATTAAATCATGTGATCTTCAGCCTGACATTTAAAGTTCCCTATAATATGGTGCTAGTGGCAACATCTACTGTGGCCATGTTTGAAGATAGAATCAGTTAGGTGAACCGCAGAAAGGGTTTACCCAAGTGCCCAAGACATGGAAGAGCTTCTATGAAGATGACCCTCTTTATCCTTTCTGCTGTCTTCAGTGACAATAACACGTACACCAAACCCACGTGGCTAATGTGCATGTGAATGGCACTTTTCTCTGTGGAGGATCTCAGTCTGCCAAATGCATTTAGATCGGATGCTACTGTGAGTTCACCATGTTAGTTACTGGATTTGTTGATCCAGTTATTTGTACTTGCATATCCAGGTGGAGTACACATAATTCTGGCCAGCCTCATGTGTTACCATATACCTTTGCAGCATTCCTCTAGGATATGGGCATCTTTAACCTCTATTAGGCTTGGTAGAGGGCTCTGGGCAGCAGGAAATACTGCCTGCTGGGATGATTTGTGACCCAGGAAAGAGGTGAGATACATTGGAGGAAACAGGAAGGAGGACAGGGAGAAGCTTGAGGTTTTTGTCCTAACAACGTGGTATCTTTCATATGGTGACACCATTCCTCAGCCCACGCATCATTTAGCAAGACATGAGCTGCAAAACCACAGTGAGAGAAGCTCATCAGAAACATGTCTAAACCAGGGCATTGCTAATGCTTCTGAGTGGGTGTCGTAGGTGATTTCCTTTCCGTTCATGAACTTTTCACTCCTTGGTTCATGACCTATAGCATCAGCTTCTACAGAGTTGGAGCTTCTGTTAGGGCAATTGGATGAAAGATTTGGCAAAATATTTTGAGCCCAGAAAATGTTCCAGGCAATGTTTTAGATTCTGAGAATCTGGGAAATGGGAAAGGAAGAATATCTCATGCTTTGATAGAACTTATAACTTATTGGGAAATAGAGGGTATCACCCATGCATATCCATAAATTGTGATCAGGGACCTCATGAAAAGTACAAGGTAGCCCATCTGAGAAGCGAGAGAACAGAAGGCAACTGGATCAGAGATGGAGAAGATTCCAGGTAGAGGAACCCAAACTTGCAAATCCTCTACAAAAGAGTGGATCTTGTATGTGGAGGTGCAGAGTCCAGTTTGGGCAAGTGCAGTGAGTGGGGAAGGCTGGAGGACAGGCGGGAAGGTGGACAGGGGCGGGGCCCTTCAAAGTGCATTGACTTTTCTAATCACATTGTGAAGTCACACAGAGTTTTATGTAGGTCATAGAAACAGTTCATTTTCATAGTGTTCTTAGCGTTGCTGTAGAGATGGGTGAAGGGACGGGCAGAAAGCCCATTGGAAGACAATGAATGAAGTTGTCTAGGTCGCAGGTGGTGGAAGTCAGGAAAATGGAGGTGCAGTGGTGGTGGGGATGTCGAGCAGGTGAGAGGATATGGTGGAGACAGATTTTCTTGACAGGCAGATTCTCAGGTGGAGCCAACACTCATTATCAGTTGGCACAAGCAAGGTGTGATGAGGAAAATGGAGACATCACAGATGGGATGCGATGTCATTTACTGAGAAGGTAACTCACAGGGGTGGGGCATCATCCATCTGGTCATTCATGGTCCTTGTGCCCAGACTTTCCAATGGTGGACACACTACCAATGTTTAATACGTGAAAAATACATAACAAATGATGGAGGAGGAATGATTTGGGAAGATAATTACAGAAGATTACTTTTAAGCCCTTTAGTTGCATGTCTCCAGGGCATTTGAAAGTGGAGATGTGAGAACCAATGTGGAGCTCAGAGGAGATGTGAGGAGGAATAGCCAGGTGAGGCTGGCTGGTCTATAGTCCAGAACATGAGGAAGATACAGTGGGCAGGGAGGGGTGTAGAGTAAGAGAAGTGAGCTGAGGTTATGGGGCTGAGGCTTCATTTTAGGGGTTTAGGAAGAAAGGGAGATGTTGGGAAGGGTTCTTAGCAGTGAAAGGGAGAGGCAGAGGTTGTTGAAGATACACAGATAATAGGATAACAAGAGTTAATACATTGTGTATTGTTAACTTAAAAGTAGTACTCAGAGTATAAGACATGGACATTAAATATCCTTCAATCCATAGTAGCACCAACCATCCCTTTCAATGAACTAAGAGACAAGAGTAGTATAACTAACTTGTTTTAACACAGTAACTTTTGCAAGGAGGAGACAGTGATCAGGGGTGTAAGAGCTGTGGAGAGGTCAAGAGCGAGAGGCTGGGGGCTTTCTTTGCACCCGGTGCTGTGGCAGGGCAGTGCCTGTGAAAGGTGAACCAAAGCTAGATGGGAGGGGCTGTGTCACCTAAATGAATCATGAAGGCAGGCGCTGAACCAGATGGTGCCCAGCTGGAAAGGTTTTAAAGCCAATATCAGGGTTGGCACAGCCCTAACTCAATTCAAGAAACCTGCTAATAGTCCGTGTTAATTCCTCATCTCTCTAAGTCTGTTCTCTCCTCTGTAAAATTTAGGGATTAGAAAAATAAGACTAATTGTCTTCCGTTATATGCATGCCACAATTTTTGTGGTGTATCTAAGAAAGATACTACACAAGTCTACTTGATTTCTTTACCTATTCCCCTTGTTTTTACAAAATCTGTAACAAGATTTAAGCCAAACCATGGTGAAAAATTATACACTAAAAGTTTCTGAGTCACTTGAGTTGACTGTATTGTTAGTCTGATGGGCTGTAAAGAGAAGGAAAAGGAAGAAGTAATTCAAGCCCATTTCTTGTCTAGATATGTACTCTGTTCATGGAGGTCACAGAACGAATAGTAATTTGGAAGAATTGTTATGGCTGCCATAGTGGTAGGAGAGGGGGAAGCAAGAGGGTGCCCTGGAAGGCCATGAAATCATGCAGGCCTACTTAGCCATCAATACTGTAACCCTATAGGTGTCAAGTGATGTCTCAATTGCTAGACAACTGTCTCCCAGCCTCTAACTCCCAGCCCCTTGGTAAGCTATCAATAAGAAAATACTAAGCATGTGACAAGCACCTGTAGCTGCTGTCACAAAGAATCATCCAGAAGCTTCTACACTAACCACAGTTCATGTACTTACTACCAGCCTGGCCATTGTGGGAAGAAGGAATTCTACTGCCAGAATCATAGACAGAAGAAGGCTAACACTTTTGATTTTCAAATCTGGAAGGATAGCAGAGCTCCACATTTTTTCAGTGAAAATACGAAAATGAATTTTGTGAGTAATTAGTCTGGGGAATTATTAGTTATGTAGTTGATGGAAATTAGCTTTACATACAGAGCATGACGGAGTTACCTTTCTAGATTGAATGTTTTCCTTGCTCATGTCCAGTGTGTCTCTTAAATCTCTACCCCAGGGAGCATCCTTCTAGACAAATCATCCTTTTGTTAGGAGATCACTCTGTTCCTTCAGAGCTGGAGCTTCAGGGCTTATCAGTGCACTAATGCCACCTCCCTGACTCCTTTGCTCCCACTGGGAAGGTTCTCACTGAAAACTCCAATAATCAGACGATTGGCTGGGAGATGAGATGGAAATATGTATCAGTTGTCAGGGAATATACACCAGGCTAGGCCTGGAGCCTGGGGTTGTGGATTCTGCCTGATTCCAATTCTATTAACAGAATATGAACCATTCAGTATGTACCAGTGATACTCTGTTGAGCAGCATTCTAGAGATCCTCATGGTCTGGCCCCTGCACAGAGTAGAAATGCAAGCACTAAAGGCCTGGTAGGCTGCAAAGCTCTCGAAGAGAGCAAGGTCATCCTTCGGAGGGTTCTGGAATTCTGTCTTTGGGAAGAGAGTGAGGAAAATGCCATAGATGCTTGAGCTGAATAATGAGGCTGAGTCATGGCTGAAGACTGGCTGAGGTTAGGTCCCTCACCAGAGCAGGGTCTGCCTCTGTGAGAGAGATCAGGGTCTGAAAACAAGCATTCGCTTGTTCCTTTTTCTTTTCTTTTTTGTTTAAATTTATTTTAAAGCTAATAAACCCAAGTAAAATAAAACCAATCAAAACAAGACAGTGTAAATGACACAGGGTTTCCAAACAAGATAAGAGGAAATCAACAATGTTTTCCATAATTCCTCTTGTCTTCAAAATAGCTGCCCATACCTTCAGACGTACTAAAATCAAACAAAACAGAACAGAATGGAACCAATAAAAACAAACCAATGAATGCAATACAGGACTTCAAAAGAAGATAATAGTAAATCCAAAGTGGCTACTGTAGCTTGTTATCTTTGAAATAGCTGCCCATGCCATCAGATATAATAAAATCAAATAAGATAACACAGAATAAAACCCAAGAAAGCAAAACAGTGAGAATGATACAGGATTTTGAAACAAGATAATAGGGAATTAACAATGGCCGCCACCTTCATAAGCAGATTCCCACATACATGCACACTGCAGTGTTATCCTCTGAACAGATGATCAGAGTATGTATGGGCTTTAGGCCTGCAAAGTCAGTGGAACACTAAACACTGCAAGCCTTAGGTTGTATTTTACATCATTAGCTATCATCACAGCCTGTGTTTCTCTGGATCAGCTGGGGGCTTACAGGGGACAGAGGTGGGAATGTTGGCTTTTCTTGTTTCCCTGCTCACATACCAGAAGGGGCTGCACTCTGGCTCTCTCTAGTCAGCCTGCCATATTTTCTTGTTTCTGTGTTCTCTCTCTCTCTTCAGGGATCCCCTGCCTTTCCCAAATCTCTGCAGAGTGGAGTTCTGTGGAGCACTGGTCCCAGCAGCAACGTGTTTTTCTTTGCATCATGAAAGATTTCCCTTCAGTTGGTAGAATTAACGTGAGACGCATTCCAACCGACTCCCTGTAGGACTCTAAGAACTTCAGGGCTTGTAATGGCAAACTAATTGATGCTGAGAGACTGGAATAATTTGCATGTTGTGCATTTGGATGTTTGCATCAGGATGAGTCCGGGATGGTCTGGTGGTGAGATCCCAGGCTGCAATTGACTCTCACACATGTAAAGCTTACACGCACCCTGGGCCTTTAAACAGGGAGTGATAGCCAGGCTCATGTTTCTGGGGAGTGACAGCCAGGAGTGTGACAGGAGAGAAAAGCTGAGCCCCTTGGTGTGGGCCTTTTCTTAGTTACTCCAGCTTGCTGTCAGTCATAGCACAGGAGCCATGGTAAGGTGGGTGGTAGGGCTATTTGGTTTTCATTCAGGGAGGTCTCTGCAGGGCTGTGTAGGTTCTCTGCTGCCTTCACTGCTCTCCTAGAACTGTTGACTAAATGCACTCTAAAGGCCAAGGCTGTTAATCTTAAGACTTGCTGCCCTCTGCTCTTTCATTTCTTCCCTGCGCAGGGAGGACTGACCAGCTGCTGGGCACTCACACTCATTATCACTGTGATGCTCATCCCTGGGCTGCTAGCTGCTGGTCTCTGCAGGTTCTGGATTCTGGCCCAGAGAATATCACATTGCAGTATGAGAGGTTTTGAGCACATGTGCCTGGAATATGCTGCCTGACTGCGTTAATAGGTTCATTCATTGGTTCATTCAGAAGCAGATATTGTCATCTCAAGTGACAAAAATTCCACACACCACATAATACATGTTGTAAATATCCTGGAAATCAAAACAATTAATGTAGAAGCTTCCTCAGTCACTGGGGTAGGTAGGGTTCCTTTCCTCCACTGGCTGGGGGCACCTGGGGCCAACAGGAAGATGAACAGATCATCTCCAGGGCACATGTGTCTTTCTGTCTTTGAGTTTTTAACAAAGGTGGAAATTTGATCACTGAGTTTCAGCCACTGGGATTCTGACACAGTCACACAAAACCAAATATGACCAGCAGTTCAATCAGCTCTGGGGTAGCTGAGAGAGTGCTTCTGTATGGCATCATCACAACTTCCCAGGGAAAACAGAGGCAGGGGCCCTGGTACATCTCTTGGTCATGTTTACCTGCCAAATGAGGAGACTCAAATGGAGAGGTTACCTGGTCATTTTCACTGGCCTCTGCAGTTTCAGGAGGAACACAGAGTTCCTCCAAACCAAACTCTCACACATGCAGAGGTATTCATGGGTTCTCTGACCTAGAAACACCTCCAGAATAAAGCTCCACTTTACTGAGGCCTCTGCTGTGATTGCCCCAAATGCACACAGCCAGTGGAGGATAAACTGGAATGGAAACTGCACCCTGTCTTTAGAAACACCACTCAGGACACTTAGCCCGAATTTTGTATATTAGATAGTAAGGGAGCCCCATTTTCGCAGGGGCATTGGAGTTTCTGGTCTACCCTTATACACAGGGAGAAAGGGTCAGACACTCCCACGTGTGGCTACTCTTATTCCTGCAGAATTCTTTCTTATAGATTTTCTCTTCACTTCCCATCAGAGCTGTGAGCAAAATAGAAAGATGTAAACACACACACACATACACACCATGAGAACAGACAGATATTCTCCTTTTTTCTTCTCTTAGTCCTTATAGGAAAACAGTCCACACTAAGCATGGATGGCTTTTTTTCAGAAGGGGAACGCAAGGACCAAAAGAAAAGGGAATTGTGAGCCTGGAGAGGCAAAAGTACTGAGTGCAGACTTCACCCTTGGGCCCATGTCCTGCACTATGTTGCATGCATTCATGCAATAAAGTCGCAAGGAACAGACTGTGTGTCCTAGTTCCTGTGGTTCTTTTCAATATCAGTGCTTAACACATTCTTGCTGTGCTATTCACCTGAGTGTCGTTTTCAAGGCTGTTGCCAGGACCCAAGGAGATCCAGGTTTGCTGAGCAACCTGTCTGAATATGGAGGTGTTAATGATTTTTTGGCAATATTCTTTTTAATAATATTTTTGAAAATAGTGATAATAAAGTTATTTTTATTAATATTTTGAAAACAGTGATAATAAAGTTAAAATGTCTTATGAGATAAAAAGCATCATTGAGATCATAAAACTATAATTTGAGTATTTAAAGTAGAAATGTTCTGTATTTCTTAGGTCTAAGAAGATTTTAAAAGCTTGCATAGATTTTTCTGGTTTTATGGAAAAGGTCACAATCAACAGAAAATAGAAATTGCAAATTGTTCTAAGTTAAAGCTACCAAATGAGAGATGCCTTTACTGAATTAAATGAGAGTTTCTAATGCTGGAGTAATATTTCTTCACAATATGTGCTATTCATTTTCATGTTTAATCTGTACTGTAACACTTTTACTGCCACTCTTTTGTCTAAGCTATCAAAAAAATAATAAATCAAATCTATTGCCAATCTACCAATATCTGTGGTATAAACTCTCCCTCCATCGCTAATTTCTGACAAACATCCAACCTGATTTTGCAGAACACCAAAGTGAAGAGATGGACAAAAAGACAGCAGCCAGTCTTCCACCACTCAGGTACAACAAATGGAAAAATTTCAGCCAAGTAGATTACAGTAAACTATAGAAACATATTTGGAAAGTGATGGATTTAAAATATTATCTTGATTTTTAATGGGAGTCATGCAAGAGAGTTTTCAGTAATGGCCACACTAACAAAAGGATTGAAAAAAAATCCCCTTGTGTTTAATAATCTAGCATGCTTTTCTGAAGATTTAGGCTGTAGGAGAACCAGTTCCTTGGGGCATATTCTTAACACGGAAGCCAAAAAGAGATGGCCAAAAGACAAGCAGAGAAGCATAAAGGCTCTTATAACCCCTTGCTTAGAACTGACTGGTCCTCACTTCTTCCCAATTTCTATTGGGCAAAGCCAATTACAGGGCTGGAACCAAAGTGAATGGGATAAGGAAATGAAGCTGACCCTGACTGTCCGTGTTTGTGGTGCAGGAGAATTCTACACAATCTTTACTTCCCATTAAAATTTGGATCAACAACTTAGCTAGGCACAAAATTCTACGCAGATAATAATTTTACAATAGTGTTCTGAAGTTATTATTCCAATATCATCTGTTGTTGATGACAGGAATTTAATTTTCATTCTAAATATTCTGCAGGTGATTTTTTAATGACTTAAAGCAATGTATTCATTCATAATATGCATTTTCATTCCAATAAGATTACAAGAGTTTATTTTTCTCCATGTAATACTTAAGGATGCATGTTTTTAATCAAATCTGGAAACTCCTCAACAATTAGTTTTTTCAGTGTTGTTTCCCCATTACTTCCTCCATTTTTTCTGGAATATCTTTTAAGATTTGAGCCTTAATTATCTGTCTCTATATTCTAGATTTCATTTGAATGACACAGCCCTGCCTTATATTCCTCATGAATCACAGGAAATGGATAAATTTATTGAAATTTTTATTTCCTTGAATATATTATTTTCTACGTTCATACTCTGTTTATTTTTGCACTTATTTGTTCTTGTTTCATTTCTATTTTTGTTTCCCAGTTCTTGTGACTTTAGATTCTTTTGATACTGACAATTGAGCCTGGGTATTCTCACTGGACCATACCCAATGTCCTTTTCTATTTTTTTTGATTTTGAAATGATATTAAGTTTCCCAGGTTGTCCTTAAACTTGTGATCCTCCCGTCTCAGTCAGCTAGAGTACTATGAGTATAGCTGTGTGACATCACATGACTACTCTGGCTTAGTTTTTGATGGATATTGTACTCACTATCTGTTTGAATACCTAATGTGCCCATTTAATCTCTTCTACAGAATGCTTTTATCTAGAGTACATCATTATCAAAATCATTGATTGTGTTGGTTGCATTTTCAGTCAATATTCCTTACATGTTCTGATTTTTTATTTTGAAGAGAATCTTTCTGTTCAAACAGTTTGGTTATCTTTGTTTGTTGTTGTTGTTGTTTATTTCTCTCTCTTGTATTTACCCTTCCAGAAGCACTGAGATTGCCTCTGGATCCTCAATCCAGAACCAGATCTTAAATGTTGCTCCAGCTATGAGATGGTGTTGGAGCGACCCCAGGCCGTCACAATCTCATGAGCAGTTTGACTTAGTTCTTGGTTATAGAATTCCCTTATGTCCTGCCTTTTGAACATCTGCTCACTATTCTTTATGGTCTCAGGTACCAGTTAACACTTGCCACATAAGTCATGTGTGTCAGTACACAGGCTGGCTTTGACAATGATCTAAACTTGCTTCCATTTCCCTTGTGGACTGATACCTATATGAGTCAAAAATCATAGCTGAACCTTCTTGACTCTATGCTCTGATTCTCAAAGCAAAATTTGCTGCCTCTGAGCTCTGGACTCTTTTTTTCTCTATCTTTTATATCTCATCTATTTTTGCTCTCTCTCTCTCTCTCTCTCTCTCTCTCTCTCTCTCTCTGTTGTGTGTTTTGGAGTGGAGAGGACTCAACAAAGCATAAATTTTCTATGCCATTTTGACCAAAATTAAAGTCATTTGCTCCGTGCTGCTAACTAAACTGAATTATTCCTGCAACTAGAGATTAATCTTCATCGTGATATGAGAACAAAACTAAACCATTTGAAATCAACTTCCATGTGTTTGACTTGGGATACCTCAGCACATCAGGAAGGCTGTGTCCAACTGTACTTTGATGAGACAGGACACACTTGTTATTTGTTTACAAACCACTGAGAACTTCAAGGAATTAAGTTCCATTTCTGTAGCGGCTTGGAAAGAGAACAGAGGAGAGTTGTAAAGTTTAGAATAATTATGCCTGTGTTTGACTGTCTCGTACATTTGTGTAAGTGAAGGAGAAATAGTTCACCACAGAATTAGAGTCTCTCACTCTGCACAGTGTTTTTCTACACCCCTGAATTGCCCTATTCAATCATGGTCTTAAGTTTCTATTCTGATAATTTCATCTCCTCAGGAACAGAGGATTGAAAAGAATACTCCACCAGACAAGAGAGAATTGGTAACTAAAACAGACATGCTGTGAGGATTGGAGAAGTCACCCTGTCACTGAGGATTTGTGGTAATCAGTGAAGAGAATCAGAGCCTATCAGCTACTGCACTAATAAAGAAGATTTCAAACATATTCAGAGCAGAGACTGGGAAACCTACTTCCAAGTGGAGACCGCAGGAAAGGAGAAGGCATAAAGGATAAGAGAATCACTACAAGATGCAACTTCATTGTGTCATCATGAATTAATCTAAAGAAAAAAAAACAAGATACTACCCCCCAAAGCAAAGGTCTTTCTGCTGAGGTTGGCTTTGAATACACACAAAAGAAAGGAAAATTATGACCACTAAAAACACTACAAAAACATTTTAGATTCTTGCTTTTGTTAGTTCATGTCTGTAGTACACAATTATTACATTTCTCAGGGCAGTGGGTACATGCACATGACATATCTTAATTCTTTTCTTATCACCTTCTTTTCCCTTCCTTTTCCCTTCTTTCATCTCTTGGACTTCTTCATATATCTATATCTATATCTATATCTATATCTATATCTATATCTATATCTATAGTGCATGTTTGTAGTACATTATGGTCACATCCCTCAGAGGGACTTGGTACATGTTGTAACACATCACAATTCCCTTTCTTAAATCTCATGCGCTCCACCCAATCTCTTGGTTTCCTTCCCATATGCTAAAGATCCAAGAACATTATAAGTTCTGAGCATGTATGTTGGGGGAAGAGAGTGCTTGATAAACAAAACTTGAAAAGAATGCTAAGGAGGAAAGTGTCATTTTAGGTGGCAAAAGCAATAGGTGTCTCCGCACTGTCCATGTTTACCATATACAGCCATCGATGGAATACTGATGCAGTAAAAGTGTCTTTGATACCACTGACTCCAACTTCCAGTGAAAGGAACAGTCTTCAGGTAACAAGGAGTGACTTTATTCTTGATAAAAGTGTAGGAAGGTGCTCAGGAAATGGGAATGATTGTTAGGGACTCAAAAGACAACTTGAGAGAACTGGCCAAGGACCTTTCTCTACCTGGACACGTGACATTAAGAGTTTGAGGAGATTAAACAGAATGCTAGGTGTAGCCAAAGAATACCAAACCCTTTCACGCTTTTGTAAACTACAGAATGTAGCAAAAGTTAGCTGCACACTTGTAGCTAGATGGCAATCATAGGCAAGGTTTAAGAAGATGTTACAAAATAGTTGATTTGTTCATAAGTTAGGAAAAAGTCAGCCATCTTGAGAATAAGCCTGAGTTGCCTTGGAGTAAATTTTTCCAGTTAAAGCTGGAGCTGGAATGGGCCTTTTTCTGACCACGTTTCTGGCATGGATGCTGGCTGTGGTTATGATGTACTCTAGAAGAAGATGTAATCAATCCCTAGCCTTTTCATTTTCTGCCCAAACAGGTTAAATTATTTTGAGCACTTCCATGCATCAAACACTAAGTCCCAAGTGTCACAGTCAGGAGGCCATGGCCCTTTCCAGAGACAATGCCCAGAACTAGATGCTGTAAGGATACATCCATGCTGAGAAATATTCCTGTTTTATCTTTGTGCTTTGAATACCCAAGACTCATAGAGCCATCTGCAGTCACATCACACTGGTTCATGTGATACTTGCAGCCAACCAAAACTCCAACTAATTTCATTCTTCAATAGACTACTACTTTTCACTTCCAGCCAATGATATAAACATTGACTAATTCTTTCAGGTTACCACCATTAATCTGAGGGCAGCCAAATAAGGAAAAGGTTAGAGACTAAGTCTGTGTTGGTGAGGATTTTTTATTTGTGGTCTTGATTTACACTTGGAATTTGTACACTTTATCAGAGGTCACCATGAGAATCAGGTTTCTTGAGCTCCTGCAAGAGGCATTGCAGTGCCCGCCATGTAGACACCTGGTGGTGAAAAAGCCCCCTATCCAGAAGAGGGAGACATGGTATGGGGTATTTGTGGAAGGCTTCAACACACTGGACACCTGAAGAAAATCAGCTGACAAGTTTTTGTTATGGTTTGTGTGTGGATGTGTCCCCCAAACCTCATGTGGTCATGGAGGACAGGCTTTTCAGAGATGGATGAATCTAGAACTTGTGTTTGATTCATGGACCAATGTTGGGATTAAAGTTGTGAGTGCTACACCCATCCTAGGACAGGTAGCCTGTATATTATATAAGAAACAGAAAGAGCTCTATGTGTGTGTGTGAGTTTGTGTGTGTGTGTCTGTCTCTCTGTCTCAGTCTCCATCTCTCTTACCCCTTGTTGCTTTTTCTGTCTTCCACCACCATGAATGGTTGCCCCCTGCCATATACTACCCTGCCTTAGAACCAGTTGATTATAGAGTTAAACTTCTACAGACTAGCTAAACAAATCTTTTCTCCTTTATCCTTGGGTTTCAGGTATTTTGTCTCAGCAACAGGAAAAGTAACTAAAGCATTTATCATGACATTTTATGTACTCATCAAAGCTGCCCATGTCTTCTGCCCAGCCAAGAGAGCACAGGATCGTTTTCTGATTTTTTTTTAATGTGAAGAAGACTTAGTAAATTCTGTTGTGCCCAAGCCCCCAAGTAAAAAAGTTTAGCAACACTTTCAGTAGCAATCCTTTCTCTGCATCCATAGCGAACCAAATAGTTTCCAAATTCTCTGAAAAGAACTCAACCGAGAAGCTGGCATGGTTAGGGCTGGCTACAGATCTCTTGCTGCACAACTTAGCATTCTCACTCCTGCTGATTTTCCATCACCAGGGAGTTGGGTGCTACAGTAAGGACTTCAGTCACCTAAGTGGCCAAGCCAGCTTCTGCATAGCACTATGAGTTTCAGGTCAGAGCAGGGGGTTCTGCACTGTGGCAGACGGCACACATACTAATGTTAAATGCTGAGTTAAGACCACACATGTGCCAGACAGACCTCTTGTGTGGAGACTAAGTCTGAAGAAAGCCTCATTGTCCAGCCCCAGGAGGTATGTCTCAGTTTGAATTTCCTGAGCACAGATCTGAAGTGAGGATTCTTGGGCAAAGAGTAAGTCAAGCTGCCAGCTAAGTCAGGAAGTGAGGTGGGAATGAGAAGGCAACTGTCTCCGGAGGTGACTGGAGAGTGGTCCTGTGGCAAAATGGGGACACACCGTATCCTAAGCTAAAGTCAGAATGGATTAAAGATCTTGATATTAAAACAGAAACATTAAATAACCTGGAAGATAAGTAGGGAAAACTCTTGAAGACATTGGTATAGGCAAAGACTTTATGAATAAAACCCAGAATGCACAGGACTTACTGCAAAGGATCAACAAATGGGATCTCATCCTACTGGAAAGCTTTTGCACAGCAAGAGAAATCACCAACAGAGTGAAGAAACAACCCACCATTATGTGGGAAAAAATGTTTGGCAGCTGATCTTCAGATAAAGGATTATTATCAAGGACGTATAAAGACCTCAAAAAAATCAGTCCTCCCACATTTATTATTTTTTTTTGTCTTTTTGAGATAGGGTCTCGCTATGCAGTTCAGGCTGGCCTTGGGCTCACTTTGTAGTCCAGACTAGTCTCGAACTTGCAACTATCCTCCTGCCTTTGCCTCCTGAGTGCTGGGATTACAGTCATGAGCCACCATGCCCAGCAGTGCTCCCAGATTTAATGACCAAACCCAAAAATGGGCATCTGAGATGAGCACACACTTCTCAGATGAAGAAGTACAAATAGCAAATAAATACATGAAAAAACTTTCAACAGCCCTGGTCATTTGAGAGATGCAAATTAAAACAACATTGAGATTTCACTTCACCCCAGAAAGAATGGCTCATGTTAAGAAATCAGGCAACAACAAATATGGGAGGGGCTGTGAGGAAAGAGGAACCTTTCTCACTGTTGGTAGGAATGTAAATTGGTGCAACCACTGTGGAAATCAGTGTGGAGATTCCTCAAAAAACTAGGATTGGAGGTCCCATTCAACCCAGCTATTCTCCTTGGTATCTTCCCAAAAGAATTAAAAACATACCACAGCAATATATGTGCACCCATGTTTATAGCAGCACAGTTTATAATAGCCAGATCTCAGAAACAACCTAAATGCCCATTGACTGAGGAATGGATAAAAAGATGTGGGATTTCTATATAAAAGAATATTATCCAGCCATAAAGAATGATAATTGAACATTTTTATAGGTAAATGGATGCACCTTGAGAACATACTTATTAGTGAAATTAATATGTCACGCATGTATAAACATCATATTGTTTCATTAGTATGATAAGGAGAAAACATGCATTTTGTCCCAGAGAGAATGACTTCAGCCAAGCAATGACTCAGGCCACACCTGCCTTCACTTTAACCCACTGTGAGCCATTTTGAGTTTACTTATGGATGTCTTAAGAAATTTTTGATGTGCTATAAGCTTTGCATTTTTTGCATGTTGATATCCAGTTGTTCCAGTATATCCACTGAGGGTACAATCCTTTCTCCACTTAATTGCTTTTGCAGCTTTGCCAGAAATCAATTGGCTGGTTTGTGGGTATCGATTTTGGGACTTTATATTGGTACTTTGGTGGTTTGTCTGTCTTGATATCAATGCCATTTGTCATGATTGGTGTAACTTTGTGATAAGTCAGGGACTGAGAAGGGCTGGAGCTCTAATTTTGTTCCTTTATCAAAATTGTTTAGACTATTCTAAGTCTCTTCTATTTTTACAGAAATGTAAGAATCAAAATGTTAATCTTTCTGAAAAATGATGTTAGCAGTTTGAAAAACAAAGCAATGTATTCATGCCATTTCACACACTTTTTACCTTTTGTCTTCACATGTTTATATATGTGTACTCCAGCTTTTCAACTAGACTGTTAAGTTCCTTGAAGGCAAGTACTGCATTTCATTGAAAAACATATTCAATAAAGTTACTTTTAAAAGAGAGAGAGAGAGGAATTGGGACCCAGTAGTATACTTGGCCAGAGATAGCCTCATGATATTGGAGGGAGGTAGGCTGTTTGGCCCTAACTCCTGCAGTGGCTTGTTTTCAGCAGAGCCTGGGGAATGGTGGTGTCTTGCCACTCTGGTCCTGCTGAGTGGCAGGTGTGGAGCATGTGACCACCATGTCAGAGGAAGGTAGAAGCAGGAGTTGACGAGGGGTCTCCGTGCAGATGCTGAGCTGAAAAGGGTCACTGGTTCCAGTGTGGACAGTGCCTCAGGAAGGCAGCAGGTCCATAGGGGGAGCACAGACCCTCCCTGGGTGAAACATCCTTGAACTGTTCCTAATGAGATCCATGGAGCAAGAAAAGACCACCTTGTCAAGTGGCATTGCTAAATCAAAATGTTATTAATTACTCCATAATGTTGACAACAGAGAGGGGCATCATCCAATTCACATTGTAACCAGAAGCATCACCCATAAGCATCTAAGCACCCAAGCCGAACAGGCAGGAGTTACTCTTGATTCATCCCTCTCCAATCTAGCCAACTACTCCCTACGCTTGCTCTAAGTAATTATCAGGCTAGGTCAGTTTTCTTGATCCTTATTATTCTTTGTCTGGTCTAGATGACCACCTCCTTTTCCTTGTATAATTCCAGGTCCTCCCAGGTGAGCTCCTTCACATTAGCTTTACCTCCATTCAGGCCTTTGTCTTCTTAAATCTCTGAACTTGGACCTTCATGGGTTCCAATTTCCAAGATCGAAGCAGCAAGGCCCCCACTGATGCTCACACTCACACCGCTGCCCAAATTTAATGAGAGCTAATTACGAACGCTTGTCCTTTTGCACAAACACACACATTATGCACATGCACACTGAACTTATTGAAATGTCAGGAACATATTCATTTTGTCACATCTTACTAGGTGAGGTTACAGTATAGTTCTGCTTCTTTAATACCAACGCTTACAGACTCATAGAGGTTTCCTGTGAGATTTGCTTCCTGTTCCAGTAGAATTATGAGGCCATTACATTGGCTTCTAAAGTATTATTTTTGTATTTCCAATTCTGATCTAGACTGATGAGTGTGTATGTTCCTTAAATGAAAAATAATTAAAGAGATAATTGAACTATTTTAAAATCTTCACCTGAATTTGAACTCTAATAGGTTTTAGTTCAAGAGGAAGGCTGACTCAGGAGGAGATGAGATTTCCTCTGTACTCATCTCTGAACTTCTAGTCCAGCCAATTACCTTCCTTTTGCTTATAATCTATTTCTTTTAATAACAGATTAGTAATCAAAAGTTGAGGGTCTTCAATTTGAAGTTTCATTTTAAATTTAGGAGAATAGAGTTTTTTCATACACATATATTGTCTCTGAAATCCCACAATATTCTTGTCACTAAAGAGCTGTAAGTGAATTTGAGATTTAAAGATATACAGCCAGGCAAAGAGAGAGGAAGACAGGGAAGAGGAGAGAGAAAAAGTGAATCCAGCAGCCTGAACTTGCCTCTAATTTTTGCTGACATTTAAAAAACTGAAATTTCTATTGAAGACACTGTATTTTGAAAGAGAATGTCTGGAGAGATTTGTGGGTTCCTATGTGTGCATAACTGGCAAATGCATTTGTGCATGTGTGAACATTCATTATTATTAGAGCAGTTTATGTGCAGGAACGAGAGCAGAGGCAGCGGCAAGAATCAGCACAAAGCAGAAGAGAAATTGTATCTGATCGAGTTTGTGAAAGAAGGAGCCACCTAGGAAACTCAGGCAGCAGATACGCCTTCACCCAACACAGCATCAAAGGCCTGTTCACACCAGGTTGGGGTTTCGGAAAGAAATGGTACCTTCCTTCCCTATGTTTTCTCTCTCTCTTTCTCTGTGCTTTTTTCTCTCTCTTCCTCTCTAAGTTTCTCACTCTGTTTTTCTGTCTCTCTTCCTCTCTCTCTGTTTCTCTCTTCCTCTCTCTGTTTTTCTCTCTCTCCCCCTCTCTGTATTTCTCTCTTCTTCTCTTTCTCTGTTTCTCTCTCTGTGTTTTTTCTCTCTGTTTCTTGCTCTCCCTCTCTCCCCCTCTCTATTTCTCTCTCTCTCTGTCTCTATTTCTCTCTCTCTGTCTCTAGTATTGAGGGATTGACTCCAGGGTCTTCACACTGAGCTACATTGCCCACAGTCTCCTAGAGTGCTGGGATTGCAAGTGTGGCTGGAAGATATCTTTAAGGAGGAACTCTCATATGTGGAAAGGATTCTCACTTCCCTGACTGAGGTAGAAACCAGAATCCAAGGGAGAATATTGTTCTGCTTCTGAAGAACGGGAGCATGAAGTAGGCTCTGCTTTTGAATGACGTCCCAGCAAATCTGCACTTCTTCCTGTCCATAAGCCTGAGCGCCAGTAAACTTTCTGACTATATGCTCTGAGTTTCTAGAGGAAAGATTAGCCCTGTTTTAAAAATAGATTTGAGACTATGTTCACAAAAACTAATGACAGTCATCAAATACTATTTTATTTTTTAAAATGCACAAGACCTGAAAGTGCTGGCTTGATCTCTCAGTGATGTCTAGATCTTAAGTCCCATTTTCCAACAGAGCACCCTGCCATGTGAATCTCAGAGATGCCAGACAGGAGGAAGACATTAAACATGCGACACATGCCTTGGTGGAAGCTGACCTGTGCTGAAAAGGCAAAGACAGTGAGCCCTGAAATGATAATGGGAGGGGCACTGTAGTTAACCCGAGGGCTCAGCGATGCCTCTCTGAAAAGCCTGAAATGTAAAAAATGTCCAGTAATTAATGGAGTGAGGGAAACATTCAAGACAGAGAGAAATATACGAAAGTACTGAGCAAAGTGAGATCTGGGCAGATGGTGATTCTGGCCTAGTAGCTGAGAATGGGCCTAGGCTCTGCTGCCACCATGTGTCCTTAGTCCAATCCCAATAGCTCCTTGATCTTCACACTGCCTGTATTGTTGCCATAGTCCCAAACTTGAATTCCCACAAATAGAGACCTCTGCCTCTTTGTTAAGGGTGTAATTTCAGTGAGTAAGAACAAGAGTCTTGGGAACTGAGGCAGAAAAGAGGGAGAATCACGGACTGTTATCAGCTGCTCCTGCTAAGAGGACAGTTATTCACTCTCCAAAGGCCTCTTGAGCTGACCCAGAAACTAGCTCGAGGAGTCCATGGCTGGGCAGGGAGGAGGCAGCACACCGGACTCTTTGCATGTGGTGTGCTGACAACCTCACACATCCATCCATGCATGCAGGCAATGTGTGGACGGCTGCTAGATAAGTCCGATGGCATCTCACACCCCAGCCTTGGCACGGAGAGTCTTCATAGGAGACAGGAATGTGGCTGGTTGCTGTTGGGCAGCACACATAGGATGGAGCAGAAGATATATGAAAGAGAGAGCATGGAGGAGATGCAGAGGGTCTCTGTGTTACTCACTGACCTGTTTCTATAACTCACACGTGAGAACATCAACCACCTGAGTGTCACATGCCATCCTTCTTATTGGTCCTGTAACAAACTTTGAATCACTGATTGTAGTGTAAACAACTGCCGGGAACCAAATGTTTATGTCCCCAAGATCATGAATCACAGTGCTGACCCTCAAAGTGATAGTGTGAGGAGGTGGACCCTTCGGGAGGTGATGATGTACTGAGAGTAGTGACCTAGTGAATGAGATTGACTTAATAATGAAGTAACAAGAGATGATCTCTGCACGGTGAGACACAAAGAGAATGTGGCCACCTGAAAGTTGAGAAGGTGGCCTTTGCAGGAGCTGCCTGCTCTGTTCTCACACTTCCATTCTTCAGGACTATGAGAAGTTGATGTCTGGTGTTCAAGCTCTTGGTTGGTATCTTGGTTACTTTTCTCATTGCTGAGGCAAATTGCACAAGACCCAAAACAAAAGCCCTCAGTGATAGCATATCTTTGCACTTCACAAGTGTATTTCAAAGGAGTTCCAAGGTATGGTGCTCAGCTATGGGCAGTCATGGGCCAGAAACTGCCTGTCACCTAAAGGCTGAGAACTCAGAAGCTCAGGAGGCTGTGTGGTGAGCCCAGCCTTATCTAGTACGGATCACACAACCAGTTCTTTCCACACCTCCATGCTGAGTGTAATTTACGGCAATGACAGCACTAGAAGGGACCTCAAGGCATTGGCTGTATCCTGCTGTGTGTGTCGGCATGCCTGTGTTACTGGAAGGAAACACTGTCAGTCTCCATCTCCCAGGGTTGGAATGTTCCTTTCCGTTTCTGTGCCTACCATTCCCCTGCCCCAAGATAAGCACCATGAGCTTTTGCCAGTGCCTTTGACACTATTATACATCTGTGATCATCTTCCTGGGTGAAACTGACGTCAGGGACAGTTTATACCCAGATAAATGGTGAGAAGCTGGCACTGACAAAACCGGCTGTTTATCAGGCTTTGACGTCTCTTGACTGTGCAGCAAGGTTGAATTGTTTCTCTTCTCTGATCCTCTATATCCTTCTCTGTGTGGTGGGCACAGGATACCCAGTATCTTTAGGGGGCTGAAGGAAGTAAAGAATCCACAGGCATAGGCCAGGTTGGGGACATATGTGCCTTTGGTGGAGATCAGTGACCCAGCCCTTGTTTGTTTTGGACAAAGCAGCAGCTTGTCCATGTATGAGTCTTAGCGATGCACTTCGTCTGGTTTTGGAAAAGTCTTTGAACTCCTGTAACCTCAATGGACTCTGGAAAAATGAGGATTTGAAATGCAACTTAATTCCCAAGGTTGTTATGAGAATCTTAGGAAAGAAACACTGCAGTGTGCATCAGTATTCCTGGAAGCACTTTGAGAACTTGGGCTCTGCCAACTCTTCCTGTTAATTCCTTCTTTGATGCCCTCCCTAAATGATCTGCTATGCATTCCTGTGTCCCCAAGCTCTTCAAAACATACTGCCAAAGAAAGCTTGCAAACTCCAATTATGAAGATCTATTTAGACTACTGATAGAATCATTAATATTATTCAAACTAATAATAGACTGGACAGGGGAACATGTTCTCTTCATAAAGGAGACTACAGTCTGCTTAGGGACAGGCTTAATGATAATGGAAATGAAATACATGGAAGTATTCAGCAGAAGAAGACTGAACAAGCTGTCCTTCAGATATAATGAATTTCTTCAGAGAAAATAGTGCCAGTTCTCCATCTGCATTAACCCAGACACTGTCCTTCTGTTGACTGATATTCTAGAACTAATCAGAAGGCTAAGGAGAAACTGACCTAAAATGTATTCATCCCATGGGAGATGAACAGACAGAAACTTCAGTCTTCTGGAGTTTCTTTCCAGTCCAGATTTCACGCTAATATTGTGTCTAGGACTATCAGATTCTTTATGAAAGGCAAAAATGAGAAACCATTTAAATAATGGTTCTGAAATTTCATATATATCAATTTTGAATCCATACTAGGACTAATAACCAAACTTCTCTCCCCAGACATATCATTAAATAAATCCATATAAGTAGATTGCATCAGATAATAGTCCTAATACTTGTCTCCCCCTTGTGATTAATCAAAGTGTGTCATCATCCGAAATGGTAAACAGATAAGCAAAGTCTTCAAACTTGGTTTTAAGCATCTCAAAGCCTGAGGTTATTTGCTATTTTTCTCAGTAATCACATTTTTTTCCTGTTGCCTAGTTCGTATTTTCTAAATCAGTAAAAACATATTGAATATGACTTGGGGGCTTAGAGAAAACTAATTGAAATGATGTTTTATGTGATGACAGCATTTTGGAAAAGCAGTAGTGATAAACAGTCACGGACAAAAGACCTTGTCTCATGACTTCTCCATGCCTCCTGCCTTCTGTTTTTAAATTGTTAATCAAATCTGCCGACTAACTGCTTATGGGGAGACAGAACAAATCTTTATATCCCAAAAGCTTTTTAAATTATTCACCGTGCTTTCTACTTTGCTTCTGAAGGGAGATTATCCCTTTTAATTGGAAATCGTCTATTATTTGTGCCTGAAATGTTTGAAAGAACAAGTTGAGGTGCAGCCACTATTAATAGCCCACTGCAAGAGAGCATGATAAAGGACGGGGTTTCCTGGAAGCTATTTATCGCCAGGCATATTAATCCCTTCATTGTCGTTAATCATGTGCCCAACCTATGGCATGAATGGCCTGGGCCCTCTTCCTGTTTGATCAAGTGGTTCATAGTTTCAGCCTCTTTCTCTTAAGGCAGTACCATTGTTTCTTCAGTGATGTTGCCCTGAACACTAGGTTGTCAGGTTGTCACTATGTGCTTAGCAGATACCACTTACCCCAGGTGATCCTGACACGGAGATGGATGTGGGAATTAATGTCTATGTTTCCCTTCCAGAAGTCAGACCCGGCAGGGCATCTTCCAACAGTAGGGTAGTAACATGAGGTTTTTTGATGAGCAGAGAGCAAGGAGAGAGCCAGGCTTGTTTTAATCTGTCATAATAGTCCCCCCAAAATCTTCTGACTCAGGCAACCTGATGATAATTTTGGGTCTCTTATGTACTCATTGTAGGTACAGTGACTTAACACACCTAATAAGGTACCAAACAGCTAGCAATGAAGATATTCAGAAGAGACACCAACATTCACAGACAGTGACGAAAGGCTTCTAAGGAAGCCAGGAATGAGTTCAGGGCAACACTAGGTCCATGAAGAATAAAGTCTGCTTCAGAGCAGTGTGAGACCTGGTTCCCATCCTGACAGTAGTAGCCTGAGTCCCTTCATCTGTAAGGCAGGACAGTGTGAGAACTACCTGCAGGGGTTGCTGTAAAAAGTAAAAAATTAAACACCTCTTAGACCACTCAGCTTTGTTGGAAGCCATTATGCAACTCCTAAATGCAGATGAAAGAAACCATCTACACTCCATCTTCTTTTTTCTTTCTTTCTTTCCCAAATCTGAGGCATAGTATTGTACATGAAGCAGCTTTTTGGAAAGCAACTCCCTGCTCCCCTGTGGACACATTCTTCCCCTGAAAATTAGTACTGAATTTCCAGCATGGGGCAGGAGTAAAAGCGAATTCACCTAATAAGCCCAGCTGACATACTCTAGGGTGGATGAGGTCCCATCCTTGCCCGTGGTGGGGGCGTGCATGGAATGCCCTCTTAGGATCTCCCAAGGCTGTTAGTGGCCCTTCAGGTCTTTGCTTTCTCCCAGGCCAGGAGCCCCAGACTCTGCAGCACCTCAGGAGAGTACTGGTCCTACACCAAGGGTTTCTCTTCCATAGACACAGCCTGCGTGTGCAGGCTGATATTTACAGGATCCAATGCCACGATGGTTGGCCCAGATGCAAAGCTGAGGAGGTGTCATGTTCTGTGTTCCTTCTAACAAGCAGAGGTTAGCTGATGAAATAGGTGGATATCTCTTCTATAAGGCTGCTTAGAGAGCTTGCATATGACATGACTCATACTGGAATGTAGCAGAAGCAATAGGTCCTCAGAGACACGGTATTTTTCCTTGAATGATACAGGAAGAATGACTCCGTTTTTAGTCACAAAGGCCAGCATACTGAGTTCTAAACTTAGCAGTCTAATGCAGTAACCATGGAGACTTGTTTTGATGTAATCATCCCATCCTTTCTCTGTACTACAATGACCTCATTTAAAAAGAGAACCCTTTCCTGGGTAATAGTTTAATATATATATTTTGATTTATTGAGACATAATATACATACTGCTATGGTTTGGAATTGAAACATCTCCCAAAACTCCTGAGCTAAAGGGTTTGTGGTCAGTGGTTGGGTCTTCTGGGAAGTGATTAGATCATGAGGGATCTAACTCCATGAAGCGGATTAATTAATACATTTGTAATTTGATGCCAGTACTGGGAAATGAGGGAACCAGAAAATGGGACTAGTTAAAGGGTTTGGGTCCTACAGGCTTGCCTTTAGGGACTGTAGCTGATCCCTGGCAACTTCCCCATGGCTTCTCTCACTCTTTTTCTGCTTTCTAGTTGCTACAAGTTGAGCACCTTTCCTCTGCCATATTTTGCCTCACTATGGACCTAAAGCTATGAAGTTAAACATGGATTCAAACTTCTGAAATTGTGAGACAAGATAAATCTTTTTTCCTTTTAAATTGATGCCTTCATACCTTCAGTTATTTTGTCACAGTGACAAAAAGTTGATAAATGCACCATGCTTAAATGCACCATTTAAAATGCATAATTCATTGGTTTTTAGTATGGTCACTGATATGTACAACCATCCCTGTAGTCAATTTTAAAACATTTTTATCAATCCCAAAATGAAATCCCTTACTCAATCACCCGTTCTCTCCCTTAATCTAGGGGACTCCTGATAGCTACAGAATTTTCCTGTTTTTAAAGTTCATGAAAATGGAATCATGAATGATATGTAGTCATTTGTGCTTGGTTTCTTTCATTTGGCACAATGTTCATCTATGTTCTAGCATGTGCCAGTGTTTCCTTTTAAAAAAAATATTCCATTGTATAGACTCACCATATTTTGACAACTCATTGGTCAGTTGATGGACATTTGAGGAGTTTCCGCTTGTTGGGTGTCACAAAGATGCTGCTATGAACATTTGTGCACCAGCTGTTGTGTATGTGGGTACACATCTAGCCGTGGAGTTTCTGAATGAGATGGTCACTCTAGATTTCGCCTTTGAGGAATTTCCAGACTGTTTATTAAAATGCCTGCACTATTTGTCATGCTAGAAGTACACGGGGTTCTAATTTTCACATGCTCAGTCACACTTGTGGGTTTATTTATGGCCACTGTAGTGGTTGTGAAGTGGTATCTCATTATTTTGATTTGCATTTCCTTGACAGCTGGTCACAGAGAATATCTTTTTGTGTGATTATTCACCATTTATCCATCTTCTCTAGAGAAAAGTCTATCAGCTCACTTTCCAATTTTTAATTGGATTATTTGTCTTTTTAAAAATTAAGTTAATTGTAGTTTTTTGTCTACTCTGAGTTAATTTTTGCATCTACTGTACAGTAGGGTTCCAATTTCATCTTTTTACATATATTTTGTTGTCCCTGTACCATTTGCTAAAAATACTTTTCTCATTTAATTGTCTTGGTGCCCTGCAAAAATTAATTGCATTAATTGGACATAAATATATTTGTTTATTTCTGGAATTTTCCATTCTAGTCCATGGATTTGTATGTTTATTGTTTCCAGTACCATTGTTTCAATATATAAAATTTAGCATTAATTTTTGAAATTGGAAATCATGCATTCCTTAGCTTTTTTATTATATTTTGAGTCTTATTATATTTGGGGCCCTTTGTATTTCCATATGAATTTTTGAACTAGCTTGTCAGTCTCTGCAGCCCACTGAGAATTTGACAGGAATTGCTTTGATTTATGGAATAATGTTTTGGGGGTATTGTGTTCTTAAGAATGTTAAGTGTTCTGATCTGAATATAAACTGTCTTTCCATTTATCTAAGTCTTTAGCTTCTTTATTGAAAATATTTCTGTAGTTTTTAGAAAGTAAGTTTCCCACTCCTTTTGTTAACTTTATAAGTATTATGTTTTTTTTGCTGCTATTCCAAATGCAGTGGTTTTCTTAATTTCATTGTCAATGTGCTCAGTGCTACTGTATAAAACAGAATAAGCTTTTCCATTTTGATCTTGTATCTTGCAATCTTACTGAGCCCATTTATTAATTCTAGTAATTTCTTTGGCTTTTCAATGCATAAATTTATGTCATTTGCAGATGTACTTTTTCTTTTTCCTTTCAAATGTGTAGTTTTTCTTCTTCTTTTTCCTTCTCTTACTTAATTGCCCTAACTAGAACTTTCAAATCCATGTTGAAAAGAAGCATCCAGACAGACACGTTTGTTTTGTTCCTAACCTGTGGGAAGGGGGTGTATTTGTTTTTTTATTATTAGGTATGGTGCTAGTTCCTGGTTTTGACAGAAATTTTGTTAAATTGAGGTGCATATTTTTCCTATAGCCCATTACATGCTTCTTTTGTTAGTATACCAGGTATGAAATATGAATAAAAACTAAAGTCCTTTATAAGAGTTACCACAATCAAACACTAGAAACTCACTTTTAAAATTTTTCTAAACTCTGAGTTTTCAGTTGTGAAAATCAGATTATTTCCCTACACCAGGAAAACATGCATTCTGGAATGACTTGGTACGTAAGCCTATTTAAGAATTCATTTTTTGATTCCTTTGAGTTCACTGACAGGTAGCTCCCTAGAGATGTACCATGAGGGTGGTGTGCGGAAGCTCAGAGACGGCGCTGAGCCGGTAGGTCTGGTCTGCAGCCGGCTGCTCAGAGCTGCACTTTTTTTTTTTTTGATCTCTATGTGCATCCCGATTTTCCTATTTTCACTCACACACTTCTTTTCCTGGTGAAAAAAAGAAATATTTTACTTTAAAAAATCTATTTATGTATCACTTATTATCTATGTACCTATCTTCTATCTATCTATCTATCTATCTATCTATCTATCTATCTATC